>JABJVR010000032.1:291216-331640 GCA_025773905.1 Chitala chitala
AAGGGTACAGATCCTAGAGTAAGGGTAACACAGGGGTTGACACTGTATAAACATAAAAATGAACAGAAAGCAGCAGCCATTAAAACAGCCACACTGGAGGAATAACATGCCCTGTGTAATAAGCAGAGCTTTGTATACCCACAAAATGTGCACAGATGCAGAACACACAACGGACCACCTTGCAACACAGCACTACGTCCTATGGGACTCTCAACAAAACATGCACAGTTCACCAAGAAACTGACAGAACAGAAAATGCCACAAATTTTTTGTCTTTATTAGGAAAAAGGTCACAAATCTGGAATAAACCTGCAAATAAGCATTTCACCCAGAAACTAGGCTCAGTGTGCTTCAATATGAACATGTACGCACGCACGTACACCTAAAGGGAAGTGTAGACCCAAAGAGCATACAGCTCAAAGGTAGAGTGCAATCGCTAAAACAGGGAACCCGTGGCCCCGACGCTCTGGGAAAACTGACATGGAATAACTCGTCAAGTCCCTGAGCCTCCTAGCCAAAGCACATTCAAACTGATCTTGCACAACTGTATGTTTCCTTGTAACAATGGCCTGTACCTACTTTAAAGTACAAGGCAGACTGTAATGAAGAAAGAGCTTGCTATTGCTAATTATGTTCAGCCGACACCACTTTAAATAACTAAAAAGTAAGATGATGGGAGCGTGCTCATTCTGGGTGTAGGTGTCATGCTTAGGTAAGTGGCTTTGGTTGTACTCCTCTTCAGGTGAACAGCTATTTCATGTTGACCTTACATACCTATGTGTGTGCTGCTGAGGTCAACGATGAACAGTTGTTAGGCATGTTATTTTGTAATTCTCATGCATACTCACATAATCCGAGACTACGTGCGTATAGAGACTTGGGACTTGCAGCTTTGTTCTGCACTGCACAGGTCCTCCAAAATAGCACAGAGAACCCTGACACTTGGAATCTTAGCTTTTTGGCAGTGCAGTTGTGTTAAGGCACTGAAAAAACCCTGTTTAGTCTTTTCTTCCTTTTTCCCCCCTGTCCAGCTGGCACAACAGGCATCTGTCCCACAGATGATCTACACCTCCTGAGAGCTCTTCCTGAAACCAATCTTCCGTCACTTGGTACAAGAACCACTTTCTGCGCAAACATACAGTTTTAAGGCAGTCCTTTCTCCCACTAACTCCGAATTATCTCTCATCCACCCTGAACGTCACGGGATGGTGGCTTGGGGGGGGGGGCAGGGGGGCTTGTCAAGGAAGGTAGATGTGCTTGTTTGTCCCTGACGTGCAACAGCACATACAGGCAGACGCCTGAGAACCAGGTCATTCTGTGGCAGTTCAGAGGCAGGGCAGTAGGTGGCAGTACAGTGCACAGAGCACAGACATGACAGACAAGTAGAAGAGCGCGAAGCCAGCCAGGTGAGCCGAGGGAGGGGTCTGGAGAGACGGGGCCAGAGAGAGCAGGGCTTCCATTGTGCCATACACACCCACCCCCTCTGCTCTCAAAACCTCCCCCACTGAACACAGACGGTCCTGTCATAAACAAGTTGATGTGAAATAGAATGAAGGATTTGGGGGTGGTGAGAAAGTTGACATGGCAGAAAGTATCATGAGAAGAGGATGGTTAGAGAAAAGAAGAAGACAAAAATAGTACTATTAGTAGCAGAAAACAGGCATTAGCTGTAATAAGTTAGGTCAGTGCCAACATACAGTGTTAGAAATCTCACATCAGCACCAAAAACAGTCACCTGTGGAACGCCCATCTTACGACACGCTTCCAGAAAGTTCTCCACATTTCGCCGACACTTGGCCATGGTGAGTTTTGGCTACAGACACAGCATCACAACAGTGAGATGCAAACACAAACTTACCCAAATGCACATTTACAGACAGATTTCAACAGTATATTGTTGCATAATGTGACTGATACTTTCATATTAACTACAAGAGTCCACCCACAATTTCTCGCCAACTGTAGATAGCAGCTGCTGTTTCTAATCAGTATAGGCATTTTAATTTCACTTCAGAAAAACACACTCACCACGGCAGGCGAAGGAACGTGGATACTGGGCACAGATCGCGGCCGTACGTGATTGGCCAAATGGCACAGCACAACCCCATCAGTTAGAGCCGCACCCAGGTCACTAGGCAATGATACCTTGAGTCGAGACTCAATATTCTGTAGGTAGAATAAATTAAACAGGAATCATATGTGTACACCAGCAAGCCCTTCAGGAAAGATCACTTAATGTAGTTAGTAGGGGAGATGATGTTTTGGACAATGTACAGTACAAGGATGTAACAGCCCCCCCCCCCCCAAAAAAAAAAAACCATTTGGTTTAACATTTACAGCATTATGATGGTTATGTAACTGTGCCTTACCTTGCGTAGCTGCTCCACTAACTCCAGCTCTGCTCCAACAAGACCCTGGGATGGCTGTGGAGGTGGCTCTTGTGATTTGGTCTGAGGGACTGCTGAATCTGCTGGAGGGAAAGGAGGAAGAGATGTGTTATGCACATGCATAAACATCCTCCACATTAAGACGCACATCTCGAAGCTACGCCTGTAGGAAAGCAAGCAGGAGAAGCAGCGGCTCAGGGGTCGTAACCTACCTCTCCTCCTCTCCTCTCTCTGGCTTAGGCGGAACAGGAAGCTTTCAGGTCGAGGGGCGGGGCCCCGGTGGGAGGGCGGGGCAACAGGACCAGTGTAGGAAGGTGATTGGAGGGCTGTGAGGGGTTGGGGTGGGGTGGGGTTTAAGCCAAAGAGAGTAAAGCGAACATACAGAGCGCATTCTGCGTACGTCTCAGCGGACTGCTGCTGAAAAAGCAACACACTGAAGCAGAAACACACAGCTGTGAAAGGGAAGCAACTACTGAGGCTTACCTGGGGGCGATAGGGTTGAGCGGTCCTCACCCAGCTACAAGAGAGAAAGAGGATATTAGAAAATTAATACTACTAAGGCCACTAGGGGGAGAAAATCATACTAAACAATAAGGTGTTTTGTGTTTGCAAAGCTGATGAAGGATGTTAGCAGTAGTACGCTTAGCATTTTAGCAATGTGTGCATGTTAGGAAAACAGACTCACAGTGTTGCACAAAAACCACAGCAGAACAATACTGAGAAAGCAGGAACAGGTGGAAGATTAAGCAAAAGCTGCAATGGTGAGGATGACAGTGGAGATCAACAGGACTGTGATAGAGAGAATAACAGCACGTATCCAAAAATATACTCTTGTGAGACATGCTGAACAGGCCACGCCTGGCCAACGTGTTCAAGCAGCTTATGGATACATGACCGCACGTGCCACGTCATGTGACGCAGTTACGAGCATCTGATGTATGTAGACTGAGGGTCAGTCACCTGCTTGTGAGAGCCTGGTCTCCTCTTTACAGTGTTGGTGTTATTGTCTATCTCAAAAACCAGGAGAGGCTCGTAGTCCGTCTGACATTTGGGTGAAAGCAGAGACAGGAAGAAGACGAGGGAGATGGGTGAGAAGGAAAAGAGAAAGGAGAAAGGCTTTAAGCCTTAGAAGGCAAGGTAATTATGCAGCACAGCAGCTCAGCAGTTAGTATAGTCGGTACAGGTAGTAGTTAGCAGTTCTGCTGGCAAAGAAACAGCCATAGCAAAGTGACACAGTTGGAAACCCCAGAAAAAAGAAGATGCTTGGCAGCCTGAAGCAGAAATTGAAGGGGCTGACTATCTGGCCTATTTCCACACCACAGACCAGAGGATTATGGGTATGAGGCACATGTGTTTGAACACTCCCTGTGTACTAGTCTTCTATAAACATAGAATGGCTTGAAGCATCCAAACCTGGCTCAACCACATCACAGATCTTTAAGGCACAGATACACGTGTGTGCCTTGAACAACTACTAGAGACAACCACATCTGAA
This sequence comes from Chitala chitala, assembly GCA_025773905.1. Classification (NCBI taxonomy): domain Eukaryota; kingdom Metazoa; phylum Chordata; class Actinopteri; order Osteoglossiformes; family Notopteridae; genus Chitala; species Chitala chitala. The sequence continues at coordinate 295,099 of JABJVR010000032.1, forward strand.
AAAAGGGCCTAATGGCTCATTTGGTAAAGCATCAGGCTGGCATGCAAAAGTCTCCTGGTTCAAATCCCAGCCCAGCCGCCAGGTGTGTCCCTGAGCAAGGCAAATTTTCGTTGTGACATATATGTGTAACGTATATGTGCGCAGTGACAATAAAAGCTAATTATTATTACTGATTACTGTTAAAGGCTGGGGTAGAACACAAAGGCAGTCCACCACACTGACTTGCTCTTACCATGAAGAGAGCTGAGTCATCTGTGTGGGTGGAACGTCGAGATGGACATACGTTCTGGGAAGGAGATATGGAATGAAAATACGTACACACACGCACGCGCACGGACGCACACAGTCTTACAAAATGAGCTTTTTCCAAAGGTGTTTCAATTATATGGTGTGGACTCCTTAAGTGACAGGATCTAAACAACATAATCCTCATCCTAAACTAAGTGCAGTTTTTCCTCATCAGACAGAAACAAAGGTTCATCAAGCATTATTCTGTAGCTGGGGGCAGCGAGTGGATGGGGGCTCACCTCACTGTCTGTGGGGCTCAGCTTGGTGGAACCCTGTCCTGCTTTGTGCTGCAAAAAATAAATAAATAAAAAATTTCATTAGCATCCCATTTACCGCTGCCTATTTAACGACGTGTTCCCACAAACTACAGATCATGTGACAAGAAGGTCATGACCTCTCACCTTGACATAACTGACGACAGCCTCCTTCTGTATGCTGCGCGTTCGCTGTCTCTCCTCTTCATAGCGCTGAGCTGCAAGCTGGGCCTCCCTCCGCATGCGCTCAACACGCTCTACCCCCGGCATCACAGATTCGCATGCGCCCATCTGCGAGGCAACGCCAAGTCACCAACCAATCAGCATGTAAGGGAAGGATGTGGAGGAAACATTAATGCACTGCACAGTGGCAGCAAACTGAATAAAAGCACAGAATAAAAATGCAGCTTTCAATTGTGAGAGTCAGGCATGATTGGTTAGTACCTGTATGACACACTGCCTGGGAAAGCTATAGTGCTGGAAGTAGCATTACTGGAACCAGCATGGTGTACCAACCTTGCAATCTGAGTGGGTCCAAATGCCCCAGTACTGTACTGTTATGAGGACACTGTACTGTAAGGTGACATCGTCTTATGGATGAGAAGTAAAATTGATCTCCTGACTCTCCACGGTCATTAAAGATTCATGGGTGTTCTTTATAAAGACTAGGGGTGCTCCCTTGTGTCCTGGCCAGATTTCCCCAACAGATTTTATCAACCATGACCTCCTAATAATCCCCTTGTGTGAACTGGCTGTATCGCTCTCTCTTCCCTACCTATAGCTGGTGTGTGCTGAGCTTTCTGGTGCACTATGGCTAATGTGTCATCATCCAGGCGGATGCTGTTCACTAGGAGTGGTGGAGGGCAGCCCCTACTGCACTGCAAAGTGTTTTGAGTGTCTTGATAAACACTGCATTATTATTATGGCATGCAGAAAAGTAAAGCTGTTTAAAGCCTGACACACAACCACTTGCACAAAAACTGAATTTTTACCTGGCCGTAATTTGTTGAGGGTGAGGACACACCATCTAAAATACTCCTACAAAAAAAAAAAAAAAAAACAGGAGAAGGGGTTTTATTTATTCAAGTTTCCGTTGTTTTCCTTTTTTCACTAGAAAATTAAAAGCAAAGAAAACTGAAAAAACAATATTTAATGTGCTATACACATATGGGCACCACACTGAGTGTGCACCTGACATGCAATATGCAGCCTTTCATGGTCTTCACTGCAGTTTGGAAATGGATTATGCGAGCATGTGTACTTTACACTTTTACACTGAGTTTGTACCTGCTGTGTAGTGCATTTTGTCGCCGTGACTCATCTAACCGTCCGTCTCTGGAGGAACTGGATTTCACCGGTGAACCCTGCATGTGAAAAGTGACGTTCAGAGCAAAATGTCATAATACTCAGAGATAGCATCGCCAGGCATCCTTTTACACTATGGTGGCCTTGGTGAAGTACAGCCTGATAGTCACACAGCTAAGAGGGGAAAAATTCCACAGCTGCCTTTTGTGCCATTAGCAAGGTCCAGAACTTAATGTGGGCCCTGAGAGGGAAGCCACACACACCCACCCACACACACGGTCCACAAGAGAACTTACGCACCTCCTTGGTAACACGCCGCTCAATGTAAGCCATGAACTGCGAGCTAAGGCTCACGGCGTCTGAGCCCCGATGGCGCGTCTCCTCCTCCTCCCCTGCACAGCTGTCGATGTAATCGATCTGGTCCAGCTCGGACTCCACTGCGGACAGGAGCACGAAGGCCGTGAGGTGCATGCGAACGCGCAGGTGCACCTGCGCGACGGGCGTGTGTGCAGACACTCACGTGTGCCGTTGGCCACCGGCACCCCTGAGCAGCCCTCTTCCCTGTCCCTCTCTCTCCGATGCCGCTGGTGTTTGGTGATCTCAGCCACGCGCAGGGGGAGCTCAGCCAGTTCCTCTGCTGGCTGCAGAAGGGGGGTGGGGGACGGGTGGCATGGGAACAGATCTCACTCTCAAACAATCCAACAGCAAAAAAAGATGAAAAAACTGCACTCGTTCTAACAGACTGCATATTTTTCCAAGATTCTTAAGCGTTTTGACAAATTTTATTAAACAGAACCATGCTCAGGACCCTACGACTCAGGACTGTCACCCACCTCCAAGCCTAAACTCTGGTGGGCTCTCACCTCATTAGTTAACCACTTCTTGTCCCCGCTGTCCACACTGTTGAACCCAGAGTCCAATGCTCCATATGGCCGAGGGGGAAACAGCTCTTCAACACTGCAAAGGTGGTCGAAGGAAGGAAAAAAAAATATATATATATAAAGTACAGAAACACCTGTTTAATACCAGAGGTCCGCAAAAGTTAAAACAGGCCAGATTTTTTTTTTGTAAAGGATTTACACTGCACTTCTCTAAACAGCCCAATTATAATATTTCTTACAGTTTTTGGTTATCAGCTTATGATTTTTCATCTGGTTTGTGTATAAGCCATCCTTCGACATGCTGGTAATACTGTGCACCTGAAGATCATTCCATTCAAAACACATGATAAACAGACATGTTGTCCATACTTTATATGAGCATATTTCCATCTCTCTGAGACAGCAAGTTATACCCGAGAGACATGACTACACTCAGCTGTTTTCAAAACTAATCCCGCCCCCCAACCACACACACACACACACACACACACACACACACACACGGGGATTTCATGCCAGCAGCACTTCCTCTGTAAAGATGCGTGAGAGAAATCTGAACACAAAGACAGAGAATGGAGACACAGAGGGACACTGAAACTTTTGTAAAAGGCACAGAGAGCCAACAGACATCCAGTGTACAGAATCGTTAAAAGAAAGAAAGTCTGTAAGTCCATTCTGTAAGTTCAGAGGAACACTGGTAAATGAGGCCTGAGAGGCAGAATTGGGCCAATATCCAGTTTTAATTCAGATGAAAGAAGTGCAGAATTCTGGGTTCATTTAAAACCAGCAGCCACCACCCTCCACCTTGTATCACAAAGGCTTAAAATGCCAAGAGCTGTGCCCAGAACAAAGTGTCTGCCAGCCAGTTAGTCACTTGACTCTCGCATGTTTGTGCGTGCGCGCGCGCGCACACACACACACACACACACACAACAGCATGTCAATACAGTGGATTACAACTGCAAGCAATTAGAAACAAATATGCATAAGTCTTTGTGACAAACACACTCTGGCCTGAAAATGTACCTGCACATGGATGACAATATGTAAACAACTGGAGAATAAAAAAAACACTACTTTCACAATCCATCAACAGAGTTAACACAGTCAGAAAAGCAGCAGTTCATACTGCTGAAGGAGCACTGAAGTGGCTTTCAGAGAGACCACAACAGGGTGAAGGAGGGACAAAGCCGACAGAGCAAGAGGAAAAAAACCAAAAGAGAAAAGTACTCTTACAAATCACCCTCAGCTGTCTCACGAACAGACAGCTGTGTGCAGAGCATGCACAGGGAACAGTGCGTGTGGCAGGATCCGTCAGCACACACGTGCCTGCGCGCGTGTGTGTGTGTGTGTGTGCGTGTGTGTACCTCTTCTGTATGCCGACTTACCAGGACCCAAAGGGCAGCGGCCTCCTGTCGTACTCTGGGAGCTCCGGCACACTCTTACAAGCTTCCATGTTCAGGTATTTGAAGATGTGGATTTTGCCCTTTATGCAAATCTGAAACCATAACAAGAGCAAACGCTAATTAAACTCATCCTGACAGCACACAACCCTCCTCCGCCCCAACCAAAAGCAGAACAGCAGTTGCCACCTGGCCTCCTGCCAGAAGTGGTGGTTCGCGGCTGCATTACCTGTGCAGGTGGGCTCTGCAAAGGGTTGTTGTCCAGCACAATGCTCTGCAAGTGTCGCAGGTTGCGGTAGCACACGGGAATCGACGTCACCTTGTTACACGAGAAGTCGAGGCGCACCAGGGGCAGCATGGCCAGCTCTGCGTTTACAACAGAGGACGGAGGTGCAGGCAGCAGAGACAAGGTTAAAACACATCCACATGGAGTTGATACCAATGCTCACCTAGCGCTGTACCAGTCCTGTAAGCAAACCTCTGAAACCAATAGAGCTGTCTGCTGTGTAGAGATGACAAGGCCAAACAGATACCCTGCTGCATGTAGTGAGGGGGTTCCCAGGCCAATAAGTCTCACCTGGGGGAAGCCGCACCAGATGGTTTCTGCGAATGTTGAGGTCCCGCAAAGCCTCAAGCTGGCCAACCTGGGATGGCAGCACTTGGATCTCATTGCAGCTCACGTCCTGAGAGGGAAGGGTAACACACCAAGATTTTACGTTACCCACCAAATTGGTCTCACTATGCCAGCAGACACCCATGCACCCTTATAGTCAGGTACCCTTTACAAATCGTGTTCTTTTAGACAAACTACTTCAAAAAAGCAGATCTGACCACAATAACCTCTTGTCCTTATCAACTTCCGACAGACCTGTCTTTCTAGTTATCTATATGCGATTTGACACAATTAAACAACTTCCTCCTGAAGAGCTACTCATTTTTAAGAGACCGTTGGTGTCTGGTTTTCAACATGCCGGAAAACCCCAAATTATCAACAAACAAAGTATTTTAGTTAATTCTGACATCATGTCACCGCGCTCCGTTTCTGCCATAAACTTTTATTTAAAATAAATTTAAAAAAAAAAATGCATAGAATTAAATACATTTTATTGACCGATCCCACAAAGCTCAACTACATTACTTAGCTGAACATGGAAAAACATGGAAACAGAAGAGGAAGACATCACAGGTCAGAGACCTAGAAATAGACCTTCACTACCTAGTTTAAGTTAAATTAATTTACTCACACCTAACTTTCATTCCCTGAATGTGTGAGTCAGGAAAAGACACCGCTGTCCCTCTTCATATAACACTGTCTACAGACTGGACAAGATCTCACAACAATGTGACAGTGCAACTAACATGTCAGTTATTAGTACACGGTAACACAATCGGCATAACGTAATGAGACAGGTAGATAGTACTGCGTAACGATTATTATGTTACAGCCAAACTTACCAGCTCTGTGAGTTGTCGCAGTTGGCCTAGTTCCTCAGGCAGAGAAAGCAGCTTATTGTTGCAGGCAATCAGCACCTTCAGTGGCAGGTTACAGATGTGGCTGGGAAGAGTGGACAGCTGGTTCCGACTGGAACACAGCAGACACAAAACAGGCACATGCATGGATAAGTGTCAGAAACACCGGAACCAGAGACAGGATCTCATGTGCGGAAGCAACAGCAAGGAATACAGACGGTTCCTGATATACGTAATTAATGTGTTCTGCAACCCATTACGTAACTCAGTTTTGCATATGTTGGAATCCACAACTGATATGGCTAAACTGAGTTCACATGCAACTTATGATAAATGCGTGATTAAAAAAAAAAAAGGCGGCTGTTCACGTTTCTCAGGTGTGCTAGGTCGGGCATGAATTCACTTGAGTTTCACATGTACTTCAATTTTGTTCGGAGACACTTTTCTGAAACTTTATACGAAATTTAACATCAGATATTACTCGTGCTACTACAGATATGCGTATGCCAGAATTACGTATCTAGAGAACTGTCTGTATTCATTTTGGCTCTGCTGGTGTGGGTGCAGTACCTGATGTTAAGGTATGTCAGGGCCTGCAAGTTTACTATGCTCTCAGGTAGTGAGCGAAGGCAGTTCTGGTACAGGTTCAGGCTTTCTAGAGACACAAAGGTGCACACGTCTGCAGGGAGCTCTGAGAGCCGGTTCCGGGACAGATCTGTATGCAGGCATATGAGGGGGGGGGCAGTATTAACTGACACGTACTGTCATACTGAGACCACAATTAGCACAAAAAAAAAACTCAGATGAGTTGTATTTAAACTGTTAAGACAACCATGGTGCACACAAACACACAAGTCCCTACAACAGCAACAGCTGTGTAGAACAGTAAAAAAAACCACAACGGCTTAAAAATAGACATAAGAACTTTTTTGTTTTCCATTCAGGTCAGTCACCACAATACCTAGTCATGTCAGCAAAGCTCACTGTAGGCTTCAAAGCTCGGTCTGCTAAAACCATGGCTAAGTGATGCTGGATGACCACCAGCTACTAACAGTAACATACAGTCAGTCAGCAAGTCTCCATGCTGAGGTGACAAGTCGGTGCACAAAAACTGCACACAGAGCATTAGAGTGCACAGTCAAAGGATGTGGAGCAGGTAGATGCTGCCAGTTTACTATAGTAAATAAATAACCTCAGCAAGACATGTCTTACATGTGCACTACAGTTTCCCACACAAAGTCTGCACTGAGTCATGCACAACATCGAGCGAGTCCCTACCTGCCTAAGAAAGGCACGTTAAGGTGTGGCTGCCAGGTGTCAATATCAGCTCTTCATCAGAAGTCAACACGCACAACATGAAGCCAAGGAAAAGTACTCAAGGTAAAACTGCAGCTGGCCTAAGGTGTGTGTAACAGTTTGCTGCACCACCCAACATGTTCTGCACTAAACACTTGCAGAAGACCAGGTCTGAGGCAGCCCTCTGGCTCTCATCAGCAGACACAGCTTTCCAGAACCATGCCACTATGTCCTGAGATGGCTCTCACAGACTGCTGCTATATTTACCCCTGCAGCTGTGATCTGGGATACAGGAAGCCCTGTTCTCACCGCCATCCGTTTCCTCCAATGTGAGCACCTCCGAATCAAAGCACAGACACAAGCTCATGTGTACACACTGCTACAGAGGCATACGTGCACAATACATTCAAACCACACAGAAAAACAACCGCACACTAATGTATAGCGATGACAAAGTACACTTAGCACAAAATGAAGCAGCATGCACCATGTGTAGCAGTCCAGTACAAGCTCTAAATGAAAATCAAGAAAGGCAGGAGATGCAAGACTGGTGCATCAGCTTAAAGTGCCACAAAAAGTTTTTCAGTCCTTCAACACAAACATCTGAGATGTACCTTTTCTTAATCCTGCTATAGGCATAGCCCAGGAGTCAAAGAGATTAATACAACCCTGTGGTTTTAAAAACACACAATAACAGTAATTCTCTTTGCACACAGACCTGCAGAATAACTACTTCATTGCCCCATTATACACATAATACAGTTGTCCATCCACATTCATTAATTCGATCTTCACCGTTTCTGTTATATGCAAATTGGCCGTGAACAATTAAATGGGAATACTATTTGGATCTTGCAGAAAGATCGCACAAACTTGCAGATGCACAAGCAAAAAATATATAAACAACTATGACATAAAATCATATAATATGTATATAAATATTTGTGTTACATAATATTTGTTAGTATATCTTTAATATTAAAAGCAACCATCTTGACTCATTTGCTATCTGCCTTTGTAACCATGTAATCTCGCATTTCTTGCAGTAACATTTAATTTAACATATGTAATAATGGGTCCAAATTATAGTGTTCCCAGTGATTGTGAAAGTGCTCCTAAGAGGAAGAGGACTGTGATGACTCTGGCTAGTGATGTCCCAATCAAGGGTTTTTTTAACCCCAATTCCAATCAGTGTCCATTTAATTCCAATCACGTCCATTTAATATCGAGTATTTGATGATACTGAGCCCCAATCAGATACTTGTGTTTTCCAAGAAAATACATTTGCACAGTGCACACTTCAAGAACATTGAAAGTTATTAAATCAATCTAGTGTATATGCTTGACAACTGAATAGTTCTGCAATGCTTTAAGAAAAAGACTGCCTGCACCCAAGATTGTTCCTTGAAGTTTTATTTTTTACTGAATAAAATATTTTTATGTGGCTCTTTTTGTGTGACAAATCCACTCTGTGCAGCACGGTAATATTAAGACTAGAACTCTCAAAATGAGTAATGTAATCACAATCACACTTCACAGTAACATAAAAGCTTGAATTCAACATTCACAGTATCAACAGATACAAATCAAAGTCCACTTAGTGTGGCATTATAGTAAATATACTACAATTGAACAGAAATACTGAAGTGGCATAGCAGCTTAACTGGAACATGTGGGGGGAAAAAAAAATCAGTTTCTGCTTATTGGAGTAGCAGCATTACAGTTAAACCTGAATATCAAAACAATAAGATTGCAAGACATTCTTTTGTTATCAAGAAGGGCAGTTCTTTTTCTGGACTTTTTTATGCTCTCTAACTCAGTTATGTATACTCCTACTATCACTTTAAAATGAAGTGAAGCTACTTTTTGAGAAAAATCAGCATCTCTGTCATGGTAACAAAAGGCCGGTTCTTAAAATGTAGTATCGAGAGGGTAGGACATTGCGTGGTTCCAAAAGTGCCAAAAGATGGCAAAATCCTATATTCTCTATCACTGGGATGAGCTGGATATCCAAAGCTATGAATTCAATTATCCTCTCGGTTATCTTTTTGGCCTTGCTGCTGTCCCTAAGGAAATTTCTCTCTCCTTTTAAATGTATCCTCCAGTGCAGCTTTTGCCTGAGTAACTTGAGTGAACTTACTATATTCTGTTTAGTGTTTGTTATTTAGATGTCGAATGAAATTGGTGGTACTGAATGTAGCTCTGTTACCACCGCCTCCTGAACCGCTTGCATTGCAGAGAAGTGACTGTTGGACTGTTTTTGTTTTCCAATTAAAAATACTTCCACACTGCTGACACTTTAGCCACGCCATGTTGCTAACTGTACTCTCCGTTTACAACATCTGTGTGATAGCTGACATAAAACAAATGATTGGGTTAGGTCCGTGCTCAACAAAGCCGATACCAATCCAGTAAAAAATGCCTTGATCAGCCCCAATATCGATGTTTGAGATTGGATCAGGACATCCCTGACTCTGACACAAAAAGGGAAAATGCAATATATGGCTTATAGTGGAAAGTCTGTGAGTATGGCACAGTACTGTTTGTTTACGAATTGATAATAAACAGACTCTTATGTTGTCGGTCAGGCTAGCAGACTGTTATGAGTTGAGGCTGGGGATGGGCAAGTATTATTCACGAGTTTTCACATTAGTGAGAGTCTTCTGCACCTAACCCTCATGAATATGAAAAGATGACTGTCTTCACATTACACGAAGTGTCACAGACACAAGAAGTCCAACCCTAAAACAAATGCAAATATGCAGAACAATACAGTATTCATATATGAAGTTTACTGAAGATAAACAGTTAATATTGCACAGCTGGTTTAAAGCCAGCTGACCTTACCACACTTCTCAGTGGCAAGTATTACCAAATTAATATGCTCCTGCTTGGTCCAGTACTTATTAACTTGATAGTCGCCTTCATGTGACATGCTGTCGACATAAAAAAAAAAACCCTACACTGAAAACAAAGGTGTCCCTGTATGAGAGAGCATCCCTCTCAGTGTTCCTCCTCAGTCAGTAGTGCCTGCAGCTTCCTGTTCCTACTGGCCTCTGTCTTCAGCATGCTCTTTCTGATTATCCATCTATAAATTGTACTTCCCCTCTCTCACAGTGACCTTAACGTCTTCCCCAGCCCCCCCTCCCCACTGTACCTGCCGCCTGACTCTGCGGACTCCCAGTAAATTGGGAGATTAAAGCAGTCAGAGCAAGGACAGTCACATAAACATCAGCAGACGGCTGACCGGCCATTGCTGAGCTCTTCCTATCCCCGATACTCACACGTTGGATTCTCAATATGGACACAAGAGTCCCAGGACATGGAATGCCACCACAATTCTTTCTTCAACACAAGAAATCCCAGCCTGAATTTCCAATACTTTATTAAACAACCGTACGAAAGTAGAAAACACTTTAAACTGCACCATACTAGGACATCTACTGTAAAACAAAATGCAATCAGAAAACTCTAAGTTGACACTGTTGGCAAGAGAGGAACACAATGTCCAACTACATGAATAAGAGCATACCTATACAGAACCAGGGAACAGGGCAAATAAACCAGTCACCTGCATCATAAATATGTAGAGTACTATGACTGTGGGTGCTTACACACAAATGTAGCATTATTCTACTTTGCATGCAAAACTCTGTAAATATTATACTAGTGCTGACTCTGTGTGTGTGTCACCAGACAGCTGGACTGTATAAAAGCCCATCCCTTAACTTCGCAGTTGATCAACATCTGCACTGGCTTTCCTCTGTACACATCGACAAACAAACAACAGCACATCGAAACACTAATAAAATAATTGAACAAATGATACAGGACACCTCTAGTCCCTAAACCTCCCCAAAATAAATAGAGGTAAAAGCTAATCTACATCGTATACATGTAGTGCTACAGTACTGATTCCAGAAAAAGTTTACTCCACATAAACTCCTAACACACTAGGCAACCAACTTCAGTGTATCCACACTTGTTAAATCATACAATGCCATTTAGACCTTAACGAGAGTACGTATCACCGCAGCACAGTAAATCCCAATCATCTTTATTGGGTCTGTCATACAATAAGCAAGACGGTTGTATGCACAATATGATTTACACAATTAATGTTAAGATAACATTAAAAACAAAAGGAAAACTATACTCTGGCCATTTGACGGACAATAGGTGTTTTCATCATACATGCCTGGAGACAAACGCATATTTCACTACATTTTGGGTACTACCTTGGTAAACACTCCTCCTTACAGCTCCGTAACACGTAAACAGCAGCTCTCTGCACACCCGTGTTTACTCCCAGCTAGCGTCTCTCAATCTGACACCACGGCTTCTTTTGGGAACCTTTATTAACGTCTCCATTAGCAGATATCGTACACACTGTGTAACACGTATACTAGTCCTTCGAGCTGAGACCCCCACATACCGGCCCGCGTTGTGTCCGTGAGATCGTGGTTAGCGGCGCTCCTCGGGAACTCCTTCAGCTTCCTGCCACTGAGGTTGAGGCAACCGTTAGCCGCCGCTTCTTCCAAGGCCCTGTCCAGTGAACGGTTCCAAGAGGCGGGCCCTGCTGCCCCTAATCCATTACCTGGGGCTCCAGCCGTTCCGGTATTGCCGACAGCAAAAGCTGGACCGGGACTGTCCGCAGACAGCAGTAAAGCAGCCGCCATTACACAGCTAACTCCCACTGTCTCTGTCCTACGCTTAGTGGACCGACCGGCTGTGCGCATGCGCAGAAAGCGAGGGCAGTTCGAAATGACGGACAGGGGAGAGGCCGGGGTGGGCACTGACCATGCGCATTGGAAAACAATGACGTCAGATAGCAAAACATGCCCAAGCTCGTGGCATGTCATGACGCAGAGATTTATATTGTGAAATGTATGAAAAATCTGACTGAACACGAAAAACGAGCATACAAACAAAACGAAATACACGATTTTAAGTAAAGCGGATCAAGACAATAGTTCAGCCTGAAAAATAACTATGTGATGTTTGTGGTAATTATTGTCTTCTGAATATTTGCAATTAAATACCTTAACGAACTATGCGTTACATACTATAAAAAAAGTTTCTGTGCCAGCCCGTATAAAATTTTTCCAAGCTATATGAATCCAGACATTCTGAATGACATTTAGATTTTTCCTTTTTTTGTGTTGGCAGAGCTCACGTTTTATATCTTATTACAATATTTTCCATTTCATTATTTAACTGAGTAATCTTATGGAGTCAAGCATCTTGCATTGTGATACAATCTGTTACGGATGTTAGTTTGAATCACGCTGGTGCACATTCTCTCGATTCTTAAGTATGTGGTTATGTGTAAGAGAGGTCTGGCTGACTTTTAACACCCCCCCACCCATACCCGTAAGATTCAAACTCACATAAACCCGCACCGGCTTTAAAATTGGCATCTTAGTCCGCACTTTCAACTTTTTGGCCCCCTTCATTTCCATCCCACTTCCGCATAAACTGAGACAACACTGGCCAAATTACTCCCGAAGCACACCAGCACTTAAACATTTCGCCCTGCTTTGGCCTGGAGATATTAATTCCATACATACTATAACAGAGCAAGAAAGCCGGCGACTTTCGAAACACCGACGACTTCGGTTCACAGCCCGCTAGCTCTCTCTGTACGCTACACTGATGTCAGAAGGGGGATGAATTTGCTTCAGCCAAGATAGAATGAGGTTGAAATAGGGACGGCAGGACGAGGGATGTAGTGTAGCTATTGACGGCAACGTCACCCTGAGGGCTGGGACAAGAGTTCGATTAACTCCATGAGAAAGAGACGTCAGCAAAAAGGGGTCAACTGTTAAATCTATCTTCTCCATGCACTATATTGAAAACACTACACATTAACACGTTGTTTGATGCTTTATCCTGTGAATTGAATTGTTGAAAAAATGCACTTATTTCAAATCTGGTGGCTGCGAAATTCTCCAAAAAGTTGGGATAGGGCCAGTTAAGAATAATAACGATGTCACCAGCTGAATTTACAAGGTGACGAGAAACAGGTGCTGTTAAACAGGTGAATCAATATGTTATAGTATTGTAATGTCGGCACATTACTCCATGTGCTGCTGGGTAAGGGGCCAATCTCATTTGTTTCCCAGCAGCACCGTGTAAATCGTTCTGTGTCACTACTAGTTTTGCCTGTGAGTGAGCGAAACCTTCCCCTGATTTTCCCAGTGTGACTGTCTTCGAGTGGCTGCCTGAATGCGTTTGCCCTAGTCCGTTTAAGGGCTAAATAAAGACCTTGGTGACACCGCAGAAACTGCCTCTGACTGTTTAATGGCTAGCGCAGGTAACCGCTACAGTATATAAATTTCGCCCCCCCCCAAAAAAAAGCGTAATCCTTGTTTATTACCAAGGACTGATCGAGACTCGCCGGTTTGCCAACAGATGCAGTACCGAATTATCCACTACTTTAAGGATAACATCACCTCCCTTTCAAAAAGAAAGGAAGGCTTTTTGGGTTTGCGCAATCCACAGTACACAATATTATCAAGCAATTCAGGGAAACCGGTCAAGTCTCGATGCGTAAAGGGCAGTGCCGAAAACTGCTTTTTGATGCGCCGATCCCTCAGACGTCACTGTCTTAAAAACCGCCATTCATCTGTAGTGGATATCATGATGGGGTATCAGGAACACTTTGCTAAACTTTTTTCCATTAACACAATACATCGCTGCAACCTAAGGCGTTACATGGCACAGGCGTACTCACGCATACGGGCAACTGTCAAAACCTGTCAAGCTCCCCTGTGCTCACACATACACACGACTTAATTCAGATCAATGAATTACACTTTAAAAACGTTGGAAATTCTCTGCTGTGACTCACTGAAGAACTGCGTGGCCCTGATTATTCAGCTTTATCTTAGCCAGTGGAAAACTAGGCTGTCAGGTGCTACGGATAGTTATTGACAGTTTGTTTTACGTGACCTTTCTCGGTTCGATAACAAAAAACCTATATGAGACAAATTTTCCCTCGTTAGGACAGAATTAATGTTACAAATAAACTTACTGATTCGCGCGTCAATTGAGTGCTAGTGTAATAAGATCAACTATTTTATTATCAAAAAATCGTTGACAGTGTCGATTGAGAGTGTTTTAATACGTTGGAGTTGTTTTTATTTTACACTATTATTATTATTATTATTATTATTATTAGTTCACAATTTTTTTTGTCCCGCCCCTGCCCGCACTGGGCGGGCTGACCGCCAGCATTACAGACCCACGGGTTTACAAACGTCTAACGTGCAAAATGTTGAAAACTACTTTTGTGCCTAAAAGAACATATAAAACCGTTTACACAACCATTCCACGCCAGTCAATAAAACTGCAAGTCTATTTGATCACATATTACTTGTAGTTGGTTTACTGGCCTCCCCGGAGTGCCGAATCCACTGAGAGAATAAATCCAGTTAGCAAAACAGAGACCAGTTAGCAGCGTTGCCTTGAACTTTTTCAGGATATGCTAATTATCATGTATTTTGTTAAAAAAGACAATAATCTTCCATAACTGCTCTAAAATCAATCTTTGAAATAACGGTTTAATAAAACTACAATCAAAACAAAGGACCTGACCTCTGATGTGATTTTTTTTTTTTGACCAGGTGTGTCCTTCAGCAATACACGCAACGCTATGTGAAAAGTTGTGAATCGATTTGGATAAAAGCGTCTACTAAATGAAGAAATGTAAAATAAATGTAGTTTTATATAGCTAATGCAATTACGCATGAAAAGCAGTGGTGTAACGTAACGAAGTAATAGTACTTTGGAAGTTTTTTTTTATAGTGTTTTTTGGAAGTATCTGTACAGTACTTTGAGTTTTTAAATTTCTCTCGACGTTTACTTGTACTCCATTACTTTCTTAAATAATATGCATACTTTTACTCCAATATTTTCCCACTTGGCATTTTCGTTACTTACTACCAAATAAGTAAACAAACCCTCTCCCAAAGTTTCGGTTTTCAATCTGTTTAGCATAACAAGTTCGGGCAGGTCAAAAGAGCAGCAGCAGCATCCTTCTCTAACGGCAGTGTTGCTGCTCCAACACCTGCTACATCTGCTACCATAACTTCTCCAACAACACCTCCTGCTTTAAACAAGTCAGACCACCCATGGCAATACCTCCAAGACATGTTCTCCTTTCTTGGCGTGAAGGATTCGTCATATCACATGAAGTGCCCCTCCCGCTTGCCAAAAAGCACTGATATTTTGGCGTTCAAAAACTACCTGTCGAACCTCCAGAATTACATATATGTTTCTTGCTCTAATTTTATGTGGTGTAATAATTAATAACTTGGAAAATTGCAATACAAAATACAAATTTGGAATTTTTCAAATTCTGACTGCTTTAACGAGATATTTCTACTTTCAATTTCAATTTTATTCAGAAACTACTTTTGATACTTAAGTACAATTAACTGACACTTAAGCAATATCACAATGGGTAACTTCGACTTTTACTTAAATAATTTTACAGTAAAATATCTGAACTTTTATTTAAGTGCGGCTTCCAGGTACTGTATACAACACCGTTGAAAGGTTTAATAATTATAATAAATATGATTATGATGAATAGTAAATAACATTACATTAGTGTATGATACCCAAAAACTTAGTTTTACTTCATGCCAGCAGGTTTTCTCTATGTATCGTCTCATTCTGAAATTACCAAAGCACTACCAAAGACTGATTTAAGACAAATAGTTGCGCTGAACCTTGCAAGGACTTCAACGCCGAGTCGGCTGTAGGTATAAACTCTAAGTCCCACAATATTGTGCAGCTGTTTGTGCGTCATGCTCTGTCGTCGGGGAGCGCGTGCGCGTTCCTTTACGGGGCCGGTGTATCATGGCGACATACGTGGATATTCTGAAGAGCGAGTTTCCCGAAATTGATACCGAAGTCTTCGATTATATCACGGGTGAGAAATACCGATTGTTCCAGCGAAAACCCCTGGTTATTTCTGTGCGTTATTTCTAGCAAGCTTCATTTGCGGGTTGGTTTGGAAAATGAGCAGTTTGAAAGGCACTAACAACCCGTCATAGAATTGGATAAGGATGTTGTTAAGCGTTCCGTTATTAACATTGGCTGTATAATTTTCATGACTGTGTAGATTTGACTGTTACTGAAATATAATGAACGTATTATATGGCATGAAGGGAAGAACGCACCGTCTTTATTGGTCCATTGCCCGTTTGGTTGATTGGCCGTTTAGGCGGAGACATGCTGCCCTCTTCAGCCCAGGAAAGATGGCCCCATTCCTTAAACAGTCTGCTCGACCAGCCTCTCACGCGTCGTCTTCTAATATGAAATAGCTGACAGGCTTAGTAACGGATGCCGATATTTCACTGCCTTTAATTTTGTTAAGCATGTGTTTGCTGGCAGTCAGCGCGTCACACTGCGTGACGATTCCTCTAATTTCGTTTTATATCTGCAAATGTTAAAAGTGTGTGTAATTGCATGCCAATGTGCTAGGTGTATTGAACTGCGGGGGTGCTGACTTTGAGGATGGTGACGAAGTGTTTGACGCGATCGGCGGGGTTCTGCTGGAAGTGTCAGCTGATTGTAAGAATGAGGAAGACATCCGAAGCATCTGTATGCAAATGTTCAACACGCTGAAACTGTGAGTACACGCTTTCCCAGACGTGTAGAACGCCACTGACATTATGGACAGGACTGAAACCTAGCAGGTTGCTATGTACACTCCTCAAAAGACTTGACATTGTTAGAAAATCCCTCCTTACTCATTATAGTGCCATTATTAAAAAATCTGTTTTCTGTACTGTATGACTTGTATGAGTAATGTCTGCCCCATCTACCCACTTATGCAGTAACAGTTGCCACCAAGCACAAAAGCAAGTTCTTCTTGATGCTCCAGTGCAGCTCTCTCAGATCTCCTCAGGATGTGGTAAGATCCTTTCTGCTCTGTACTACCTTTCCCTCTCTGCAAACACGGTGAAGTGGTCCTGTTTAATGTCTTATCTACTGTCACCTTTTGCTTTCCCCTCACTGCTCTTTGAATGCACCTTAGCATCCCTTGCGCATATGCGCACCTGTGTGTGTTTGTCCTCACAGGCACAGCTGTTAACGATGCTCAGGGGATCTGGATGGTGAAGCGCGGCCAGAACACAGTAAGGTTTTTCGCCTGCACAGACTCGCCCGGCGCTTCTAGGGCGTCAGTGGAAACGTCACTTCAGTGCTGGTGGTCTCCTCCCACGATTCAGACATGCACCTCTTAAGACTGATCTCTGTCCCCTGACAAGACCGTGGATGCCAAGAAACTAGAGAAGGCCGAGGCCAAGCTGAAGGCCAAGCACGAGAGGAGGAATGAGCGAGAATCTCAGAAGTCCTCCGTCCCACTGTAAGACTTTGTCTTCCAAACTCAGCCTGTTTACTCCCTTCCATTCTCTGCTTTATTTGGGCATTGCTTCAGTTTATTTCATTTCCAGTACATGCTGTATGATCATAGGGGAGGTCTACAGCTGTGTCTTTAATGTTGATGAGGCATTTCAGACTATAAAAACACATGATTTACTTCTCATTTAGTGAGTTGATGTACCCCTTTCAACCCACAAACACACATTTAGGGTGCTGGAGGAGGCATCAGCTAGTCAGGCCAGCAGTAAGAAGGACGGCCGTGTGGACGCTTCAGGGAAGAACCGCAGCTATGACGTCCGTATCGAGAACTTTGATGTGTCATTTGGAGAACGGTAATAAGAGACTGAATGACTGGTCTGTGTGTGTGTGTGTGTGTGTGTGTGTGTGTGTGAGTGTTGCTGCAGAGGAATGTGTGTAAATCCCACAGTATTGTGCTCGCAGTTCCAGCACTGATGCAGCAACAGATTGTAGCAAGACGAGCGTTCATCCACTGCTACACTTTACTCATGAGGCTTTCTGGCTTTCTTTCAGGACCCTGCTAAAAGGGGCAGAGCTCTTGCTCTCCAGTGGGCGTCGTTATGGGCTGGTGGGCCGGAATGGGCTGGGAAAGACCACCCTCCTAAAGATGCTTGCCAGTCGGAGTCTGCGCGTGCCGGCCCATCTGTCCATCCTGCATGTGGAGCAGGAGGTGGCAGGTGATGACACGACAGCGCTCCAGAGTGTGCTGGAGAGCGACACCGAACGGGAGGGGCTGCTCACGGAGGAGCGCGGGCTCAATGCACGCATAGCAGGCGGAACGTGAGTCCCGTACATTTGCAGAGCAACCAAAAGAAGTCAGCATGTCAGAATTAATGACGTTTAGGCTAGCCCTGCATAATAAATTAGACCGAAGATGCTGACCAGGTGACTGACAGGAACACATGATTTCAAAGTATGCATTCAGGACAGTAGAGGGCGCAAGACTGGTGAAAAGCTGACACCATTCTTTAGAACAGGACTGTTTAATGGATAGCAAAGAATTTCTTGTGCCACTTCATGCCAAACACAGTACTGCTAAATATCTACTAATGGAAATAATTTCACATTATTACAATGAAGGGAACCTCTTCCATCAGTTTCAGCCAATGAATATGGCAGTCCTAACCTGTGATTGATGAAAATGCCCTTGAAGACAAAATCACTGTAACACCCCTGCTTGAAGAAGTTTAATTTTATTCCCATATTCTTATTAAATCTCTTTTCTTTCATGTGTTCTAACTAGGGATGCAGACGAATATTCGAATAACAAATACTCGTTTAACTTGTTACTACTCAAATTGATATTTTACTATTCGAATGTTCCTTTCTGTACAGCCGGTTTTCCTTGTGTGAAACACTTTTATTTGTTTTCAAACATCGCATCAAACAGGCAATTAAATCATCATTAACACTAATAGCTAAAACAGCAATGTAACAATAAATTCCACTTCAAAAAGTTCTACTTCTACGAAGTCAAGGCGTGTGGCCAGAGTGGCTGAAGCGGATGTTAAAGGATACAGCAGCGCTATCAGGCAGTAGCAGGCTAGCAGCAGCGGGTATAGCGAGTCCGCCTGTGCTACACAGTCATCAGTGTATGTCTGTTATGGTTATGTGTCGCAGGCGATGGGTTCGGCCAAACAGGCTACCATACTTCCGGTCAGTGTCTTACTTGCACGGTTTGAGCCAGGCCAGTCCGGGCCTGTCTACTGGTGTTGCGTGAGTGCAGTCTGACACTGAGGGGAAGGAGGGGAACATTAATTATACAAACGCCGACAGTGAACAAGAAGGACACTTGACTAGCAGCCAACGTGTTGCCTATACCAATCATCGAACGTGGCGAAATATATACGGCAGTGTTGCTGGCCTCGATCGATGTCGCTGATTACTGCGTGGCGTGGAATGCCACACGACATGTCATCGGTCATCAGTAAGCGAAAAATTCGAATAGCAAAATAAAACAAATACCGCATCCCTAGTTCTAACTTGGCCTACACAGGAAAGTCTCTTGGACACTTGGCCAAAATAAAGAATATACTTTACTCCTAAACAGAGTACGGTCATCTATAACTACAGTATCGTTAAGGAATCTGATGTTTTGGTTTGTGATAATGGGTGTTGCACAAAATAACATATGATGGCATGTGCTTCAATATTTCATGAATTGGAAAAGACCTCAAAATCTGCCTGTTTTTAGAGCTGATGGACAGGACAGCATACGACTTTCAGAAATATATGCCAAACTGGAGGAGATTGAGGCCGACAGGGCACCTGCCAGGTAAATTCACATGCATTTTTAGGCTGGTGTGTGCCTACGTAACAGGATTGATGTGTATGTTTAATTTGAGAGTGTGAGAGAGAGAGAGAGAGAGAGAGAATCTAAATGAATGCACATTTAGATAATCTTGTGCTGTGGCAGTGACATTATATGGGGACCTGCATAGCACTCACTGGGTTTGATTTTTGCTGTTTCTTTCTCTCCCTGTGTATCAGAGCTTCAGTCATACTGGCTGGTCTGGGGTTTTCCCCTAGAATGCAGCAGCAAACAACCAAGTAAGTTGTCAGCACCCTCTGGTGGCAGAATGACTTTGTGTCACTGAGACCTGACAGTAGATACAGCTGTCAAATCCTTATTGTGTGTTTGTTATTCCAGGGAATTTTCAGGAGGCTGGAGAATGAGGTTGGCGCTAGCTAGAGCCCTTTTTGCCAGGTGACTTTCTCATAAATTATTTTTTATTTCTCTTCTTTCTTTATATCATTTTGCTCAACTTTTTTTGTGCTTTATCATAGCTTTTATATTTCTTTTTTTTAATTTTAGGCCTGATCTTTTGTTACTTGATGGTGAGTGTGGTTAAAATACTGTTTTGTGTTTATTTTTATCCTGTTATGGATTTTACAAGGAGAGACCAAACCTCAAAGTAATGGTTAATTTAAAATTTTATCTTTAAAATACTTTTACCTGTAAATGTGCATTTTCTCAAGGTTGCAGTCTCTTTGGATTTTGATAGACTAATGATAGAGGCTTAATTGGCTGTAAACCACTGTACTGTTTACATTTCTCTGACTCGTTTTTTTTCTTCTGTCAGAACCCACCAACATGCTGGATGTTCGGGCCATTTTGTGGCTGGAAAATTACCTGCAGGTATTCCTTCATCACACTTCTCTCGCTCTCTCTCTCAATAAATAAATAGATATATATAATATCTCTTCTGTGTGTGATCAATTTACCTCTCGTCTTTGGCTTTCATTTGAAAAACACAGACCTGGCAGTCAACCATCTTGGTGGTTTCCCATGACCGGAACTTCCTCAATGCCGTGGTTACTGACATCGTCCACCTACACTCTCAGCGGCTTGACAGCTACAGAGGAGACTATGAGAACTTTGTTAAAACCAAGGAGGACCGCCTGAAGAACCAGCAGAGGGAGTATGAGGCCCAGCTTCAGTACAGAGAGCATATCCAGGTACTGCAAGCCCAGGCACAGATGTGCATCCAAACAAAACACTTCCATATCCACACATGTTCACATGCCATACGTGATGTTGGTTGATGTACAAATGTATAGCTGCATTTGGCCATACCGTCAATGCTCTAGTACAGGTAATGGAGAGGAAATAAATTTCTTGCTTGCAGGTGTTCATCGATAGGTTCAGATATAACGCCAACAGAGCTGCCCAGGTGCAAAGCAAACTCAAGCTTCTGGAAAAACTGTGAGTGTTTGTGTGTGTGTGTGTGAGTGACATTTTTATGCCAGACATGTGTTTGTCTGTTTGCGTGTATACAGAAGGCAAACAACAAAAGCATTGCACAGTTACTAATGCTGTTTTTGCCCTCTGATGGACAGCCCTGAACTCAAACCTATTGAGAAGGAGCCAGAGGTCATATTACGGTGAGAAAACATTACACGTTCTACTTTAATTATGGCTTCTGGTGTGGAAATTTGGTGTGTGATAATGTATTTCCTCTTTCAGGTTTCCAGATAATTTTGAGAAGCTGTCCCCACCTATTCTTCAGCTGGACGAAGTGGAGTTCTACTACAGCTCAAGTCAGCCGCTCTTTACTGGGCTGAATGTGTCTGCAGACCTGGAGTCCCGCATCTGTGTTGTATGTAACTGCAGATAAACCTGCTACTGTCGTGCTGTTACCATGCTGTTGTCATGGCCTGTTAATACATAACTGTTTTAACTGTTGGTTCTACTAATTTTCATACTACTGAAGCTGTAGCCAAAATGTATTGCTATTGTAGCTTCAGCAGTTCTGATATTGTAGTTCCTGCATCTGTTATATTCTGGTATAATCATTGTTTGTGGTGATGCACAAAATTTGGTTCTGCCTCTAAACATGTAGCTTGTTATTGTTGCTGCTGTTGTTTCGTCATTACTGATTAAGAGATTAGTTTCGTTAGATAGTTGTTTTGTTGACACCAGAGTTGTCACATTCAGTGTACAGTTGTCACATTACTGCTGCTGTTATGTATTACTCACTGCTGATTTTTCTGATATTGTGTTTACGCCTCGTGTCACTGTTGTTGTGACTGCTGCCAATCAAAAGTAGGACGTGTGAAAACATGGTGAGGACAGTGTCCCTCTCCTCCCACAGGTGGGCGAGAACGGCGCAGGGAAGTCCACCATGCTGAAGCTGCTGCTGGGGGAGCTGGCGCCAGTCAGCGGCGTGCGACATGCTCACAGGTGAATGGGGGGGGGGACACGGCCCACTCCAACAAGTTAACGGTGCCGGGTGAGTAATGACTTTTTGGTCTTTGTTTACACAGGAATCTGAAGATTGGATACTTTAGTCAGCATCACGTGGACCAGCTGGACCTCAATGTATGTTCAGTGGAACTCTTGGCCAACAAGTTCCCAGGTACAGCCCCAATGCATATAAACATGCTGCATTCATGCACATCTGCATGTGTTAGCAAAAAAAATGAAAGCATCTACACTGATAGTGGGCTTTGTGGTAGCTTGCGTTGTCTAGACTAGTGAGAATTGGACGTACCCTCTTTTACCATGTGTCAGAAGGTTAACACAAAAAAGAACAAAAGAAATTCACTCGCACACATGCGCTGAGTTGTGTGGATGACACTGTGTTACTTCAGGCCGGCCGGAGGAGGAGTACCGGCACCAGCTGGGGAGGTACGGCATCACTGGGGAGCTGGCTACCCGAACAGTGGCCAGCCTGTCAGGGGGGCAGAAGAGTCGTGTGGCCTTCGCTCAGATGACCATGCCCTGGTAAGCCACATGCCCGCAAATGTCTTTGTATGTCATTGTAAGTCACTTTGGACAAAGGCATCTGCTAAACAAATAAATGGTAAATGTGTTGTTGTGCCCGAGGGTCTGTATGTGCTTGTCTGCTTGTGCACATTGACCTTGTCTGTGCGTGAATTGGGTGATTATTCAGTGATATTGACAGTTCTGTTACAGTGTGTTATTGTTTGACTTTCTTGTTCTTGCATCTTTCTCAGCCCAAACTTCTACATCCTGGATGAGCCAACTAATCATCTTGACATGGAGACTATTGAGGCTTTAGCAAAAGCTCTCACCAAGTTCAAGGTAAACAATGTGTACTTGTCAATAGAAGTTTTTTTTGTCATCCTCTTTATTACCCTGATACATGTTTTTCTAAATTTTGTGTTTCTGAGCTCTCTATTCCTTATGGAGTATACTAAATCTTCTTCTCCTTTTGCTGCATGCATGGTTTTTCCTCTTTTCAACCCAGGGTGGGGTGATTCTGGTCTCCCACGATGAACGACTGATTCGCATGGTGTGCGAGGAGCTGTGGGTGTGCGAGGCAGGCAGGGTGAGGCGCGTTGAGGGAGGCTTTGACGAGTACCGGGACGTCCTGCAGGAGCAGTTCCGCAAGGAGGGCTACTTGTGAGCCCATGTGCACAGAAAGACTTGCCAAAAAAATAAAAGATGAAAACCATCCTGAACTGAACTGCCAGTTCACATGACCCCCCCACCCCTGCCAACCAGCACCCTTGAGAAGAGACTGAACACCCAAGTGACAAGTCACCAACATCCCTGTAGCCAGCCCTTCTGCAAATTTGCATCGCCCGAGTGTCAGTTTGTAGTCCCTCCCCTTCAGCAGGTTGTGATCTGCGTTGTGCCTCAGTAAGCTCCCTGGATGAAGTCACCTGCTGGTCGGACTGCTTTGCACAGATGTGGCAGAATGTTGCTAGGGCCAGATCACCCAGGGAGGCATGCTTGCAGTCTTTTTGTTTTTTACCTGCTTGAAGATCAAGTGAGGCTGCTGTCCTGCTGCTAAATCTGTGGCCTGGAAGACAGTAAGAGTATTTTTTTTTTCCCCCCCCGGAAGGCACTTCCAGGTCGACATCACTTCAGCGTGAATGAATGGAAGGAACTGCACACATATGCACATGTCCATACACTTCACACAAATGTAATTGTCAAAGAATATGATCAGAAACTAGATTTCATTTTTCAATGCTGTATCTAACTTATAAATAGCTGTTTGGAATATTCATAACAACATGCTAATAAATGAATAAAAATCATGACACTATGAGTTGTCAGTGTTTTAAGATGCTTTTTACTCTGTAATAATACTGCTTTTAAAATCGTGTAACTTCTACAACCCGCTATTAAAAAAATTTAATCCATTTCCATAACATATTCAATTGTTTGTGAATCTGAAAAGCTGGATGGCAATGCTGATAGCATAACCTGAAGCAATAAATTAGAAATATCACAAGCCCAATTTAATATTTTGTTTAGGTGTGGATAAATTTATCAGGTATCATTAAAATTGTCAGTTACGTTGATTGTCGAGGGGTCATAAAATCTATAAATTCCTAAATTTTTAACATGATTGAGTTTCAATTTAATTTTACAATTTAAGATCGTGCTTTGTGTTTACGGTAAACCTTAGATAAAGGAAGAAAATGTGTAGCACTGCATTTATCTTGGTATCAAGACATGCTAAAATAATGGCTCATTATTCTTCAGTCTGTTAAATAGACTTTCCACAAGTTTACTGTAAAACTGGATTGTGGCGTAATTTAGGAAAATAAGATTTTTATTTTAATATTTTGATGGATGTGGCTTTTATCTGCAGAAGATGGTTTTTAACTTTAAAGTTCAAATTTTGCGTGCTTTAAGTGTAATATATTATTTCACGCATCAAACATTGAAATTTTGTGTTCAATGTATATTACAAAATCGTGGACCTTTTATTCGATATTAAATGCGATTTAAAAACGACGCAAAATCAGCAAAAATAAAATCGGGTATATGAGATATTTTTCATAAAATTGTGTTGTACGATTGAAGTTGTCTTTGCAAGGTAATTTATTCATATAATTATCAATTGTTAATTATACTTGTATGTGGACTGTTTTACTTCTGACAGAATTATGTAAAACTATTTCGTTGAAAATGTTAGAGTCTGTGATCAAATCGTAGACCTCGACATGTTAACAAAAGCACAAAATCACAAATGGAACGGAAGATCTAAATTTTAACTCGTAAAAAACACGTTCCGTAGCGACGGAAAACAGAGATTATAATTTCCTTATGATCAGACGACGACGAACCCATCTTTAATTTAGGTCAAAATAATGCAGGTCAATATTATAGTTTTTTTTTTCCTCCATCGGTATTAAAAACGTACAGTATTTTACAGAATCCAGACAGTTAACCATCGTAGACAGTGACCAAGAGATCTGGCATGCTGCCATCTGAAGGATGGTCTAAAATGGCATTATTTGGAGGGGGGGTTTCATCAAGATGGTGAAATACTATATATTTAATTGTGTAATTTCACGGATTACACTGTCACAAAATCTGTTTATTTACACAAATCAGTTTTTTACAATAATCTGTAAAGCAGTTTTATAATGTTTTGCTAAATCTGACGTTTACATAAATATCACCACCCCTGGGGACCCGTTGAGAGAGAACTCTTCTGTCCGCCGTACTGATGTCACTAATGAATGTGATCATTTCATGTATCTTATTCTGATGGAGTTCTACATTCTTTTTTGATAACTGGATACTATTTCGGTTTTGGGAACAGGATGGTGTAAAACAACAAAACGGAGTTATTCTTCAAAGATGTACATTGTACATACCGACAACACTGTAAAATTGTGACATATGTTCTGTAGAAGAGGTGGTGGTTTGGAGGGAGTTTTTTTGTTTGGATCGAGTTGGTGACATTTCCTGAAATGACTGAGTATGTACGAGGTCGTGTGTATTTTGCATTAACCTATACGTCTAATGCCGAATATATATTTTTAATGCAAAACAAGATCGACTGGATTTCCCAATTTTTGTGATTTCATCGTGCTTTCGGAAATTTTTAAGAGCAACTTGTGAAATTAACAAGGAATTCGTCATTTTCAAATATAAAGGATCGTATAAATAAATTTCACCGTTGACTTTGCTTTCTAAATTTACGACGTCCCTTTCACCAGCGGGTCTTTCGATATCTGTGAAGACTTGGGAAGAAGACATAAAGCCATTGCTAAGTGGCTAACAGTACCATTCTCTTCGATACGCTTTTGGTCCACGATGTTAACACAGGTAAAGTAACTCATTTATATAAAACCAACACACTTGTCATTCGTTTCAATCGCGCGAGTTACGATCGTGAGTTTGTTTATTAAACTCGTAATCCCGGTTTTGTTGAAACCCTTTAAAGATCGCGCAGGATTTATCAAATCACCAACAAAGACGGCATGAGTTCGGTGAATGGGAAAGTGTGGAGGAATTCAGCAGTACTGCTGCTGCACCTTTCTCTGCAGTCAAATCCTGCCTCAGGAACTTTTTCGCATCGTACGGTGTTAGTGACCATCAAGCAAAATTGGTACATAACATATTTTTTACCTGTCCGAACACTTTCTCAATTTGTCGTAAATTTTTTGAAAGTGACTTTTGTAGTTCTCGACACCAGATATAATGAAACGTATTGATTGTAAATGACCGTAATAACGAAGACATTTGTGTCTGCCTTTAGTGTTTTTTAATTTTTTAGTTATAATAAAGTCATTTTGAGGTATCAATTCGCGGCGATGTAGCGACAGGTTATACATAGCACCGTCGCCATCTTTAAGTAAAATAATGTTTTTAGATGTGAGAAAAGAGAGAATGTATTGATCCCGTGTTTTATTCGTATGTAATTTTTTTGTGGATAGTGCTTTAGTTTAAAATGTAAAGATAGTGTTGTCATAAAAACCTGACATAATAAAGAATTTGACAGAATAGGCTTGCGGCGATAAGAAGTTACGTTTCTTAAATGTCTACCTTACAGCCCCCAAAAGACCGGTTTCATTGTGTACTTGACATGCAGTCACTTAAGCTTTTCATACTTCCCCTCCCCCTATACATTTTTGCTGAAAAGCGGAAAAAGTGTATTAATGTCGGCCACAATAATCACCTTCACATAGTAATTAATGTACCAAACTTGGATTGTTTATGACTTACTCGCCTAAACAAAGTATAGTATATTCGCAGCCATCGATGTTGAAACAAACTGCCGCAAAACAGAAAAACTACGTTCGTCATCGAACTGGCGATCATGTAGTGCACTGTAAAACTTAATGTCTATTTTCTTTGCTTTGAGTCATTTATCAGATAAGTTAGATAGAATAAACACGTTTAAGATGTGCTGAAATAATTCCGTGACGTTGCTTACTTTGTCGGTGCAGGACAAGCGGGTGCAAAAAGTCGTAGTCTTTGTGCGAGTATTTTTCCATTTATCGAGATTTGATGAAATAATCGTTCTACACGTTTTGACATACTTTGTATTCTTCGCTGTAAAACAGTGTGAGATCGTTTAATAACATTGATTAAATAGTGTAGAATTGACTCACTAAGATGTTGTTTGTAAATGCATAATGTTAAATTAATTATTATATATAAACAGTATTATAATGTCATTGTCAGTTTAGATAGCTTCTGTTTGGATGGAAGTCGCCGAACTTCGCGATCTAAAAGTGTTGGCACTGACATTCAGAAGGACCGTGATGGTTTCTTTGTAAATTAGATTTGTTTCTTATGTAACATTTTCTTTCACTGTTGCGAATGAAGAACACCGCCGGTGCATGTGACAGCGCCTCCCGCGCGCCGCTAGCGATTACGTTCTTGGACAATGGTTTCAGCAGTGCTCTTTACAGTAGTACCGCGGGCTAGTACTGCTGTTGCTGCGCATGCGCAGTCGATATTGTCGATTGTCAAAGCGCGACAGCAGGTCTTTCGACATCAGTGATGTTTACGTGTATGTTGTCGGTAACTTTTAACAGAGAAAGAGAAAACGCACAGTGGAAGACTTCAACCAGTTCTGTACTTTTGTGTTGGCCTACGCTGGATACATTCCATACCCAACTGAGGTACATGCTTATTATTTTTAATAACTAATTTAATAATAGATTTGTGCTGCTGTTCTTGTTAAGCTCTCGTGAAATGATTTCAGCAGTAGTAACTTAGTAATTTATTTGCACGTGAGAGTTACCTGACTCAATGCATGGTGCGGTAAAGATGCTTTGGTTTTAAGTTTGTACTCTGCCTCCCTCTACCGGAACAGCAATGCAAGGACAACACATTGCCCGTTGAAGTACGGACACATCTTGCTTCTTCAGACGCCCAGCATGTCAAGAGTGTGGACGTCGAAGGTAAAGCTCAGGCTAGGAGGAGCTGCAAAGAAATTAAAAAAAGGAAGAAAGAGAAGAGATCAGAGCAACAGAAGATGGAGAAGCCTCACTGCAGGGAAGGGAATTTTACTGCCGGCAAGAAGTCTTCTAGAAATAAGGAGCCCACCAAATATTGTCCTCTTAATGAGGTCCAAACTGACTTAAAAAATGGACCAATTGTCAATAGTAGTTTTTCTGTAGATGAAGCTAATTCTGTAATGCATGCAAATAATGAAAAAGATCTTTCTCAAGATCCACCATCTGTTTCCCCTGAGCATTGTGGGAAGTCAAACATCGAGACTGAGCGGTCAAAACAGTTGTCTGAAATGCAAGACTGTAATATTGATTTTGATCAGTCCAAACTGGACTGGGCTGACAAAGACAAGCTGGGAGAACTCAATAAAGAACACAAGCTCTATTCATTCTCCACCAGTAGTAACATCACAGCTCATCACAGCCATGATATTAGTAATAAAGGAGTAGGGGAGGGGTCAGAAGTGAGAGAGGACCCGGTGGACCTCAGTGTGACTATTCAGTTTGAGAAGTCAGAGGTGAACCCAGGCCAGGGTTTACAGGACAGAGAGGGAGGAGGAAGGGATGTCAGAATGCAGGTGACAGAAGAGAAGAAAGAAGAAGAAGCCTGGGACAGGGACAACGCAGGGGGGGCAGATGTTCTTCGTATGTTCATGGAGAGACAGGTGGGAGGTGACCAACCTGAGGACCAGGATACAGGCTACCACACAGACTGGAATGGCAGCACCCCTGAGAGAGGCGGGAGTGACACTGACCCTGAGTTCCGCCCTGCAGACAAAGATGCTGGAACCAGTTCTGGTGTGTCTCTCATCACCTTTATCTTCGTTTGTGTGCCCAAACATTGTTCAGATACATCATTTATCATGGCAACATTAAACATGGAAAAAGGCTCAGGCATTCACGAGTGCTCTTGTGTTACAGGTTATAGCACAGAAGGTCCAAATTCAGAAACTGGCCAGATGGAAGGTAAGTAATTTTTTTTTTCATGTTTTTAGTTGAATTTCCCTTCAGGAGAAGCCTTTAATAGGAAACATTGCTTGCATTTTTAAACCAATTTCTCCACCTCTGTCTGCACAGATGATGACTCCTGGGACCTGATCACATGTTTTTGCCTGAAGCCGTTTGCTGGCCGCCCAATGATAGAGTGCAGCGAGTGCGGCACCTGGGTTCACCTCTCTTGTGCCAAGATTCGCCGCTCACATGTGCCAGATGTTTTTGTGTGTGCATCTTGCCGCAGCGCCAAGCAGAACATCCGGCGATCTGGCCGTGCACGTGTTGCACCGAGGAAACGTTTCAGCGATTAGTGACTGGCGTTACTTGCCGCTAAATGTCCGTGTCATCTCGCAGCCACAAGACCTCAGGCACAGTCTCTAAGAATTCTAGATGTTTTGCCTGCAGCAACATCTGCAGAATGGTGGATGAACATACCCAAGAGTCATACATTCAGACTTCCTGCTGCGGTTTGCAGGTGGAGAGGCTGCTGAACCAGGTTTGAACGAGGTCACAGCAGAGAGGGCCTTCGAAGTTTCTTGGACGTGAGGCCGTGGCATTGCAGTAACTGAAGGAAAAGGGGGTTATTAGGGAGGCTGTTAAAGAATCATGCAGTGAGAACACAGGTGTCATTGTCTGTTCTTATGGCAGAAGTAGCTATTGAACCAATGATTCATAACCTGCAGTAGCTGCAGACACTAGCATGTATCACACTATTTACTCTCAATCAGTGAGTGTCCCAGTGTAGTTTCTCTTACAGATTTAATTTGTACATACAGCAGATGCCCATCACATTTCCTCTCCTCATTGAGACATTACTTTACTTTCCATGTGTGTTACTGGCTGATAATCAGATAAAGCCAAACATTCCTGTTATATTGCTACTCATTAATTGTGTTTCTTTTTGTACAGATAAGATGTGTAAATACATTCCTGGTTTATAGTTTATAAAAGTATATCTTTCAAATATATCCATTAAATATAACCATTATTTCCTGAAGCACAATTTTGTTGGTGTTTATGGCCTGTATAATTGTGTCTGTTTTTTAGATGTCTCTTGCTTCCACATACTGCTTTGATCCTATTACTTGACACTGTTTATCATCTGTAGTAACAAGAACTATAAGCTTGCTAGTTATAAGTTCAGTGGAAGTGACAAAAAGAAGGAGTGACAGTGCTGCTTTGACTTAGTGTGTCATTGCTTATGTTGAATATATGATATGTTTAGGGCACATGCAGAACACAGGCTGTTATCATCAGCAACACTAATAAGATCAAAGATCATTTGAATGATGCACACTTTTAAACACTGTAGCCTTTGACATTTTGGTTCAACTTTTATTTGTAATACACATGATTTATGTACAAGAATTTGTGGGTGAAATTTGCTCTGGTGCCACAAATCCTTGCACTGGGCCCACTAGGCAACAGTAGCATTTTGACATGGTTGCTGTCCTCAACTCTGTATTCCATAAATCCTGACCAGAGGGGGTGCTATCAGTGACAAATGTCACTTTGTATTGTTTTACTGCTCTGGCTGTAGGGAGGGGATTGTCTTCCTCACGTGTGGCAACACGGCTCTTCTGTAGAAAACGTCCAGCTTATCCATTGTGTTGTTCCAGAACTCTGGGTCAAAGGTCACGGGAACAATGGCAGTCTCGCACAAGGTGTAAAGCACAAAGTCAGCCTTGTGGATTCCCACCACGGCCATCTGGCACTGCACTTGTGTGTAGTAGCAGTGTTCACGTTTTAGCTGGTAGCGGTGGTGCCCATACTCTGTGGGCCTCGCCAGCTTCAGGCAGAAGGAGCGATCTTTTTCACAGGCTTGGGTCACCGTGTTGTTCTGATGCTTGAACGGACACTTGATCTCCAGCAGGAGGCGCTCACCACTCCCCTCAATCTCTACAATGCCATCAGGGCTGGCAGCCAGCCAGCTGTGCTTGGGGTGAATAAAGAGGCCGCAGTCCTGCACAGACACAGGTTTGCCCAGCTCTTTGCTCTTCAGCTCCTGGTACTTACGGGCAGCGACGGCTTCATTCTGCACACCCCAGGCCATGGCCCGTGTCATTACGTGAGAACCCTCGTTGAAAATGGAAGCCAAATATGAAGCAGGAGGGGTCTGGCTGCGACCATTGGCAAAGTTGCTATGGGCAATGCGATGTGCAACAGAGGCTGTGATTCGGTTCTTTCGCCAGGAGAACCATGTGGGATTCTCCCTCTGCCCTCGGGTCTGCTCCTCCACTGCCATTACCACATTGTCCTCCAATTTCATCCCCAGGAGCACTGATTCAGGACTGGGCAGCAAGGTTGTGATCACACCCCCTTCTTGGGTGCTCTGGACTTTGGGACTTTGATCTGGCTGTGATGTTTGTTTTGTAGCCCCTGCGCTGATATGTGGGGTCCCTCTCCCATTGTTTGTCTTGTTGGTATATTTGTCTTTTTCCTCTGGTCTGATTGGTTTCCTGCCACGTCCTGCTTCCTTGGAGCCGGTTGCAGGGGCTGACTGGGGTCTTTCGGTGGCACTTTCTGTTTGTCCAGATCGTGCGGAGGACGTTTTGGAATCGTTGTCGTTGGTCTTTCCACGAGGGACATTCTTTGGACGAGTGTTGGCAGCAGGAGAGATGCTACTTTTTGTTTTGTTAGTTGCCATTTCCACTTGAAGATGAAGCCCAATATATCAGAACACTCTAGGAGGACAGGAAAACAGAACAGATAGGGCTTGAAACAATCATGTTTACTGAAACAAATGTGCAGTCTTATATGATTGTTATAGTACCTGCTAGCTAAGAGGTTATACCAAATACTGTTTCTGTATGAGAAAACAGTTCCAGCATAATATCAACTGTATATGTGCAGTTTTTCTGAAATATCTCATGACCATGTTACTCTAGTTTATTTAGAAGGACAATCTGCTTTGGAGAAATCTGTGCTCCCAATTGAAACCACAATTCTTAAGCACCATTGTCGTCAATCAACCTACCATGTCAAAAAAAAATATATCAGCTAAAGTAGGACTTTCTTTCTCCTTTGCCTTTAAATATTTATACATTTACATTTTATTCATTTAGCAGATGCCTTTGTTCTAAGCGACATACAATGGATAACGGCACACGTACATGGTGTATATATATATATATATATATATATATGCACACTTTGTTTTATATATATAACTTATAAACTGACCTTTAATATTTCAGAAGTGTAATACATGTTGTATGGTTCACGACAGAACTAATGAAAAAGATCACATCTTATATACAGTATAGTACTCAGACACAAATCTTGGTTTTTTTCCACTTACTGTTAAGGGACTGAATCGAAAATGAAACTGTACTGCCCCTATGTCTTCAGCTAGTGTCGAGGATCAGTCATATCTCGTAACGCAATTATAATTATGTTATGATCTTCGCCAAAATTACTTTGGTTCTCACAGGTGTGTTTGAACCGGCGTTAATACAGCTCAGTTCACAGTATTACGCGGCAGTGTGTTAATTCAGCAACAAACGTAAATACAGGAAATTGAAGCAACCCGAAATCAAGCAGTTTTGCGCTGTATTACATTCGTGGATAATGTACTACGACACACAACACATTAAATCACGTATAATTTTAAACGAATCTCTTTATCGTTGTGCGAAACATTCTCGTATGTACACAAGAACTGTGCGACATAGCGAATAAACATGAAAAATTAACACAACACACGATTTATATAATCTGTACGAGTTTAACAAATCGTTAAAAATCAACTCACTCAGATTTGCAGGGCTGTCGTCCAAGTGTTAAATACGATTTTCCTATTAATCTGCTAAGCGAAAACTTTTCCGAGTGAAACCAATCGAGGAGTTCTGACATATGGGAGGAAATGAAAGTGTCTGTACTTATATGCGAACACAACTAAGGCGAGTCACTTTCTTGACAGACGCGTCTGACCGCGACATGTCCGGACTGAGTCCTCATGCAGCACCACTCCTGTGCCATGTGATCACACCCAGCGATGGAAACGAAGTAAACAAATGCCAAACAAAAGAGGATGCAACCAAAGTATAGTGAGCATAACATATACAAACAATGCGTTTTGAAAAATACACGTTTAGTTCAGATGTAACGCCTTGTATAATTTAATGGAACAGAAACGATTTGGACACACATGCAAACTATCATAATTAATTTGGGAGTACAAATTTAATTAAAAGAAAATCAGAGCTATGGTACTCGGAGACATGACGGTTCATCGGTAAAGTGCTTGTAACGGGAAAAACAGTAGAGATCTGGGTACGAATGCATAGAATTCCTCGCCGAAAGTCTATGCGGTGTTTAGTATAATAATAGAAAAGCCATAAAAGTGTATGTAAAGTATTGAAAACTTTCCTGTCAAAATAACTAACAATAAAACAAGGAATTCCTCCCGAAACGAAAAAGTATGACCTTTATACTGCATTTTTTTTCTAACAGAAGACGCGTTTCTATGGAGGCTGTTTAGTCATCAAGAAAATATGCGAGGTAAGATTTAAAATATAAAAACTTATATATACAATTATTCCAAGTTGTTGAATAATTGTCTCTATTATTATTATGAAACTTTATACCGCTAATATTTCTGTTTAAAGTATAGTGTAATTATTACTATGATTAACTCAATTTTGTTGCTTTTGTCGTATTTAAAACGTTTATTTAACATAACGCAGTTGTAATGTAAACTACGTTTTTTTCTTTTGCTTTTATTTTTTTCAAATTTTGTCAGTATTACTTTACTGTGGATTTTAAGATATTGCAAGCATTTTTTCTGCCGCTTTATATATTCTCGTTTTTCGCAATTCTCACATAATACACAACCACTTTTACTAACTTACTGTGTGTGCTTGCTTTGATCTTTATGTTTAATATATACTTATACGTTGGATACACAGTTTTGAATAAAACAACTGAAAAAATTTAATGGCAATTACTACGGAGCAGCTAGTGAGGTACGTCACCAGTTAAACGGCTGAGTAAACTGTCCAGCCAAAGAATGACGTAAAAGCTAAAGAATAAGCAAGAAAGAACATAAAAATGGGCAAAAATAATAATAAACAGTTATCCAAATGAGAAAATGTAATAGAATACTATGAAATAGAATAATACTGTAAGGAGGCGTCTAGTCATTCCACAACGTCGCGCACGATTAAATACCAGCTTCCCAAAAAAACCACAGCTTTTATGCTGGAACAGATGTGTTTGCCGTCAAAAGAAATGATATCAGCTAACTGTTAACGTTTTGGTTTAATTGTTATTTCATTGTTTAGTGGTCTGGCCAAGTTCTATGTTCTCCACAAACCTTGATTATGATTTCTCCCCAAACCTTGATTGATCCTTTTTAATTGCACGCAACTTGCATAACGCGATGGTTTTAAAGATTTTAAAATTTTTACATATTTATTTTTGTAGTGTTAACAAGTGTATAGCCTAAGGATCCGAATGACACATCTCTACACCTTTTAGAATTGGTCATGCTGTTTAGGCTTTTGAGCCTAGTATATGTAATGTATGTAATGGAATGTGTGCTACTAAATAGCTTTTGCTTAATTATGTTGAATACTGTTAATGCATGAAATATAAAATAACCTTATCCTGATGTAAGGTAGGATCTGCTGTCCTTTTGGTTTTTCCACTGTAACATAAGACTGGTTGTTACACAGTTGTCAAAATATTATGTAATTGTTAAGCAGTGTCTCTACCACTTTCTTTCTTGTCATGTCACAAGGTGCTGTTTTCATGCAATTAGGAATTTTTTTTTGAAAACAAGGTGCTGGAACGAGGATGAGCTCAGCAACAGGCGAGTCCTTTGATTTTGAGAAAAGGCTGCCATATTCCCTGAACCCAGCGCTATTGCGAGCTGTGGACCAGCTCCAGCCAGTCTGGACCAACACCCCAGAGACCTTATCTGGACTGCAGCAGCGCCTCTCTGTGGCAGAGGACCAGACAGAGGCACTTGGACACAGTATGGAGTGTTTGGGGCTCTTGCTCAGGGAGCCAATGGAGCTTGTGCCGTCGGCACAGGGAGTTCCTCGGGATAGTGTAAGCACCATTCAGGCTGCCCACATCCTGCCAGGAAAGGAGGAGTATGAGGACAATCTGAAGCATCCCTATGAAGTTCTGGTGAGCCGGGTGGGCCAACTGGAAAACGTCCTGCACACGCTCAAATTGAGCTTGTTACGCCTGGAGACTGAGAGGGACCTGAGCCCCACACATTCTGGTAAGGGGCGTCGTGTCAGTCTGCATGTCTGTCATCATACTTGGGTGTAAACATAGTTGCCTCTTTCCTCAGGTGTATTCAAAGTGGACATACGATAGAAAGGCTGCCACTCTGAGCCAACCTGTCTTCCTGTTCTGCCTGCCTAGCCTGTCTGATGGAGAAGATATCCGATCTGCAGCATCAGATGGCAGAGGAACAGCGCGTGGCAAGAAAGGAGGTAATGCAGCTAGAAGACTCCCTGCATCGGGCGCAGCAGGACAGGGTGGAGGCGTTGGAGAAGGTGCAGAAGCTGGAGGAAGCACTGGAAGCTGCCACTTCCTCAAAGGTGCAGACAGAAGGGCGTGGCACAAAGGGCGTGTAGGGCGGGCAAGACATTCAGGGCAAGCATGGCACAAGGATGCAAGCTCAAAAAGTGTAGTGCTAGCTACACAATCTCATAAGTAATGTAAAAACTGGGTCCTTAAATTCTCAGAGTACTCGTTAGTTGTGTTTGGATGTATTGGGAATATCTGCTGTCTCCTGTGATTTCGACCAGATACGTAAGTATATAAATTACTACATTTGCTCAGTAATGATTACCGCTGACCGCAGTGCTAACTGGAGTACCTGCACAGGTGGATGTGGTCATGGCAGCAGGGGAGCTGAAGACGATCAAGTTGCAGATGAGTAAGAAACTAGACGAGGTGAGGAGCTTTCTGAGTGGCCACGTGATGTATTTTACTAGGTATGGCTCAGTAGATGAGGTCTCAGTCAAAGTGTAAATTACTGTGTAATATAAAATAATGTTAATAATAGTGTCTGAGGACTTTAACAAGCACTCACAGAGCTCAGAGCCCTCATATTATTCTCGCTATGTTCCTCAGTTGAATGAACAGCTGTTTCAGGAGACTGCCCACAACTTGGAAATGAAACAATCCCATGATGCACTGCTGAAGAGGTTTCACCGATTAGAAAGAGTTGCAGAGGCAAAAAAGAAAGAAGTAAGACAGAGATTTAAAGTGCTGTATAGTGATGTGGTCCACAATGGCTATAAATTGAATGAAGGAACGTGCTGACATAAAAAACAGAAGTGTGAAAATGTAGCTGTAGTAAATTGAAAAAAAAAATACATTAAGTACTTCAAAGCAAGGTGACATTCATGTCAGTTAGGGCCTCACTGTGTCTATTGAAGTAGACAGACCTAGTGTTAGGACCTCACTGTTAATGTGTGAAGGAGAAAGACCTTGTGTTAGGGCCTCACTGTCTCTATTGAAGTAGACAGACCTAGTGTTAGGACCTCACTGTTAATGTGTGAAGGAGAAAGACCTTGTGTTAGGGCCTC
>JABJVR010000032.1:331740-346808 GCA_025773905.1 Chitala chitala
ACTGTTAATGTGTGAAGGAGAAAGACCTTGTGTTAGGGCCTCACTGTGTCTATTGAAGTAGACAGACCTAGTGTTAGGACCTCACTGTTAATGTGTGAAGGAGAAAGACCTTGTGTTAGGGCGTCACTAGGGAGACTTGGTTTGTAATGGCTTCTCTTGTGCACTGGCTTCAGGTCCAGATGCTGCAGGCAGAATGCCGTGCCCTACAGTATGGAAGGCAGGAAGAGGTGACTCGATCTAAGAAGCTGGAGGAGCAATGTCAGCAGCAGAGAGTGAGAGCAGGCAAGGAGTGCACCTAGAACATCATATTATCTTCAAGAATCAAATGATAGAAGTAGCCCTGAAACATGTGCATTATTATTTTTTCAGATGCCAAAGAATCCCTGCTTTCCCAGTTATCTGGTGAACTGAAAGTATGTAAGAGACATTTCTCCTTATTTCTGTGCATCGGTGAATGATTACATAAAATACAGCTTGTTGATGTGTAGCACATGGAGATCTACAATTTATTATTCCAAAAATGATGGGCCAAAAGGAATTCAGAATTTATATGATTTTTAGAAAGGTTACCTGGTGCAGATATGCTATAGTACGTAACACCCCCTGCAGGGTCCAGAGGTGAACCCAGTATCTAAACACATTTTACTGCATGGAAACATAAAAGTTTATGAATATTAAATAAAACAAATAGACTATAAATTGTCAGTAGGGTTCAGAGTTGTACACAACCTGAACTGAAGGGTGGAGAAGCTGGACTGGATTCTATTGAATATACATAGATCAGCCATAACATGTCCACAACATGGCCACTGACTGGTGAATAACATTGATTATCTCATTACAGTGGCACCTGGAAGTGGGTGGGATATATTAGGCAGCAAGTGAACATTTTTTTCCCTGAAACTGATGTGTTGGAAGCAAAAAAAATGAGCAAGTGTAAGGATTTCAGTGACTCTGACAAGGGCCGAATTGTGATGGCTAGATGACTGGGTAGCAGTAACTCCAAAACTACAGCTCTTGCGGGATGTTCCTGGTCTGCAGTGGTCAGGACCTACCAAGAGTGGTCCAAGGAAGGAAAACTGGTCAACCGGTGACAGGGTCGTGGGTGGCCAAGGCTCTTTGATGTACATGGGAAGCAAAGGCTGGCTTGTGTAGTCCGGTGAGTAGAAGAGCTACTGTAGCTCAGATTGCTTAAAAATGTAATGCTGGTTCAGACAGAAAGGTGTCAAAACACACAGTGCATTGCAGTTTGTTGCAAATGGGGCTGCATAGCTGCATATTAGTCAGGGTTCCCATGGTGACCCGTGTCCACTGCCAAAAGCACCTAACATGGGCACATGAGTATCAGAACTAGACCAGGGAGCAACGGAATAAGGTGGCTTGGTCTGATGAATCATGTTTTCTTTTACATCATGTGGATGGCTGGGTGCGTGTATGCTACTTACCTGGGGAAGAGCTGACACCAGGATACACTGTGAGAAGAAAGCAAGCTGGCAGAGGCAGTGTGATGCTCTGGGCAGTGTTCTGCTGGGACACCTTGGGTCCTGCCATTCATGTGGCTGTTACTTTGACATGTACCACCTACCTAAACATTGTTGTTGACCAAGTACACCCCTTCCTGGAAATGTTATTTCCTGATGGCAGTGCCATCTTTCAGCAGGATAATGTGCCCTGTCACATTGTAAAAATGGTTCAAGAATGGTTTGAGCAACACAACAGTGAGTTTGAGGTGTTGACTTGACCTCCAAATTCTCCATATTTCAATCCAGTTGAGCATCTTTGTGTGATAGGCTGGAAAAACAAGTCCAATCAATGGAGGCCTCACCTCACAATTTACAGGATTTAAAGGACCTGCTACTCACAGATTGGTGCCAGACACCACAACATACCTTCAGAGGTCTAGTGGAGCACATGCCTCGATATGTCAGGACTGTTTTGGTGGAAAAAGGGGATCTGCTCAATATTAGGTGGGTGGTCATAATGTTATGGCTGATCAGTGTACCGCATAAAGAAGGAATGAAAGGTTCTTTCTTGTTTAGTCTCTGAGTCCAAAAAAATTTGTTTCGAGTTTTGTTGGTTTAGTGTTAAGGGTCTTTAACTGCACCTGAGTGTCACTGGGAAGTCCCATCAAATATAGCTATGGCGTGTGTGTGTGTGTGTGTGTGTGTGTGTGTGTGTGTGCGCGCGTTTATAGAAAGCACGACAATTTCTGTGCACCTGCAGAAACTGCAGGAGGAAGTCAGCAAGAGAGAGAAGAACAGCGAATGCCTGAGAGCTGCGCTCAGCAGACAGCAGGTAAGAAGCTCTGGAACACCTCACCAGCCTCTGTTCTGGGGCTGCCAGAACAGTTGTATGATTATATAAACACAATCCGTTCATCATCCACCTACTCACAGGGTCATGGTAATCATGAGTAATGGGGACCCTTATCACACTGTCTTGTATCTTTTATTCCCCCTTCAGGTCCTCAATCACCAGCTGGAAACCCAGTGCTCGGACCTGAGTGCTGCACTGCACTCTGTGGCAGAGGAGAATGCACGACTTGCCAGAGAGCACCAAGCCAGACTGAAGGTATGGCTTTTTAGATGGGCGAGCGTGGTGTGATCCCTGATGAGTGCTGATTGATCAGTGATGGCTGCCGACCTGAGTGTAAGGGGATGGCCGGTGATGATCACGTAAACCCTTGCTTGTGCCAAGGCCGAGCAGGACCGTGTGGAGCAGAAACTAAAGGAGCAGGACCTCCTCTTGGACATGGCACGGGACAGCATCCAGGCGGAGCTGAAGGAGGCCTTGGTACAGCAGCTCCGGCTGCAGGCAGAGCTGTGAGTTCCCTGCGTTCTAATGCTGGTAGGACATGTTTACCAAGACATCACTCCCTCACGGTCCTTTTGTTCCTACAGGCAGACTCTGCAGGCTGACCATGCCCAGCTGCTGCATAAATTCACAGTTGCCCAGGAAACAGCTGCCACTGAGAGAGATGGTTTGGAGCGTACCATTGGAAGACTGAAGAGACAGTTGAAGAATGTGATAAGGAAGGGAAAGACCTCAAGGAGAGACTATGCAGTTCAGACTAAGGTAACATTATTCCTGCTAGTGGTAGTTAATGTTGTAATTTCTACACATTGTGCATGGTGCTTTTAGCGTGACATTCCCCCATGTGCCCTGTAGCTTGTGGAGGGGAGCCTGTGCTCAGTCCTGCAGGAGCAGGAAGAAGAGAACAAGGAGCCCCTGGCGAGGCTAACTACAACAGAGTATCAACAGGTAGATGGCCAGTGGCCAGGGCTGCTGACAGAGACCTCAGGCCCCATTAAAGATATTATGTTAGATGTTAAGATGCTATGCTATGTTCTAATTTTTTAGACTCCCTGTCAGTCACAGGCCCTGCGAATCATCCTAGATTTCCACCAATTTATGGTGCCCCTGCCAGTGGTTAAAAGCATATTTTTAGCATCTTATTTGGTGTTTGGTATAGTGGGATGGGCAATCTGTCATCATGGCAGTTTTACAGTGTTGATCCATCTCATAGAGTTTTCTCTTTTGGTCAACTGGAGAACTCCTGCCCTCTCCTTTTTCCACCATTACTAAAAATGTCAATTTGAGTAAAATACAAAGGCATTCAAAAACAAGCAGGCTTATAGTATGTGTCTGTACTCCCCAGGTCTGTGCTGAACTGACTTCCTGGAAAGCAAAATGCTATGGGCTTGAGGCACGACTGAGGCAGGTAAAGTGGGAGAGGATGAAGTCCATGCTCAATGGGGGTAACCTGGAGACCTTGCTGTTCCTACAAAGGGGAGAAAGGTGGAGAAAAGGGACAGGCGTTGCATGACGAGTTTGCACATATTGATCTCCTCACTAGATAGAAACCATACACAAGGCCTTGGAAATGGCAGGGCAGGACAACAGGAAGCTTGCCCAGAGTTCGGAGCAGAATGAGCTGGCCAACAGGAAGCCACAGGGCAGGTTGACTGATGTTAAGGAGCACACAAACTGTGCAAATCACCACCAGAGTGCACTCATAGAAGGGTATGTGCCTGTTTGTTTTGTGTGTGTGTGTGTGTGAAGGTGTATAATCTCATTATTAATGTCCTTCTATGTGTTTCTGATTATGTCAGGGAGACAGAACTGAGCAAGATGAGGACAGAAGCGGCTCAGCTGACGGGCCGTATAAAGGCCCTTAAGGCACAGCTAAGCAAGGAGAGAGATTCTGGAAGACTGATACAAGAGGTGATCTTGTATCATAGAACTCCTGCTACCCACAGACATACCCCAGTGCTTTGCTATGATTTTTGTATGCTGAGCTCTGCCTGTGTAAATCCCACTCAGATGCACAAGGCTCTGGCAGAGCCATCAGGGAGCCATCCTCCAGGTCATGTGGTTTCTGCCATAAATCAGAGGCTATGGGAGAACATCAAGAAGCTGGGAGAAGTAGGGTCCAAGTGAGGGTGTGCAGCTCACTGAACAGAAGAGTTTGCTGAAGAAGGTGAAGGAACCTGCATCTGTAGATATGTCACATGGAAATGCTCCCGTGTCTCTTATTCACCCTTCATTTTCCATTATTTGTTCGTCTGTCTCTCTCTAACCCAAAATCTTTCTGTCTTCAGAAAGTGGAGGATGAAATGAACAGCAAAAAGGATCTACAGGACAAACACCACAGACAGAACTACAGGAAGGTGGAAACGGTTGTGTCCGTCTCAGCAGCAGCCGCTTATTCATGCAGTTTAGCCCTGGAGCTTCTGCTGGCCTAGCAGCCTGTCATGCTTCCTGTACTCATCTACTTGCATTTAGCACTGAAATACAACTGTGTTCACTGTCGGGTAACTTTGGATTAACGCCTCAAACGAATAATTATACTGAAGAACAGTTCGGTAGTATTTTTGCCAAATGATAACAGTTTTCTGTAACGGAGGTGGATATTTTGCTGGAGTATCTTACCCAAAGTGATTCTGCTTGGGGCTTGACGTGGCCTAACACAGGTTCAAAAATTGCAATCTACTTAGATGATGTATTCTGAATTTATGTGTTATATTTACTTATTATTTTAATAATTAATTGTCTATAATGTGTCCATTCATTATCTGCGGAAGGCCTGGAGCCTGTCCCAGGTAGCCTAGGGCACAAGACAGGATACACCCTGGACAGGGCGCCAACACACCGCAGGGTGCGTATGTGCGCGCACGCACACACTCACACACAAAGGGCAAAATGGGTTGTCCAGCTAAGCAAAATGTCTTTATGGCTGTGGGAGGAGACCCATACATGCACATGAAGGATATACAAACATCACACACACACACACACACACACACACACACTGTGCCAAGTGCCAGATATATGGTGTAAAGCACCAGTGCTACCCACTGAGCCACCGTATTTGTATTATTGTAGTTTACTTATATAGGTGTTATGTTAGTTATTTACAATGTATAGTTCAATTTAAATCTTAAAGTTTGATCTAAATGCTCAGTAGCATTATGCATTTATTTAATGCATCTGTCCAGAAAAACAGTTTAATATTTTAAAAAGAGACTGTTTTAGGCTGCTATTCATTTAGCAGCATTTACTTTCCAAAAAAAAATGTGAATAGCTCTGAATCTGTCCAACCTGCTGAGCTGTCCAGTGTTAACACAATGTAAGCTGACATTATTACTGCTGTACACAGCTGCTGTGTGGTTGCGCCACAGCTGCGATGAACCTGTTCTGTAGGACTATCTAACACTTAAATATTTAACATACTCCAGCATGTTAAATGCTTTGAAATATACCTTTAATTTAAATACCCTGCAGAATTTTTTTTTGTTTACATGCTCTTACAAATGATGCACATGTGGAGATGTGGAGAGATCAGAGGGTGTACACTTCACACACTTAATTATGTATTTTTTGCAGTGACATTTTCTGTTAATTGAATCTGCTGGAGTGGTTAGCCAGAAATGGCAGCTCACCCGCTGATTATGGACAGCCATGGTGAATTGTGATAAGGGTAACATTCATTAGCACATTATTAACGCCTATGAACATACACAAACACCCATTGTCCTGCAGTGTCCAGTTTACCACCGCACTAGCTTTGGCTCCCCTTTGTTCTTCAAAGTTATAGCATCAGCAAGAAGGATCTGAACATACGCACACACATAGACACGCGCGCACACAGAGACACGCACGCATGTACTGGTACACGTGCATGTACATACACAGACACTCACACATACACATGTATGTACTGGTACACACGTACGTATGTACACGCACATACTGGTACACACACCACCACGCAACATGCACATGCACAAACATCCATACAGGCACGTTTTGCAGGGTTTTCCCTTTGTAAACACCAGACACTGCATGCTTCAGTAATCCCCTGTATTTTTCAAAACACAGATTAACAGGACGTTGTTGACAGCACTGCTGGATAATCTGGGAAATGCAGTTTGTTTTTTTCCATGGTCTTTAACAACAAACCTTGATATAACATCAGAGGAAAACATGCTTAGTAACAACTGTACATTTTTAATACATACAATATGCATTGATATAAATCAGTTTGTGGAATTTTGTGTGAGGAACTCTTTATACAAAGTATATTCTGTGTATAAACATATGGTCCTTTTCATTAGAGGGCATTATTTATTTTATTTACGGTTCATAATAATATATAGTTTTTTTGCTGTATGGAATGTCAGAAATAAAATCAGTCTCTGCACAGAAGCAGCAAACTTTTCAAGAACACAAGAATGCAGCACACAGACAAACAGGTTGTGCAGGGCAGCAGTGAAGAGGACAGCAGGATTGTAGTTCAAGTTTGAGGCCTGAGGGGGGCAGTGTAGTGCTGGGCGGGATGGCTCATGGTAACAGAGCTGTGAGGTGCACAAACGCAAGGGACGGGTGTGAGGCTCTGTCTATCCGCTGTAATACCCAAACTAACTGCACATCTCAGTGGTGTGAGATTTGCACGGAAGGTTCAGGTGAACGCTGATACTGTGGGTGCTGCTGCTCCCCCCACAAAAAATGGGCCACAAAAACCTCCAAGAACACAATATTAAAACATTTGCACATTAAGCACAAACACTACACTAACAGTATTTCACTCCAAAACCTCAGAAACACTCTGATTTTCTGGTTGCATTCTTCCACGCATTTGGTCACAAGCTCTCTCACACATGTTGCGTGCTCCACTGGGCTCCTGGAACATGTGGATCACTAATGGCAGGTCCAGTTCCAGCCCAGAACGTCCAATGTGATCCTTTGCTGAAAGATCCAGAAATTTACTCATTCCAGCATAAGTCCTTGAACTCTGGACCATTTCACATATCCTGTCAAGGGCAGGGTCAAAAAGAATAAGTCTTGTAGTAGGTTTCCATTGTTATGGCAACCTATCACACTTGTGGCTTCAGTAAAAAAATATATAAACAATATGCCTTTCAACAATTTAACTCTAGAATGTATTCATAAAAGATGCACTGTCTCTTACATGCATGTAATCATAATTTTAATGATTATGAAACAAAAACTAAACTAAAAATAAACAACACTGCTGAACACGGCTGCAGAATAGCTCCATTTTTTAAAGTATTTTCCCAGTTTTACGAAATTGGCACAGTGGGCTTATAATACTGCTAATAATTTTGCATAAACCTGGATCTTGTGATAACAGAAAAGGCCATTCCCAACTTGCACATGCTGTGGAGATCATGGAAAATAATACATATAAATGGAGCAGGAAAAATAATTGACACAGAGATCGTTGAAGGAGAAGAGGCTCGGCGTCAAAGGTCACCACACAGAGCATTTGTTGATGGGGTGCATTGGGGAGTCCTTTGGACAGTGGAACACTCGGCCAAATTCGTCAAACTGTGACACGCTGCCAATTACCCTACAAAGAGGTATTCACAAACAGTCAATCCCAGTCTACCACGGTATTCAAGAATTTACATATGTTTTAACGATTTCAAAATTTATCCGTTTATACAATTGGGTATTATTGACAAAGTAGATATGGTTCAACAGCACAGAGAGTTCTGGAAGTGATACCACCAACCTTCAGTTAATAAGTGTATGTCCGTAACTAGTACACTACTTTTTGTCATAACACAACTAAGCAAAAATAAACAAACTAATTTACTTTTAAGGTGTGTTGAAATTTATGCATAATATAATTAATATAGTGGCTGAGAAAGTAATACCTGTAGTGCTCAGGTGCGTGTTTATCTGTTAGTAGTTGCAGGTAGATTGACTGAGATCTCCTTTTCATACACCAGTTCTAGAAGAAAAAGAATTATACAGTTATTTGTAA
The DNA here is from genome assembly GCA_025773905.1 of Chitala chitala. NCBI lineage: Eukaryota > Metazoa > Chordata > Actinopteri > Osteoglossiformes > Notopteridae > Chitala > Chitala chitala. Next base: position 340,034 of record JABJVR010000032.1, read on the forward strand.
CTGAAGCAACAGATGCAACCATGCAAGTCTGTGGAAATACCAGCAATGAGAGTAATCTGTAAAAATAAATGGAAAAAGCTAAAAGATGGGAATTAAATGTCAGTAACCTCAATGCAGTTAGAGTTGGGGAGCATGTCAACAGTTCTGTACCTTTCACACACCTAGGGTCGGCGATTGTGCTAAAATGTCACCACACGATGCTATCTGTAGTTAGGGAGCCTGTTAAAAGTTACCTTTTCAAGGTTTTATGTTAAAAGGTTAGTAACATCAGAACAACCAAAGTGAGGGAGTATGTTAAAAGTTCAGTATATGAACAGATATAGAATTAGGGAATGTGCTAAATGTCAGAAGAGGACACACAGGGTTAGGGAGCGTGTTAAATGTTCTGTGTATGATGTCACGTTTAGGAAACATATGAAAAGATCAGTGTCTGACCAGGTCTGGATGTTTTAAGGTACAAACCTGAGCAAAGGCAATGAAGAGCAGCTGTTCATGAGTGTATTTCAGTCCAGGGAGGGGTCGCTCTGGTCCATGTTCTCTTACCCATTTCTGGTACGCCTGTGGAGAGGGCAGGAGGGGGGTGCAACAAAAGAGAAAAACTGAAATATGAGTGCTACATAAAATACGCACAACAACAATAATAATACGTTTGCCCTCGTATAAACCCAACAAAGGAAAATTCTCTCCCAACATAACGGTGAAGCTTACATAGTAGGACAATTTGAGGCCTCCCATATCAGCAATGTTCTCCCCTAGTGTGAGTCGTCCGTTTACCTGCAGACAGAGATGCTGGTGGTGAATTTAAGAGTTTAAGCAGCGCTGCATGTGTGTCTGTAAGTACTTGTGTGTGTGTGTTTACCCTCTGGTTGTAGACAGTGAAGTTGTCATACAGTCTGATGATGCACTCTGCCTTCTTCTGAAACTTTCTATACGATTCCTCAGTCCACCACTGCTTCAGGTTGCCATAACGATCATACTGTCCACCTGAGGAAAACCACAGAAGGTGATAGCTTTACACTTAGATCATAACTAACAGTGGGCACTTTGACATTAGTCACACCACTTTTTTAGGCAAACTGTTACGTTTTAAACCCCATGCAGGTGACCATCATCTCACCCCAGTCATCGTATCCGTGTGTCAGCTCATGACCAATGATAGCTCCAATTCCCCCATAGTTTAAAGATCTGAGAAGAGAGGGAAGTCACCATCTTTATTATCACTTTAATTTTGCTACATATGCTGATATTCAAAGAAAAAACTGCTTAATGATGTACTTGTGTGAGATTAGTTTGTGAATTGGGCTTTCACAATTTAGTTGGACATACCGCCAATAGCACCTGACATGCAGTACTGTCCACATGGTGGCAGCAGAGTGCCATTTGTTGCCTATCAGAACTGTATGGCGTGTCACAACCAATCTGTGAAACTTGAAAAGACAGCAAGTCCAATGGTACAAATAGTTATGAAATGAAACTGGAAGGGGACAGGCTCAGGAAGTGAAATAAGTGCACTGCTGGCTGTTTGGTTAAGCCAGCATCTGGAGGTTAATTTATGAATGGGGTACAACAGTGTTGCGTAAGACTGCACATACAAGTGTTACTGTCTCTGTGGATACAAGAGAAAATAAGATATAGCAGGTACCCATAAAATAAAAAAAAAAATCATGGGAATAGGGTTTGTGTGTGGTACTTAATGGGAACTTAACAAAGTCTATGTATGTGTACTGTAAGGATCTTTGTGTGTATGTTCCTGTCTCTGTGGTGGTATTTATAGTGGAATCTCAGGAGTTTAACTGTGTGTGTGTGTGTGTGTGTGTGTGCATGCGCACGGGTGCTCATGTGCGTGCGTGCACATGTGCATGTAGAACTTACTGTGGAAACTCAGGATCGTAGAGTGTGGGCTGAAGTATTCCAGCCGGGAAAACTGAAAGAGGAAAAATTAAATATAAGAAGAAAAGGTGAGGTAAGGAAGGATGAGGCTGGAAAACAGGAAAAAGAGCTCTGACGACCTGTGATGGTGTTCAGAGTAACTACCTGTCTGTCTGTCTGCGTCTCTGTCTGTCCTGCTCTTTCTCTGTCTGCCTCAGGTTCTCTCTCTTCTAGCAAGAGTATAACTCAGCATTGATTTTCCTGCTAAATTGAATTTAAGGTGAGAGAATGGTGCACAGGACATAAAACCTGGCATGACTGTGCCTTTGTAAGAAGCTGCAAATACGTGTGTAAGTGTGAAGTCTTAAGTGTGCCTGCATCTTATTTGTGTTTCTGCTCCTCTGTTACCTGAGACTCACTTACCCATCTGATTCTTGTTAGGGAGATAATAGGCATTTAGTGCTTGCGGTGGAAGCAGCCATCTGTAGGTGCAAACAGTAGTTATCAGTAACATGCACATTATGTACATTCATTTATTTTCATGTCAATTACCACACACATAAAGGAATTAACACAAAAGTGAATCTCAGACATAAAATCAAACACTACACACACAACCAGGGAGGAAAGTGTCTGAGGATTGAAAACCGGAGAGTATTCTGTATAACTTAGAGTATGTCTTGCACAAACATGGGTTGGAATGTGTTGGGCAGCCAGAGGGGGAGGAGCCATCATTACTCACGCAGTCTTGTCCACTTCCTTGTGAATTTTCTTCACCGACAGCTTGATGTTGAATTTGATGCTGTTCAGGATGTTTTTGAAGTATGTCTTTTCATTCACATCAAACTGGATGGAGGCAAGAAGGGGGGGAGGGGAGAGTCAATAAAAAAATGCACAAGGAGACCAGAAAAATAAGAGCATGGCGGCTGGACAGGGGGTGCGAAGGAAGAGAAGAGTTTGTAAGAATAATGATGATCCATTAAACACTTGAAGTTTAATTCCCAGAACCTCTACTGCTCCCCCTGCTGGTGGTTATTGTGACTCACCTCATACTCCTTGTCAATGAGTTCAGGTTTTAGCAGGAAGTCTGGATAGCCTGTCATAACCATCATGTGCTGCAGCTGAGAGAGTGATGAGAAAAGAGGGAGGCACGTTGTGAAAGACAGGGAAGGTTAAGGAGGGAGGGACGAGGAGCCGAGAATGAGAAGGATGGAAAGGAGAAAAATCAATGGAGGGAATTATGGGAATGGGGAATGACAAAAGAGAGCGATGGAAAGGAGGAGGTGTAGAGACACATTTTATAAATGAATAATGAATCAGTAAAACATTATTTCCCACAATGAATAATGAATCTTTAAAGCCTTATTTCCCACTGTGCTTCGAAGAGGATCTGCTCGCCGGATAAAGATACGCCCTTGTAATCTGAGGTCTGCACACCTTGGCCCTTGTAATCTGAGGTCTGCACACCTTGGCCCTTGTAATCTGAGGTCTGTACACCTTTGTCCTTGTAACTGAGGTCTGCACACCTTGGCCCTTGTAATCTGAGGTCTGCACACCTTGGCCCTTGCTGCCTCCTTTGTCTCCATGTCCATCCAGTCCAGCTCCCGGATCCGCAGGTCCAGCACGTGTTTGATGTCTTCTACCAACTCCTGCACCTGAGGGAAGAGCCACGCCCACGTTTGTCAGAGAGCTTGTTCCAAGTCTCTGCCAGCGCATTGCGGTGCATGTTTATGGACTACAGTAACATCCAAAAAGGGAACTGGACTCCCCTCAATGTATCATTTAATACAAACTGCCAGTCAAACTTCCTCGTTTGTTCAATATCATCATCGCTGAGGAGTACTGGTGGTTTTTATCCAGGGTGCAATTTGATCTATCTCTCTCTCTCTCTCTTTCTACATGTTTTGCAACATTTGTCATGCCAGTTAAGTAATTTACTAGTATATTAGATTGTAAATTGAATTAAGACGGTGAAGAAGAGAGGATCTTATTTCAAATTAAATGCTTAATTACGTTTGTGCTTTGCAGACATTTCCTACATACATGAAATGGAGCCAGTGAAGAAAAGAGAGAGGGAAAGCTGTGGGCAAGAAATGGAGGGACGAATTACAGGTGAAAAGGAGATGTACAGGAGATGGAGCAGATGCAGGGGTCAGACAAAAAGAAGAGTGAATGATAGAAGAGAGGGCAGAACACAAGAAGTAGAAGGTGATGGAGGAAAGATACGAAGCTTAACTCAGGGGGCAGATACTGCAGGCAAAGACAAGGGACAAAGACAAAAGACAGGGTACTGAAGGGGAGAAGACAGGAATAAAAACAAGAAGACAGGGCCAATGGTAGGAGCAGAGTACAGAAGTGGGTGTGGCCTGAGGGCACCTGCCTTGGCCTTGCTGTGGGAGGAGAAATACTGCTGTACGAAGAGCGCCCCCAGTGCCATGCCAAAGTGCTTGTTGGCCTGTGTGAGGCACAGCCGGCCTCGGTCGAGCTGCCGCTCCGTGCCGTCGATCTCCCGGGAGAACTCATGGATGGTGCTGCGAAATGCCGTGGACAGGTGCTCGCTCAGGGCCGCCACCACCCGCCACAGCATGTAGTTATGTAGTACCCTGGGAAGACAGAGAGAGGGAGACAGAGAGAGGGAGAGAGAGAGGGAGAGAGAGAGAGAGAGAGAGAAAGGGAGACGGAGAGAGAGAGGGAGAGAGAGAGGGAGAGAGAGAGAGGGAGACAGAGGGAGAGAGGAAGAGAGAGAGAGAGAGAGAGAGAGAGATGTCAATTGAACTATAAACTATAGCTATGGGGTGGACGAACAGGGATGGGACAATGTAGCCTCATTTATTTCCTAATTGGAAACTGAACATTTATTCAGCTGTTCAAAATGGTCTATGTATACAGAAGAAACAAAGTGTGAAAGCCCTAACCAAGAAATTACAGCACAAGTGAGGAATAAGACAGAGCTATGAGCCTGAATACCTTCAGACATTGTATAGCAGAGCTTCTCCATTCCTCTTTACCACACAGCCCCATGATTTGGTTGGCTGAAGAGAATTAAAGACAGTGGTACTTGTGTTATCGCACGCTGTGCAGCTACAACGTCGCTAACTGCTGGGCAGAGCCAGACTGTCTGGACGCAATCAGAGCAGGCAAAGACACACACACACACACACACACACACACACACACACACACACACACACTCGCACAGTGTGGAAAGACGTGACACCCCGAGCATTACTCTCTGGGAAAGCGTGTACAGAAATGTGTGCTTCAAGGTGGCCTGGTCACTCCAGCTAGGGAGAGAAAGGCACCGGAAGCTGCCAGACACAGGCAGCAAAAACATTCAACAGGATCAGACCAACGATAGGAAAATTACTTAGAATATTTGACAGCATGATGAAGCCAAGTGTTAATGAGGTGTGAAGTCTGAAGTATGAAACAGAGCAGCCTGGGGCCAGGTTTTTATACAAACAGCATGAGAAAACTGGACCAAAGCCCAAAAGAACAAATCCTGTCCAGAACTTGAGAACGGCAGGGCCCCCCACGGCCCCCATAAGCGTAGCCAGCGGGCCGCGAAGCCTGAACGCAGCAGATAGCTCGGCCTCAGCCTGTCAAAAAGAGTCCTAAATTACTGCGTCCATCTTCAGCATACAGCCCCTCAATCCTCTCTCCCTGCAGCAGTATGGAGCCCCTCCACCCTGCAAATCCGCCCCCCCCTGCGCTCCCCACCCAGAGCTGCACTTTTGCGTGGCTCACGGAGACGGAACAAATGCATCTACAACATATTTATAATGTCGTTAGGCAAGCTAAATTCAATTAGACAGCCCATGTGTATCCTTTGTTGCTGTTTAAAATGAACTCTGAATATCCTTCATGATTAGTGGAAACTCCAAACCAGCACTTTCACAGTGCTGGGTATAAAAAATTATAATTAAATATACTGATTTGTAATGTTCATTAATTATTATTATTGCACACGACTTTGATCACAAAGCCTGGTGGTCATATTGTCTAAGATCTTTAAAAGAGAAAATAATGTCATTACTGAATCTGCTGATATATTGCTGGTGATTAGCTGGGATTGAGAATCGACAAGAAAGGCCAACAAGTACTTGTAAAAAAAAAAATAATAAAGAAGGCCACTGGGTCTTGGCTCTCTGCCAGCAGCCTGTCCTATTAAGGCAATGTCATCCCGTCCGTCTACAACAAATCGAGAACCAAAGAGTTGCCCCTGAACAAATTTATAATTACACAGAATTATGGTGTTTTTTTGTACTGCCCCTTCCTCCATCAGGTCAAAGCCCCAGTACAAAATAATCATACAAAAAGCGTCACACTAACCTGCGGCACCAGGCTGTGGTTCAGTCAGTCAGGCCGCGCAATTAATAAACGGATGCAAAACTTGTAAGTAAACTCCATATGACAAAACAGGAGCCCGACTGCCTTTGCCTCGTCAGCCAGCGCTGGTGGTGAGGGACAGCTGGAGGCCGTGGATGAGGAGATTGGGTTTCTCCGCAGACAGCGGGCTGAGAGCAGAACGTCGCGAATGCGCCACTTTCCTACTTGTTCCTCACTTGCTCAGCTGTTTAATGAAATTTGTTGCACTTGTTTGACATCGTCAATATTGCTTTAGCGGTGCTTTAACTCCAAACATATTCAATTAGTCTCAGCGAGACGGGAGTGGAAGGAGGACTGGGCTCTTAGTGGCAGGGCAGAGATGTGGGACACTATTTGTTGCTATTGATCTTATTACATTGGGTGAAATACAGGGGATGTGCACTCCCACAAATTCCACTGAGTGAAATACAGGGGATGTGCACTCCCACAAATTCCACTGGGTGAAATACAGGGGATGTGCACTCCCACAAATTCCACTGGGTGAAATACAGGGGATGTGCACTCCCACAAATTCCAC
>JABJVR010000032.1:349811-379804 GCA_025773905.1 Chitala chitala
GACCAAGTGTAAGTGTACTAGATAACAAAGACCACAGACCAAGTGTAAGTGTACTAGATAACAAAGACCACTGACCAAGTGTAAGTGTACTAGATAACAAAGACCACGGACCAAGTGTAAGTGTACTAGATAACAAAGACCACAGACCAAGTGTAAGTGTACTAGATAACAAAGACCACGGACCAAGTGTAAGTGTACTACATAACAAAGACCACGGACCAAGTGTAAGTGTACTAGATAACAAAGACCACAGACCAAGTGTAAGTGTACTAGATAACAAAGACCACGGACCAAGTGTAAGTGTACTACATAACAAAGACCACGGACCAAGTGTAAGTGTACTACATAACAAAGACCATGGACCATGTAAAAGTCTACTGCATTTGTGATATCCTCCCCTTGATCTGGCAGATGGGATTAATTCCTTCAAGTAGAGTTCTTCATGTTTGGTGAGATGTGCAGGTTGTGGTGACTTAGGTTTAATGATCAGTGGGATGCCACACCTGTTCCAAACACCTGACCCAGACAAACACAGCCTCTAATGATACATCCGTGTACGTGTGTGGCGTTAATGTGTGCGGTGCACGTTTGCGTGCATACGACTCACGCTGGGAGCGATTCGCTGCAGCTGGCGGAGGGTGAGCCGGTTATACATGGTGTTAATGTCCTTCCTCTGGTCCTCGTACTCAGACACCGTTATCTGGGTGGGACATTAAAAGGAGAGGAGATTATCAGCTCTCGTAGACGACACAGGAGATGGTGCGATAGAGGCACGTCGAGATGTACAGAGGGACGTGGACAGAGGGATACACATCAAACACAGAGCGCACTTCGTGGGAAATGTGATTGAGAACAAACAGGCATACTCTCACACGCACATGCACACATACAGTCACTAATCTTGGATGACAAGCTACTCACAGAGTATCTCAGACACCCCCCATAGTGATCTGCGTCTACATCTCCACAGGCCTTAAATGACACAGCCACACAAACACAAACACGCACACACTGTCTCTCTCACTCTCTCTCTCTCTCTCTCTCTCTCTCTCCCTCTCTCTTACACATACACACACACACACACACACACACACAAACACATTTTCTGGACAATTAATTGAATTGTTTTGTCCGTCTTCTGTAAGGAAGATGTAATACCTAAAAGACATTCTATAATTATCTTCCAAATTAAGTGGTGCAAAACCACAGCGACAGACACAAATGTCCAGATACAATCAGCTCTAAGAACAGCTATAGTCTTGTAAGCAGTAGACATTGTTTCAGGGTGCTGAAGACTGGGTCTTCAGTTATCTCACTCCAAGGGCGAAGGTGTGATATAAATAAAGTGACACTGAGGTGGACACCATGGTAATTCTGTAGTACTGGAATTGGACTTCGTGCATTTCTGGTAGTTATTTACGTTATCACTATGGGGATGAAGCCTGCCCGAGCGTCACTTTCTAAGCATAATGCTATATTAAAACACAGATCACTTGACATGGCGGCCACTGCGGGGACTGTGCCATGATACACTCACATTGGCTAGGCGCATCTCCAGTTGCAGGATCTCACGAGATTTCTGAGTAGCGTTGTTTGCTCCCAGCATGCTCAACAGCCGTTCCATTAGTGCCTTGTATGCTGCCAGGATCTAAGGTTGTAAGAAAAAAGTAAAACCAGCAATAGAAGGTGATGTCAGTGGTCTGAGTCAGTTCACAACACGGAGATGGACCAATTGGCAGCAGACGTAGAAAATGACCAATGTTAAGAGCACCTTTACACTGTCTTCATCCTGGCCCAAGTACAGCGTTCTCTCAGGTAATGTCAGCCCCTCCTGGTCAATCTATAAGTGCAGGACACATACCGTCATATGGAAGGAACATTTTGCTGATGCGCACACAAAAAAAAAAACACGTGCACAAAACCTTTATTTGGGATCTATGACAAAAAACTGAGCTGAGGACTGGAGATGATTGTGTACTAACTTTGGTGTCACTTTGAAAGTTAGTGTGCATGAAAACTGAGGGAGCGGGAGGGGGAAAGGGGGGGGGGGTAATGATAATGTGCGGTGAAAGGAGTCCCTGTCGTTACTCCAGGCACATCCATCTCCCTGTGTTTTTCAGTCTGAGGCCTGGGTAGCAGTCGGATTCTGTCACAGCCCATTATTTTCACTGATGCCTGACTGTGGTTGAGCTGTGAGGAGATGGACTGGGTCTCCATCATACTGCTCACACTGAGACACAGACACTCACAAAAACACACACACATACACACACTGAGCTGTGAGGAGTGGACTGAGTCTCCATCATACCACTTGCACTGAGATACAGACACTCGCACTGAGCTGCACACACTGAGCTGTGAAGAATGGACTGGATCTCCATCATCCCTCTTACACTGAGACACAGACTCTCCCTAAAACACACACATATACACACTGAGCTATGAGAAGTGGACTGGGTCTCCATCATCCCTCTCACACTGAGACACAAACTCTCCCTAAAACACACACATACACACACAGAGCTATGAGAAGTGGACTGGGTCTCCATCATACCATTCGCACTGAGATACAGACACTCGCATTTAATTGCACACACTGAGCTGTGAGGAGAGCACTGGGTCTTCATCATCATTCTCACATTGGGACACAAACATATGAACAGACACTTACTTAAACACACACACACACACACACATACACACACACACACACACACACACACACACACACACACACACACACACACACTGAGCTGTGAAGACCAGACTGAGTCTCCATCATCCCTCTCACACTGAGACACAGGCAGACACACACTGAGCTGTGAGGAGTGGACTGGGTCTACGTCATCCCTCTCACACTGAGACACAGGCAGACACACACTGAGATACACAAACAGTGTGGGCAATTTTATTTGGCCAGTCCACCTTACACACCAATGAACATGCATGAGCTGAATAATAGATGTTTTAATAATAACAGACAAAAGGCTGCTCTGCCTGGACTCACCCGGATGGCGTTGCGTGATGAGTTCTTATCATCTACATTGACAGTGAGGGAGAAGAAGACCGCTGTGCTGTACACCCCCTGCGTGCGGTACAGCAGCTCATTGAAGTCGGGCCTTTGGGGGGCATTGCTGCTCTCCCATCCTGCTCCCCCGGGGGGCACCCCAGCGAGATCCCAGCCCCCGCAGCTGTCAATGACTTCGGTCATGGGCGCGGAGCCCAGCCGGTCGATCTCTTGCAGGTTCATGCAGGAGCGGTAGAACTCCTTCACCTTGCGCTCAGCAGAGCTGGCACCGGCCTGGCGCACCGGCTCCAGCAGGAGGCGCTGCAGCTTCTCCTCGTTGTGCTCACCAATAGCGGTGATGATGCCATAGCTCAGCTTGTCTTCAGGGATGCCGTGGCGGCGCAGCCAGCCTCCACAGGCGAATGAGTAAAAGTCGATGCAGGGGTCGATGGTAGGGTCGGTGTTGGCGGAGATGAAGCGCGATGCCTTGAGCAGGCCCTTCTTCTGCTGGCAGTCCAGGCGGCAGTGACCATCCTGCTCTAGCGACAGGTACTTGAGGGCCAGCATGCAGCCTAGGATCACGCATAGTCCAGCCGCAAAGACCAGGGCTGACAGGAGGCAGACCTCACGACGGCTCCAGCGTGGCAGTCCCCTGGCCTGATCATTGCCCCGCCCCCCGCGGCCACGCCCACTGGCCTCCGCTCCGCCCCCAAGTTGCAGGCTCAGCCCGTTGCTTAGTGTGCTGCTGCTGAACTTGCTCCCATACTTCACTTCCTGAAACTCGTCGTAGTGTGCCGTCAGGGAGTAAGTTTTCTCCATGGCAGGCAGCAAAGGTCAAACAAACTAAACCCACAGCTGATCGAAGTGGTGCCTTTCACATCATGGCTGTTCTTCCTGTCTGAGGCAGTTGACCACACAGCCTGCTCTGGCGTGCTAATGCACAAGGCCCAGGTCAGACACTGCAGTGTGGTAGGGTCCTCTGCAAGACACGAGCGATTCTTCCAATCAGTCGTGACTCACTCAAAGCAGGAACCACAGTGCCTGTCTGTCTCTCCGAGCAAACCGAGTGACCCTGTGTGAGGGAGACAGGAGAAGCCCATGAAATTAAAGTTAAAGAAAGACGAGACAAAGATTTAAAAAATGTTCCACTGCTCTCCGATTACAAAAAAAGAGCGTGGACCGATTGCTGACACTCACCCTTCTTAGAGAAACCAGTGACAATAAGTTTGTGACTCATGAGTTTCATTGATCATGCTGAAATATAATCGAGGGCTGGGGGGCCGGGGGAGCTCACACACCAACTGAAATAGCATGACATCAGAACGAACCTTTCACAGTGTGTTCATGACAAGAAGATGTAAGGAGAATCACTGCTCATGCTGAACTTGATATAAAAAGAATCATTTTGCAAGATGCCCCCCATACTCAAGCAGACAGAATGGGAATACAAATGACAAAACCGTGATTCCTCTCTCTTCCATTCTACTTTCTGCGTACTAATAAACCACACCTGTTACCTTATCACCCTTTCCCAACTGACAAGCAGCATGTGACAGGCTTATCACAAATAATGCCAAACCTGACTTTAGTCCCAACATGGAGAAATTACAGACCCACAATGCATTGTGTTTTCATTCAAAATAACGTTCACAGGCATGTTTCAGACATCAAACAAGATCAGATTAAATAAAACAGAATCTCAAGCACAAAGCTTAGGTTCAAGCGAATAAATAAATGAAGTTTCTCATCCATGACACAACCTGTTGATAATTTTAGGCTTTTTATTTTATGCTACCTTAGAATTCACCCACATCCTTGTCATGGCGCACGCTGCATTCACAGCACAGTGGTGGGCAGAGACAGACGACTGTCACATAGCAGTGTGTGTCACTGAAAGATCACATCCATGTGGTACGTAGCGGCAAATTCTAAATATGTAATATATCTAATCCAATCTAAAACAGTATAATGAGCAGCACTGAAAATCGATTCAGGGGATCTCTGGAAACCAAATCAGATTCTGAGTTCTGCAGCAGATGTTTCTACATTAGGGGTAATTTGTGTGCTAGTGGTGAAGATCTGATGTGCCGTATGTGTAAGCACGCCCTTGCGTGTCTCGGTAGGCATTATTGTGGGACTGTGTCACCTCACAATTTTGCAATTTATTTATTTATTTAGCTGCCTATTCCACTGAACCAATTTAAACTGAGAGCCAATCCCAAGTGTATGCCACACAGCACCCCCTTTGAGTTTTGACCCAGTTGCTTATGAGCTGGTGTCTGCAGTTTGTGCACCTTCCTCTTACAGCTGTGCGGTCTCTGTGGCACCTGTCTTCAACACCTGCAGCCTGTGTACCTGCCCCATACAGCTGTGCAGTCTCTGTGGCACCTGTCTTCAACACCTGCAGCCTGTGTACCTGCCCCATACAGCTGTGCAGTCTCTGTGGCACCTGTCTGTAATACCTGAAGCCTGTGCACCTGCCACCTACAGCTGGGCACTTTCTGTGGCACCTGTCCATGATGCCTGTGGACAATGTACCTGACACTTACAGCTGGGCACTTTCTCTGGCATCTGTCCATGATGCCTGCAGACAATGTACCTGGCACTTACAGCTGTGCAGTCTCTGTGGCACCTGTCTTCAACACCTGCAGCCTGTGTACCTGCCCCATACAGCTGTGCGGTCTCTCTGCAACAGTAGCACCAGCTTTCTTAATTTCCAGCTGTGTAGTCTGTGATACTTCTCTGTAATACTGGTCTTGTTATACTCGTGCCCATAGATTAATGAATCACCTGACGAAGGGTCTCTAGTCAGACGTTCTGTTTTCACAAGTCTGCAAGCTTGCAAAAACGCAACATTCAATAAATGACCCAAATTTTTGATATTAAAATATACATAAAGTCCGAACATACTTTTATGTGAACGCAACACAGATGTTAGAAGCCCCAGCTAACCCTGTGTAGCAATAGCACCACGACAACAAGAATTTTATCACCAAAAGAAAGCAAATGTCAAACTGCAATATAGGGAACAGAAAAAAATGGATGTTTCAATAAAAAAAGATGTGAAGCAGGTCATGAAGAGCAAATACTGTTGGGCATGGAGGAAGATGGCTAAAAGAAGGGCTGTACAGGAAGAGTCAGAAAGCAGAGAGGAGGAGAAAGCTACCCCCGACGAGGCTTGGGAGGAGGGGGAGGTGGTGCTCCTTCAGAGAATGTCATCCCCCATGCTCTCCATCATCCATCACATTTCCTGGTCCACACACATACACACAGAAACACGCTCGCAAGTACTTCAGCAGGCTGCATTCACACTGGGAGAGTCTTCTAACAAAGCGAGTGGCCAGACTCCCGCAATCCCGTGTTCCAGAGAGAACCCTCAGAATACCCATACAATGTTAGAAGTTGCGGCGGCAATCGCTGTCTGTTCCACGGAGTACCGGACTAATAAATTACATAAATAGCGACGGGCACTCGGGTGAATACGTCTATAACTCAGAAATTCCCATATCTCATCCCCGTCAAAGAAATTGAAACAGGTTTAAGAATTCCTCACTACAACAGATTTTAACAATAGAGTCTTGAAAAAGTGAATAAAGTTGTTTGTTAATCGTACTTAGTCATTCGCACAGATCGGTGCTCACTCAGCCTTGAATCCCCGTTGACCGCGCTTGGTTTTTAACGTTTAATCTTGAAAGCCATAAATTAGGTGCTTAATCGATACCCCTGAAAACTAAAGCGCCTGGGGCGTCAGGTTCGAATACATTAATTGAGAAACATTTTATCTCTTTGCACGGTAAAGCAGCGGCCTGTGCCAAAAATTAGGACACACACATTGAGTCTCACGGTCAATGCCACCCGAGTTGCAGCTCAGTTTCGTAAATGGGTTTATTATCCCTCAATCAGACCGGTCACGGACCCCTCGACTCTGACACATTTCAGTTTCTGGCGATTCTCCCTCTCACCATGGTCCTATAAACACAAACGCGATTTTTGTTTCACTTTTTATGGACTGCGGGGTATGCCATGGAAGTAAGAACTGACATTTCGCAGGCGGGAGCCCCTTATTCAGTGTCTACTAATGTATACTAACTCATTTAACCCTGCCAAAGCGACCTGTCATCTTCCAGGGGCGCAGTCAATACACTTGCAATAGCAGTTCAATAAAATCGTAAACTGTAAAATGAGAGGGAAATAAACGAGGCTTTAGGTAAAGGACATTAGTCCTAGTCTGTTTATACACTATATAAGCATCACTTAATGAATGAAAAAATAAAGAGTTCAGATGTTCAGTTAAAAACTGACAGTTAAAAATTATACTCAAAGTTAATTACGTAAAATAACCAACATCCCCGCAGATGCGCTCCACAAATATGTATTAATTGCGCAGCCTCTTAAAACTGCCCATTATTTTAGGGTGTACAGCCACCGGGGAAGAATGTAAATTGCGTTTTAGGGATGAAAAATATCCTCCTCCACGCTACCCTGCGTTTCAAGAAAAACACAATTTCCCACTTGCATGCTTGCGATAAAAAAAACTTTACGTCCACATAAATACATAATTCAGCTGAACGGACAACTAAAATAACAACACATCGAAATACTCACATCGCTAGTAGAGAAGAAAACTTAAATCGAACTTAACCAATTTAAACTGAACCTTTGAACTTGATGCACAATTATGCGCAGAAGCGATTATCTGAACAGTAAACCAATCTGTTACTCTGGCAAGGTGAGAGCGCAGGGGGAAAAGTCAATGTACTGTCACTCACCGCTCGGTTCACAGCCAGCGAGCTGCAAATCCGTATACCGGGGAGCGATCGGCGCCCGTGCTGTCATCACAAACGGAGTGAGTGGATGTGAGCGAGAGGAGAGACAGACCGGGAACGGTGGAGGCGGAGAGAGCAAGGTGGGGATGAGAGAAACGTGACATGATATAGCGCCACCCTAGTTTTCAGGGGCGACGACGTTTGTTGAATGTGATGCTTATGCAGGAATTGTTAATATTAGTCCGTCTAGAATAAGATTAAATACGATGGGATAAAACACGACTAATGTAAAGTAAATAATGTATTTCGGAGATTAATGGATTGAGTTCTCATCGAGAACAGAGCGACTGCTGAGTATAAACATTAAATATATACTTATTATGCAAATGAGTTCACTTACTGCCCGTACCATTAAATCTTACCTCATAGCCCATTTACTGGAATAAATAGAGGGAGGAGGGCCATCGCTGCGATCAGAGGCAGGCGCGTCAGATTCTTGGAGAAAATAAAAAGAAATCCTCTTTGTCATTTTTGTCGTCGTATCGCCCTGCGTACAGTTCCAGATCTATCCGTGGCAACTTCAACTATGGAACATATAGTAAAACTCACCAAAATGTTCAAAAAAGACTAGTTTGTAAAATTACCCAATTTACATAACTATGGTTTAAATAAACATACTGATCTCGGTTTGGCTTCAAACTGTTTAAAAGAGAATGCAAGAAAAAGAGAGCGCACAATGGGCACCGGTAGCCCCGAGCGGGTGTGCGCCTCGCGGGCTGGCGATGTGTGATTACCGCGAGGGCAGCGGGAGAACGGAGCACTTAGAGGAATTACATCGCGCACAGCCACAGAATAATAAGTATCCCGGAGCTCAGACGAGCGACGGTCCATGTGAATTCCTTACTGAGAAGTACAGAGAATAAATGATCTGAGATAGACTGTATTTGACAGGGCGCTCTTGCTAGCGCGAACTATTTTGTTGGTTTAATTTATTCGACATTTATTGTTTTAATAGCATCCCGTATTGCATTGTTATAGTGCAAAAGTATGTGATGTAGTTAACAAACTAGTTGTACGCTACGAGATTTTCCAGCCAATTTTCTGAAATGTAGGCAGGAGAAATATCTGGGGTCGAATGAGTATTATTTCCACTAGAGTGCCTTATAGGTTTAACGACTTTACTTAACTTAAGTCGTTTTAATACATAACGGAAAATATTGCCTTTTACAGGTTGTTATGACTGAAGTAAGAAAATGAGGAATAAAGGAGGAAGGAGAAAAGATTAGGAGAGAACAGAGTAAAAGGACCATATTGAGTGAGAGGTAATTGTCTGACTGCTCTGACCCCCAACCTAAAATTAAACTGCAATACTCTCTCCCGCCTCCACCTCAAAAAATGGCATTTACGGTCTTTTGCCCACTGGGAGAGGGCGTGCTGCCTCTGTGTGTGTGTGTGTGTGTGTGTGTGTGTGTGTGTGCGCGTGTGTGTGCACGTTTTTGCATATGAGCATGTGTGCCCATGTGCCCAAACGTGTGTTTATGCGTACGAGCATCCAGTGAGAGACGAAGCTGAGAACGCTCGTCCTGGGGACTTCATGATTTTATTTTAGTCAGCCTTCATCATGTTACTACCTTGCCTGCAGCGGTTGCCTGCAGTGCACCCATGTTGCTCAGGAGAACTGCACACTTAGTTGTGATGTGAAAGGTACAAGAATGGTGTTAGTGTGACTTACATCCCTTGCAAAAGAGAAAACCTTTCTTGAAGTTGCAAGTGCTTGCAGCTGGGGGCACAACGCGGTACCATGACACAGTAAGCACATGAGCATGTACAACACGGGTGTGTGGTCGGCCTGGTGCTATGTACCTTTTACCTGTGGTACCATCTGGACAGCGTGCACCTGTACCAGACCTGAAGCTCAAAGCAAATAGAAAACCTACTGAATTCACATGTAGGCTAGTTTTGACAGAACAGCACCTCTACTCCCCCCCCCTTCAGTCTACTAGACTTTCCCTGATGAGACTCACACTGTCCTGGACTGAATGCTGATTAAGAACAAGACCCAGAAGCCTAACAGAACTTCTCTGATTCAAAGAACCACAAAAGACCCGGAGCACATGAATAAAACACAAACAAAACCCACAAAGATGTATATATTTTTTGAACTCTCATGGAATTAAAATGATATATTAAAGTTGAAAGGAGCTCAAGTTTGCAAACACACACACACACACACACACACACACACACACACACACACACACACACACACACACACGTGTGTGCATGGAGAGGGAAATTGGTGGAAGCAATAACTAAACTACGACCATAAAAAGAATGGAGGTCCCTGGGGGAATATGCAGGAGCAGGGCGTTTTGTCTGCAGACGGCATCTCTTATTAAACCAGTAATACTCCCTCCCCCGTCTCAAGCAGCAGAAACACCATTACTGTAATTAACACTCAGGCCGCATTCAAAGCTGTCCCCAGAGTGTACAGTCAGAGGTCTACCAAGAGAGGGGGGGAGACAGAGGGAAGGAACGACTGTGGGTGGGGGGGTCAGGGGCAGGGGAACAGAGAAAGATGGGAGAACAGTGGAAGTAGGCGTGCAGACCAGGAAAGGAAAAGTGCAGAAGCAGCAGCAGGACGGGCTCGGGTTCGAGGCAGAGGAGATACTGGATCGTTCGTGAAGGACAGATAGAGGTGAGTGTGGGAGGGAGAGAGTGAGATGAGTGTTTAAGTGATGGGGGGCGGTAATGTTCTGCTTCATCATCAATATTCTGAGCTCATGCCTGGCTCACGCCCCAGCAGTGTTACCCAGCGCCCTCACGGTATGATGTCATCACCTCTCAA
Organism: Chitala chitala; assembly: GCA_025773905.1. Taxonomy (NCBI): domain Eukaryota; kingdom Metazoa; phylum Chordata; class Actinopteri; order Osteoglossiformes; family Notopteridae; genus Chitala; species Chitala chitala. The sequence goes on from JABJVR010000032.1 coordinate 360,433, forward strand.
TCCGTCACTCATACACCTCTGGTATCTTAGTTCTGCCCCAGGACCCATGTCGTGGAAGAAGGGTGTGATTTGTATGGTAGCATGTGTAAGTTTTGGATGCGGGTGAGTCAGCGCAATAAGAATGGGAGTGGCCTAGGAGTCTGATGTGTGGCACCTGTCATCTCTCTGTGCACTGTTCTAAATGCCATCAGGTTTATGTAATATCTTTAAGTGTTTATCGTTGTGACCTGCACTAGAAAGGGGAAGATAAATCAACAGCATAATAAACACATAATAATACCAGATGTGGCATAGCACTTGCATTTCTTCTTTCCCTATTGGACAAAAGGGTCAGAGTGTACAGGAGTGGAGGAGGGGCTGGGCTCTAGGCCCAATAAAAAAAAATTGGTTTCCTTCATCACGCTGTGGAATTTCCCAGTAACCATATCAGAGACAAGAGTCACTGTATGGCAGACGACAACAGAATATGGGCAGAAAAGTAGCAAATGCAGAAAGCTAGATGTGCTGGCTGTCAGTCAATCATGAGTGACCTATAAGTAACAGTCTCATGTACACAATCAGAGACTGAAAACACAGGGCATGCAACGAGTGCCAGTTAGCCATTCGTTTTCCTCTAATTTAAGTATTTCGTTGGAGACTGTCAGACAGGACATGGGGACATTGATGGGAGCTCAGGGACACCGACTGGGAGGGAACCTGAGGCACATGGCAACACTGAGCCTAAGACACAGAGAGAAACTTCAGGCACATCCCATCCTGTGAAACAGCACAGCACCAAATGTCAAGCTGCATAGAGATCTGATTAAGGGAAGTAATTCTATTAGTTGTCTTCTTGTCTGCTTGAATCAATCAAGACCCTGTTGACTGTAATGCTATTTAAATGTGTCTCTGAGTGTGTGTGTGTGTGTGTGTGTGTGTGTGTGTGCATGCTGTCGTTGTCACCTTTGTAAACCCAGCCCATCACCTCCTTTCCATGAGCCCCTCATCCCCTCCTGAATCGCTTGAGCACTTTTATTACTGGGTCCAATAAAAGACCGTGAAATGAAAACATAATCGGGATTTAATTCCACAGTAAAGTCACAGCCTTCATGGGCTCATTAATAATAAAAAAAACCCCTTGTGCTTAAATAGAAATTCCTTCCGACATAACCTATTTCAGCGTGTCCATTTGTGTGTGTGTGTGTGTGTGTGTGTGTGTGTATGATTGTGATTAAATGCCTCATGTACACTGGCTATTTAAATTCTGATGCTTTGCTCCGATTACACTTCTGGTACTGCTCAGCCCCGATCGGCTGTCTCTGGACGTAGAGATCCATCCAGACATTTCCCCAGTTCTACCAGGCCACACCCTTCCACTGGAGTTGCATCGAATCTAACCAGCTGGGATCCACTGTGTTAAACGATGCCAGTGTTGGGAATTGTCTCTAACACAAACACATAAGGAAAAAGAAAAAAGACACAAACACAGGTGACCATGCTTGATAATCTTCTCTCAGTCCAATTTCAATGAAACTTTAATTATCTTTAATTGAAGTCCCCCCCTTCTCCTGCCTTGTTATTCTGAGCCATATCACGCACTCCTGTGCCCGTTTCACAGAGGACCATGTGGAGCCTCTGTGGTGCAGAACTCCTGACTTGTCTATTTGCTCCTTCATTCCCTCCTCTCTTTAGAAAAACATAAATACCAGTTTTCTATTATATCAGATTGATGAAGCGTGTGGCCTGGACAGGATTGCATTACCACAGAGAACAAATGAGGCCGAGTGTGTGTGCGTGTGTGCGTGCATGTGTGTTCACCTGTATGTCAGTCAATACATCAGGTTTTATTAGCTGTGGAGCCCTTTGGCCTTTCAAAAATTTGAAAGGAAGATTGAGCCTGGGTGTGAGCATCACCAGTAAGGTGTGCCCCACATCAACATGCCCAAATTGCCTTTTGCATAAATCTCATTTCACAAATATATTTATGTTTTTGCATGTGAGCGCCAAGGCTGTCAAACCTGGGGAGGCTCCCTGGGCTAATTAACACAAAGGTACCGAGATTAACCAGCACTCCCCCTGCTGGTAATGTGCAGCGCTAAATTAGCGTGCATGTCGCTACAGAACGCGGAGGCAACCCTGCTGCAGTCGCATTCCATTGGGGTGCAGAGAACGAAATGATCCGTGCAACTATTTCGGAAGAATCCACATGATCTGTAAGGGGGGAAAAAAGGTTAAGACAATCTTCATAAATGTGTAATGTGCCACCATCAACATCCGATATCTCTCATGCATAGAGCCAGAACACACGGTGGACCCATGCCCTCGGCTGCAGGACATATAAACAGCGTTAATGAACGGAAACGAAAAATCGCAGCGATATCTGTGGTTGGGGCCCACGCTTCTCACACCAGCTGCCAGGGTCTGCGGTACAAAATTTGCCCAAATGTACAGTAACGTCACACTGTTGTCGATACTCTTGTGCCTAACTTGATCCCCACCAGAAGCTGAGCTAAAGTTGCCGCAGTCTGAAGCCTTAATTCCCGAAGTCATTTGCACGTAGAGGGAATCCTGACCACCACACTGCCGATCGTCACGTTGGGCCTCACACCGCTTGGCCTTTCAGACAGCCGACTCACACTTACCTTCTGATTATTTTCTGTAATGAGCTGACGCTAATTGTGTTGATGCAGTTTAATCAAGGTTGATTTGCACTGTTCTGTCCTAAGAGCTCTTTTCATCAGGTGCATATCTCTGCTGGATTCCCGGCCACCTGCCAGCCCCCCGACCCCTGCACACACACATGGATAAAAGATCTGAATAATAGTGCCAGACATTGTGTAAGGAACTAAACACTTTACTTATGTGCAAGATGCTCGACCTCAGTTCCCTTACACAATACACACACATCCAGATTGCAATCCAACGTATTATATGTACTGTGTATATATAACTGAAATTTTAGACAGTGCTGTGCAGTTTAGATTAACTCTGAAAATTTTAATATTGATTATTTAAGTGTTTGTTGTTAGGACTGTCAAACAGTGCGTTGGTGTTTTTTCCCGACAGCACTGGCAGCACTGTTTATCTGGCGCGGTGCTGTGGAACTAGGCTGCCAAAATGTCGCCCCCTGGTGGTGAAACAAGCAAACGACCAGCTAGCCGTCGTGCCTTTCCTCTTTTCTGCCCTGCCCCAGCCCTCCTCTACAGCACCTTTAAAATGCCCACAGCTCCGCATCCACTTCGCGTTTATGTACAAACATGAGCGGAGAGCTGGTGCGCCTCACTGCTGCGCGATGATATTCCGCACACAGCGGTCCAGAGAGAGATGAGGCGGAATGGATGCACGCTGGGTCCCAGGACCGCTTCGGCTCTTGTCGTGCTGTCATTACCTCGGTCCCCAGGACACCTTCACAGCCGGCGCGCAGCTTAGCGGGATAGGAGGGCGTATGCAGGTTGGAAAAGAGCAGAAACAACATGTTTAGAAATGAGAGGCAAAGCAAAAAGTATGTATTTGTGTGTGTGTGTGAGAGAGAGAGAGAGAGAAAGAGAGAGAGCAGCATTGTATTGATTTTTTATTAACAGAATTGCTGGATGCATAGTAGACTGTCAGATGAGGCACAAACTGGACTGATACAGAAAACCACCTCCCTCCCAGCGGAACCCCCCGTTTTGCATTTCCCGCCCCCTCTTTAAAAGAGTTTTTATAAATGGTGTGGTGGCCAGTAGTTTGAGGAAGGGTGGTGTGGAGCAGAGTGGACAATGTCACGTATGGGAGCAGAGCCGCGTGGATGATACCTGTGTCCACGCTTCATTTAAGCACAAACCAAAACATCAACGCGGGAAGAAATTAAATCTGGGGTGCGAGAGTGCCATTTTCCCCTCTTGCGAGATTAAATATGTTCCGTTACACCGTCCCTTAACTGCGCCGCCATCAGAGCCAATTTTTCCCCCCACAGTTCAATAATAATATAAAAAAGTAATTAATTCATTGCGGACGCGTTTCAAAGCGTCAGACCCACAGAGCAACAAAGGCGACCACTGGCATCTCCCAGCCGGCCCCCGCTCTCTCTTTAATTGAGAGAGAAACTCATTTGCCGAAGTCGGCTGGGCTCATGCAGGCGGCAGCGACCGAAGCTGAACAAGAGGCAGACATACAGCCCATCCGCGCTGTGGGAGGCTCACAGGGGCACTGCCCCTTATCAAACCCACTGCAGTGTGACCCCCCCCCGCCCCGTAATTCGGATGAAATGTGAAACTTTCCAGCAGCATGTCCAACTCAAACCCAACTGCGCCACCTATTGGCCGTGTCAGCACAATGATAAGGAATTTTATGTCGGCTGACAGTGTGGGACAGCAGCTTCACCAGAGGCAACAACAAAAACAACAGTTCTAGTGCTATGCAAAAGTAAGGTGGCTTTATTTACCTCAGATGGTTTAATTGTACCCCCTGAGAAGCAGCACAACTCCGCCCCCTGACGTGACACCCCAGCCTGCCAGAAAACTTCAGAGGGCCTGCTTTTACCCCACCGTTGGAGTTCAAAGCAAGTGGAGCAGCCTTCTTTATGACCCTTCCCATTAATCCAAAGTCAATTTAGACTCCATTAGATAAACCACTGGGAACAAGTTACCAAATTAGAAGTATCTACTTGAGCGAGTTCTTAATTAAAGGCACATCATCCACCTGACTGTGTTATTGTGCAGTAATTCTGCAGTCTTATTATGCCGTCTGTCTCTCTCTCTCTCTCTCCTTGATACAGACACACACACACACACACACACAGGGGCGTATGCATGCGCACGCAGATACAACTGGACTTTTAATTCATCGAAATTAAACGTGTTAAACGTCTAGGGTAATTTCTGTAAAAATCGAAGCCCCCCCGTTCTCCAGAAATTCTCCACAATCGATACTTAGCAGAAAACACAACGGGAGTGCAGACAGAGGAAACGCAGGTGAGGGGGGACAGCAGTAGCACGAGGGACTCAGAAAAACAAAACATTTTATTTGCTCATAAAAGATGATAATTGCGGCAAGCAAGCAAACCGCTGGAAACTGGAAACACTGGGCTGTGAGAGCAGTGGCAGTGTGGGAACACAAGGGCCCAGAAACTGGGCAGAGCGAGTCACTCTCACGGTTCAGAGAGAAGTCAAACACCGAGGAGGTATGGAAATCAGATGAGTGCGAGCGAGGGTGCAGGCGGGCAAGCGGGGAGACGAGCACGTGCGGGCGCTGGACCGATCCGTGCCGGCTGCGGAATTGACTTCATGGTTAGTGAGGTATAAAGCAGATAGGTGCCTATTATACACATGAATAAGACCTGCAGCAGAAACACATTCACACTCAACCAAGAGCGCTCTCTGTACATGTACACACACACACACACAAATATAAGCACGCACTGGCAACTATTATACATGCAAGAGTGAGAGCATTCAATGTATGCAGATGCACATAGACGTCAATACTTAAGAGTGTAGTATAAAGCAGGCAGACAGGCAGACAGAGACAGATACACACACTTAACCATGTGCTCAAATTTTTCTCAGTCCAGCATATGGACATGGGTATAGTTTCACACCTGAGTGGTGAACAGAAAAGACTTTTCAACAGCAGTATGGGCTGTGCCCGCCTGTAAGACCCATGATGTCATGCAGGCTCAGAAGATGGACTGGGCCTGGTTAGCTCTTGGATGGGAGACCTCCTGGGAATACCAGCTGGTGTACATGGCATCCTGAAAGCAAGCATGGCAGCCCATCCCAGAATCCTGCCTAGATAACCATGTGAATGAATACATCTGGAGCAGGGCAGACTCATTTGAATCCATGACATCACAAAACAAAAACAACTTAGCAACAACTGTTCACCTCATTTTGTCCCACTACAAAAATAGACCATCAACAGGAACAAATACCGGACAAACAGGGCTGTGTACCTGGGGAGCACTTTTCCCTGTCCCTTTCATGCTGCCTTTTGAACATCTGAGCTCTATCAGAAACCTACTGATATGGCATGCTGCACTAATATGAAAGTGAAAGAAAAGAGGGAAACTGAGAACCATGGAAAGCCAGGCCCTGTCTCATTTACCTTCCTAAAAGCATTGCATGAAAAAGGCAAATTAACACAGCCCCCACCCTCCTCGCTCTGTGTAGGTGATGCATGCTGACATCGCTGCATTGTGGCCGGAACACACCCAAACTACCTTTCCATCTGAAATTGCCTGTGTACTGTACCTCCCCTCCTTCTCCCCCCAGGGTTGCCCTGGTGACAGTGGATCCACCAGCCATACACTGAAATCAGTTAAAGTTAATGCGGTTGGGAACTGATCAGAGGACAATATGGAGTCTGAGTGAGGGAACTACTGCAGAGAACAAGGAGGGATTTCTGATGAATAGGGGGTGAGCTCCTGTCCTGTGCTCCCCCCATGCTAAAACCCTCAGCCAGCAGAACAGCTCTCTATGACAACAGCAGGCCCCCTCCCTCCTTCACCATCCTGTCTCCAGCACCGGATAATTTCATTAGTCCAGGTGCCGTTCCATCTCTGTGCCCCTCACTCTGTCATCAATCATCGCAGGCTGATGGACAGACATCCAGGCGGCGGGGTCGCCGATGAGCCGCGGCCTTCACCGTTCATCTCCGTTGCCAATCAGCTGCAAGCTGTCCGGAAGCACGCCGAGAGAAAGAACACCGTGTCCAATGGGGTGACATCTTTCCCCCAAAAAAACTTCACAGTAATTCAGTTAGACTTAAACTCCCTCCATCTTTAAATGTTTTCAGCTTGTAAGGTGTATACATTTGTTAAGCCATTAGTCGGCAGGGATTCTCAGCATGTTGTCTAATATATAAGCTTTTGGAGGGGGAAAAAAAGAGCTATAGAAATGGGGAAATGAAGTGAAAAACTGTGCTTCCTGCACACTCTCAGCAGAGCCATTCATACCTGCATGCTGACTAAATGACTACAATTGGCAGGGAAAAATATGGCCTTGTTTAAAATCTCATTTGACTTTTGGACTTGTGGAAAAGCCAAGTTAGGGAGTGAATCGCAGAGATGAGAACCTGATGACAGGATGGAGGGAGCAAGAGGAAAAAGAAGGGGCAGCAAAAAGAAAAAGTGTTGCCAGAGAGAGGAAGGCTCCATGAAGACAGATGCTCGGAGCACTGAGCGAGGAAGACACACACGCAGACGGACGGACAGACGGAGGTAAAAGAGAGTGAGCAAACAGAAGAACCGACAGAGAAGCAAATATCAGCCCAGTCTTACAGACCATTTAATAAAGAAAAGATTGCATTTCATTTCAAGAGGCATGGTCTCCACTCCGACAACACAAACAAAAGTGAACGCTTCGTCAGAATAAGGAAAAGGTTAAGAAAAAAAACGGGGAGAAAACGGGACAGGAAACGACTGTGTCCTGCAACTCGAGAGCCTGACGCATCCTAGTGCCAAGATGAGGATTAGCCATTCCAGCCACGACTGCTTACAGTGAATTACACACAGGCGCTCAGGCAAGAGTATGCATAAATAACATGGCCCCTCCCCCTCCCCCTGCTTTGCAACGATAATGCATCTTCGGCTAACAGGGTTAGCCAGCTCCTCATCGGGGCCAGTGAGTAAGTGCCACTATAATAAGAACATAAGAGATACAAACAGCTGGGCTGGCAAAGCCAGCCCGGGAGACTGGAGCCGATCAGAGCATCCGTAAAAAGGTTCGCTAAGAGGGCGAACGAGATCACAGGTAGAGCGGGACCCACGCTGGCGACACGTGTGTTCCCCCCGCCCTGAATGCGGCCGGGCGGCAGAAGCTGGATTTACCTCGTACGGGTAATTACTTTGGCAATGCAGCTACTGTAACAAGGCCAAGGAAGCGCTGCTGAATTTTAATTTGAAATAGATGGAGAAACACAACAGGACAGGGAATGAGGACGGAGGGGAGATGAAAGCAGCAGGGACTGAGAGTGCGAGGCGAGACAGGGCGATCGCATGGGACACGTGAGTGTGCTGACAGTCAATCTGGAGCTAACCACGCAAAGGCAACATGGCAGACCACAGGTCAGGTCAGGGTCAGCCTCCAGGACACGCACCTGTGTTTCTCTTTAAACAGAAGCTCCTAAATGTTCATACAGATGCACCAGTAAAGCCTAGACTCTGTCTGAAGTGGCAAATGGCCCAATGTGCGTGACCCCACATGTGTCATAACTGTTCGCGACTCAGGAAAATCACCCAGCCCGAATAAATAACTCTATGGGCGAATAAAATGGTGGTACTTGCAGCGGATCGATGCGAATCACTCCGCTTGATATTCTCCGGCCGTTCGAGCTGCTGTCCCTCAGAGACCCAGTGGATTCAAATTTTTTAGACAGCTTATTTCATACCCAAACTATTTAATATGTAAGACAAACAGCACTGGCTGTGTTTATGGCCAGTTGTGCTCCTCTGCAGACTATGGACCAGAGGGGTGTGTGTGTGTGTGTGTGTGTGTGTGTGTGTGGGGATGGCAGGGGGTTTCCAAGACTACTGAGCCAACCTGTTTTTCTCCCTCATTCATACTAAAACAACTACATTTATTTTATTAAGAATAAATGAAAGCCTAAAATAAAATACTTACCATATTTCTTGTGCAACCCACTCTTGTTCTTGGATTATGCGAAATACGTTTGTTAACCAGTCTAAAAAATTCAGTATTTTAAGAACGTTGTATGTTGTAGAGAAATCATTCAGCCCTGCTTGGATATTTTAAATCCAAGGCTGGTAGGAATGTATCCTCTGCTGGGTAGTACAAATCCCACTCCACTGCACAGATACATCGCTACAAGTCTTACTCCAAAAACCTGACTACTTTTCTGAAAAGATGCTCCTCTTTTATCCAGTCAATAAACTGCATGTGAATTGATAGTAATGTGCTCTTTTTCACCTGAGATGACCCTCTCACTCCTTTCAAAGTTCTCTTTCCTTAGACAGTAATATGCCCCCCCCCACTCCATGTAACCCTTGATTGAGGATAAATTGTTTTAATCTAACCTTTTCCTCATGTGAACTCCCTAAAAGTTGGCTCATTCTTTTTTTACCACGGGCATTTCTAGCATTTGGCTGTTTAGGTGGGTGGCAGGAGCTGAGCCAAATCCCCCATATTGAAATATGTGAAGTGTGTATTCGTACAGCACCTATCTTCTCAGACATGTACTGAGCATCTTTGCTCTCATATGCTGGTGGGCATATTCAAGGTGGCAAGTACTTGTGAGTGAGAATGACATTTTATAATAATGCTGAGTCTGGAGTCAGCGAGCAGGAGGAGAATGGAAGGACCTGGGGAGGTTTATGGATGCGGACAGGGGGCATGCAGGTGGTTGGTGTCGCAAAGGAAGATGCAGAGGACAAAGTGAGATGGAGACAGATTATCCACTGCTACAATCCCTAATGGGGGCAGCTGCAAAAGGAGTGGTAGTAGTTATTATATTGTAAATAGGGGGATAGAGCCTGTCTTAAAGGGGTCTAGTTTCATCCCTGCTTGTTACGCTTTGCTGACTTCACTCTAAGGCAGGACTACACTACCTTGTTATGGTTTCATGATCATATACACAATAATCAGAGTTTACTTAGTACAACACCACACTGTCTAAACACACTTTGACTTAAATTCAGTACCTGATTTGCTGTTTTGAGAATATCACAATATAGTCTTCAGCATCACATCACCATGGTAACTTACAAAGTGACCGCTGCAGTCAAAACATCAGTATGAAGTAAAACGGCCCATGTGTATAATGTACTTTCTTTTCCCTGCAGTTAAACTAATCGTAGTACTGGGTTCACTCATATTAACTGCGAGCACAAATATTTGCATACTTGGCAATGCGAGATGCATTACTCGATTCGGTGACTGTTATTGATTTTATGACGCTTAGAAACATAACATTTATACAGAACTGCTATTTGAGTATTTTTTCAAAGGGCCATGCGACCGCCACCATTAGGATATTACTTACCCGCAGTACGCTGGGCACACGACGCCGCTAGTTCGGTAGGTTGAACATTGTGTCGTATATAACAAAGCATGACCAAGTGAAAAGGGACCTTCATTGTACTGCCTAATATGAAAATAAAATTGGAAATGAGCTTTATCTCTTTGTCTAGCGGCTCTCATGAAGCCTGCAAAGACGAACTTCGGTGACGTGATATCTCAGTCTGGATCTGTCGGCAAAATCTGCATAGCTTTTGAACCAAGAATGACACGACAACATTAACTATATAAAAAACACATCTATAATGTGTTGTTTATTCCATGAAGTGTTGCAGATCGCATTTGCTATAACGCTACTATAATATTTTACATAAAGGCTGGTTAGGTGGATTGGACAACCCAAACTGCCGTGTGGTGTTATGGCTTGGCGCCCTGCCTTACACCCTTGCCTGGCTGGAATAGGCTCCAGGCCACCCATGGCCCTGCAGAGCATAAGCAGTTGGATAATGGATGCAATGAATGGATGATTGATTTATTACTAATAATTGGCTGTCAGTCATCTGATAAAAATATCACAACATTCAAACAATACTTTGAAAAATTTACATGTATTCATTTAGCAAATGTTTTGGTCCAAAGCAACTTGCAACATATACCTGTTACAGAGATATTGTTTGTCTGCACTTAACCCATCTTCCTGGGGGGAGTAGTGGACAGCCACATGCGGCACCCAGGGAGCTTGTTCAGGGACACACCTGATAGCTGGGCTGGGATTTGAGCCGGGAGACTTCCAGATCCCTAATTAATGTTCTACCTATTGAGCCAGATTTACAATGTAGAAGTCTGCGACAGCGTGAGAGAAACATTCTCGGAGGGGGGGTATGAAGTGGGGGTGCAGTAAAGTGGGACGGAGCAAGGTAACGGCGCTGTAGTGCAGGGACAGGACGGGGCACAAGTACCGGGAGGCCATATGATTTGTGGAGGTGACAGGGAAGCCACAGCTGTCATGGTCCTCACTAAGTCAAGTGTTTCCATGAAGAGACGGTGGGAATGGGGAGAACAATCGGCTGACCACACTGCGAGAATAATGCCGAGCAGAGAAGCCTGGCAACAACACCCCGTGGGTTCTGTCAACACGTGGGGACAAATCTGGAGAGAGCCCTACTGACAAAGGTTTAAAAACATCCTGATAGCAATGCGCCTAAATTTTCTAGCAAAAACTTTTCACAACTTTACATGACCTCACAAATTGACTGCAGATAAAGGATTTTCTCTTGGTTATTAGTTTTTAATTCCTTTTAGAATGGATTTGGGATTCATTAACTACCATTCACAAGAGTTACAAAAATTCAGACAAAAAATTAAGTCTGTGAGCGTGTAGTATATATTACATTCCTATTTTTTGTCAGCTTCTGCTCTTGCTGCCAAACTGCAGGCTAACAGTGGAACCTAACCCGATTAATGATGTGACATGCACAAAATGGGTTTTCGTGCGAGAAGCCTTGACCCTCACATATGCACGCATGGGCACACCACCCCCTGCTCACGCCACAGACGCACACAACAGCCTTATTCAGTCTCCAGGAGGCCACGTGTCTTCTGGCTGTGTGGCTAGAAGGAAAGACCCATCTACATCAGCAAGAGAGAACAGTGCCAGACACCCTACACCGCACCTCCGGCCGTCAAATGGGGCCCCACGGTGGGAGACACAGCCCAAAGTCTTGACGAGCTTACCGCTGTCCACGGGGTTGGCAGATCAAAACAGCGGCACTTGGGGGTGAGTGAGGGGTCAGTGCTGGAGACGGATGAGGCAGAGACCTGATCTCTGCATTCCCACGCATGCACAGACAGACGCACATACACGCCTGCAGGCTAATGCCTTTCCCTGTTGCATCTGGTTCATATGAACAAGCCCAGGCGGGGGCGGAGGTGCACCTCTACCTGCCCTTTACTGAACCCGCAGCACCGTGGCTGTGGAAATGACCGCTAAGGGATGTCGAACAGCCTTCACCTCTGCTCTACACTGACAGTTAGCAGCGGGGAACATGCCTTCATCCAAAAGCACCTCTCTGTTGGTGCTTTGAGCTCGTTGTAGATCTACAGCTATCATAAAGTAGCAAAATGATTACAATAAATAAGCTGTATTACTTATTATCATATCATGACAGTTTAATTTTGTCCAAAGTTTATGCGGCACTCACACTAGTCAGACGATTTTCAGTCTAACTTGAACATTTTAACTTCGGTCCTTTTTGTTTCAGCAAAGCATCGTGGGAATGAGCAGTTCTGAGGGATGGTGGGGCAGGGTTAGTTTTGACGAATGGAGACCTCCTGCCCTCACACCCCCCAGGCTACTGCAGTCATTTTACGAGTTCCTGTTGCTTAGACACAGGTTTCTGAGAGGCTTGTCCATCCCGCGGGGCACCGCGGGGGGCACCTGTAGGCCGTCACGTCGCCAACTCTCAAAGCTGGCGAATGTGCAAGTGGGCGGCCGGGTGTACGATGGGCTTCCTGGCTTCCTCCGCGCAGGATGTGGAGCGCGGTGCCGGGGGCCGGGGTCTGTGCACGACTTTAATAAGCATCAGCATGGTGGTGGACATGCATCTGACAATATCACGCTAACATTTCCATTACCTCAGGCGGGTTCCGATGAGAGACACACACATATAGCTCACAGAATATCATGTGTGCACACACACACACACACACACACACACACACACACACACCTGTGCTGATGAGCTAGAAAACCCAGCACCAGTGTGTCATTAGAAACCTGACCCGGATAAGCTGTAAAAACATAGCTTAGAGTTTGAGTGGCAGGTCCATTCTGCAGTTAATGTTCCACTTTTGCTTTTTATTTTTTTAATGTCAGGCAGTTGTCATAGAAGCAAAAGGAAGGAATTGTGTGTGTGTGTGTATGTATGTATGTATGGGGGGGGGAGGCAATTCACAGAACCAACAGTTTTTCTGAAGGGCATTTAGTAGCCGTTTTGAAAAACAGAACTAGTTCTTTATTGAAGGACATTTAAGAACCTGTTTTTTTAAACTACAGGGTACAAGGAAGCTGAGGCGTCATTTCAGAACAGCGGAAAGTCTAAATCATATGATCCAGTGGCCAGATTATTAGTTATCAGAGCACATGAAGGGGTATCATTTGAAACACGGTTTCGCGTATGGGTTGTTACAGCATGACAGCAGCGCTTTAATAGTACTGGACCCACACTTACAAGGAAACCATTTTCTCCCTTTTTGCTCATCAGCAGATGAGTTCATTTTAACAGCACAGAATAATTTCTTTTTCACATTTTGTTCCTTGCGACTCCTTTTCTTCCCGTTTGTATCCCATTACATCTCCAAGGTTCTGCATGTGACACCTTTTTTTTCCCCCCATACACTTAGAAGAGTAGAAGAAAAAAAAAAAAAGCCTGGCTCCATCCAGGGCATGTGGCAATTTAGATTTTTTTCTGACATTCTCTAGTTTCAAAAGATTCCTTCAGGAAATGTCATGATGTCCAATTTTAAAACACACCACTTCCATTTACTCCATATCACGATATCCAGTCTAAAAACATGGATTAAAACTGGACATGTCGCGATGACCAGTTTAAAAGGCTATCGATTCTAGCATGGGGCAGGACACTGTTTAAAACATACCGAGGTTAAACCGAGTGAGTCGCAATGCCCAGTGTTTAAAAGCTTATTGATTTTGTTGGGATAGGTGGAGATCCACAGGTTAAAAATGTATTGGATACCGCCTGGACAAAACAACATTACCCTTCCAATAACCTTCACACAATTAGATTCACTATAAAACACAGCACTAACGGGGCGTCAGCGTTGGAGCGGGACGAAGGCCTGATGGGTCCTGGCAAAGGCGCCGGTGCCTCTGCAGGGGTATCTTGGACTCATCCGACCCATTACCAAACTGTTGATGAATCAGTCTGTCCTCAAGAAGGAACATAACAAAAGGCAGTAAAGGTGTGTGATGGAAAGAAAGGACTGGGAGAGAGTAACACAGGAACAGGAGAATGGGGGGAGCACTTTACAGTACTCAGTAAAGACCTGAACACAAGAGGATGTTTTCACCCACCACTGCGGAACAACATTCTATAAACTCTCATTAGAAAACGGAGATCTTTGAACTCTGAACGGTTGTAGCGAGAGTCTCTGGCCAGAGTTGCCTCACATCTTTCTTTGTTCTTTGCACGAACAGACCACAAACCTGCAGCATCCTGTCTCTGTGTCTGCTATAAATCTATTAATATTTACTTTAGTAACTGGGAGCTATAAATCCTGTTAATAAAATGAACCACACTGTCGAGTGAAAAGCACACAATAACACGACCACATACACAATAATGCACACATACACAAAGCTACTGCAAACCACAACCGAGACAGCATTATTACTGAAACCCTGAAAATTGAAGTCTTTATTACACACACAGACACACACACACACACACACACACACACACACACACACACGCAACCAAAACTGGGCATTGCGACTTAAAACCCATCAGGGGAATACTACAGTCAAAAATGCAAATCTCTGAGCTTTGGGACAGCGACACACAACCCGAGGTCTCGTCATGGTAACAGCCACAAACAAAGCATGGTGCCCAAGGTCCTTAGGGTCACAGCAGAGAAGAATGTTCCACATCCACATCTTGGTACAGGTTTGACTCTGGTGAAATCCTCAAGGTTGGTGGAAAAATAAGGTAAAACAGAGAAATTACAGATAACATAACGGAGGACCACAGGTCCTGAATTATTCATTTTTAATTCATAATGGCGTAACTGCCGGAATGTCAGGCAACATTAACTCTTCTTTTGTTTGTGTTAATTATTACTCTGTGTTGCCAACCAAATCAATCACTGTAAAACATGGCTAACAATGAATAGATAAAAACAGACCCCCATTTTGACTGCCTCCCCCAGATCTGCCTCCACAGCCCAACACCACAAACCCCAAAATCCCTGCTTAGGGCTGTGGGGGTGTGTGTTGACAGAGAAGTGTGAGGCTTATCAGGGCTCGCACATGTCTGTCAGACTCCAGAGCAGCCCCCACAGACAGCACGGAGAGCGGCTGCTGTTTACACCGCACACGCGCCGTTCCAGTGCAGGCAGGAAGGCAAACGCACACGCATGTGCAGGCAAACGCACGCAAACACGACAGACCATCATAAACAGATAAAAACACCACATACACCACACCACCTTGCCTATCCACCACAGATAGACATTCCCCCCCACACACACTTTTCTACACACTCACATACCCAAACTCACATTTACAGAAACAGATAGTCTTCAGACACACACAAGCCGGACAAGAAGTCACACACTGCAAAATATATCTTTAAACAAGCAGACACCAACACGACAATTTCTATACAACAACGGGGCAATAGAGAGAAGGAGGGACACAAACGGTTTGTGAGGGGAAAAAAGGCCAAGAAAAGAATGAGAAAAAGAGAACAGAGGGAGAAATGCAGGGGTCTCGCTTGCACCAAGAACACTCAGAACATAAACACGTTCCAGTCTAATGAAAACCAGCCAGAGTTTGGAGGAGGTCAACTTGAACTTTCTGCTGCTGGGGCCATTTTAATTCTTTTTGTTCCAATATTAATAATCTCAATGCTATCCCAAAATAAACAAGTTAATACTCCGGTAGATTAAAGGTAGAGTCTGGGTGCATCAGAAAAGTACATAAAGTTTCGCGGGACAGCCAGTAATTAAGATGAGGGGAGGCAGAGGAAATGTTGACGCTAAACCGAACATCAGACTAAATATGAACAAAAGGTGCTCCATAGAGACTTCCCAGCCATTTCCTCAGGCTGGAATAAAACATGGCTGACAGCTGAGTGGAGTATAAGAGGGTGTGAAGGCCCAGTCTATTGATACTGTTTACAGTATTTGTCACTGAAGCACTGCAGACCTGTGGTAGTACAACGGGATACATCTCCATCTTCCAAGCCAGCATATTTCACTGCGTAGAAGGAATAAAAGGTGAAATAAAGGGGCGTGGGGCGGATTCTTAAAGGCTCAGGGAGAGGACAGCTGTTCAGTCGCGTCACCGTTCATCAAAAGTGAGTTATGGTCACATAAAGTCACAGGTAAGCATCTCTATGCCTCGCTCTGCTCCTAGGTGGAGGGAGCCAGCGAGCAGCATGAGCACGATGGCTTCGCCACGTGCGGAACCGTAAATCCATCAGCGCCAAATGTTCAGACAGCTCATCGAGGGGGCGGGAGAAACGGCAGCCCTCCAGGACGTGAAATATACCCCCCCAGAGGAAGGAGGAACCGATGGAGGAGCCGTGTAAACGAGAAAGAGACCCTGCCGACACACCCAGCCTCATCAATTACCCAGCGCTAATCCTGCTGTCAGCTCAGCTGTCGCCGTGTCACACACTCCCCAGTGTGGGCTATTCTCGGGCAGCCTGGGTCGGGACCCCGCAAGGCACCTGGCAAGGAAATCGATGGGCAGCTCATTCTGCGGGACAGTCCTGCAAAACATTGCATCGGCACAAAGCACTTAATACCACGGGTGTCTCAGCAACAAAACAATGCGCTAAATTCAAATGCTGGTGCATCGACGCAAATGTCCCGTAGCCTAACGAAGTAGACATACGATGTTGGTGAACATGCGGCACGCCTTGGCAGAAAAACCATACTGGTTTCCAGGAGCTCTGTGCATATTTTCAGAACAAGTAACATTCAGGAGAGCTGAGGCTTCTTGGAAACCACTGATGTGTTGGCACAGATCTGGAAAGGGGATCTCACACTGGCCACTTGACCTTGTCTGATTAACCAGGATCAAAACAGGGATTAAAAATCAGTTATAATGCCCACACCCAACCAACATGATCACCTCTCACATCATGTGACAAAGAAGTGGTGCTCTTTCAAATGGCTTCTGTGTAAAGGCGGGGGGGGGGGGGGGTACAAGCACAAATTAGCTGTGGTTTTGGGCAACTGGCACCATAATGTTTAAACAGTGACACAAGAGGAAAGCCTGCTATGTTATACCAACATCTAAAAACATCACCTGACCACACAGGTGTGAGTCCAGTCCTCATCTCTCTCCTCACAGTTACCCCCCACCCACCAAGTTTCTCCACCGGGAACTGGAAGACAGGAGGCACTGAACCTCGTCCCATTAGCGTCTCTGGTAAGCTAATTACAGAGCTAATTACAGAGGGAGAGAAGAGCGGAGCACAAACATGCAAACATACGCGTGAGCACAGGCCGGGCGGTGGGTCTGCTGCTCCACAGATGAGCGCAGACTCATGGGGAGGGGGGGAACCTCCTCGTCTCTCTCACCAGTAAACAACCAAGCTGAATAAAACCCCCGAAATGTGAGATGGACTCTCTCCCAGTTTGTGATTTATCTCAATGCCACGCCTGAGAAGATTCAATCAGGAGGAAGTCTTTGTTTTTCTTGGGTTGCTCCCACCCCCACTACCACAAATTGCTTTTGTTTAACTGCTCTGGAGCTTCGCTGCGAAACAAAAACTACGGAGGACCGAAGCGGACGAGCCGTAGCACAGCCTGCGTGAGGAGCCTCTTGTGCAGGAAGCCCCGCCAGGAATGTGAAACCTGCCGAGGACCAGGTGACTGCATACGCTCACAAGTGCATGTGCGAAGGAATGCGACTTAAAAAAAAAAAAAAAAAAAAAAACCCCAAGAAGTGTACGGGTGAGCTGCGGGCTGCTACACTTACCCCAATTGGACAGACTTCAGATTTATAGTATAGTATATATCCTCTGCACCCCCTACTGCTTCTGGCCACGTTGAACACTAACCACCTGTCTTTAACCTCTCATATAACCCCCAACCCAGTGCCACATGATGAGAGGGCATGAACAATGTCCTGTGGAAACAGCGGGGGGGGGACTGACGATGGGATATTGTAAAACTGCACCAGAGAGACAACACGGAACACACACACAGACACGCTGGCAAAGTACAGCAGACTGCACCCATGCTGTTGCCATTGCTGCCCCAAGGCTACACACTCAGACGGACGTTGTGTGAAAACAACCACTAGACACGACCAAAAAAAAAAAAAGCTAGAGCGAGAAGCAGAGTGCAGATGCAGAGCTGCAATGTTTCCATTCGAGAAAACTGAGGGGCTGAATTTCAGCACTGGACCCTCTGGCCCAGTTCATATGTATGTGTGACTCTCCAGAGATAAACGCTCTTGCCACCTGGGAGAGAAAGACAAGCATCATGGGAAACTGGGCGTGCTGGATCATGTGAGCAGATGGACAGAAGGGGACAGACTAAATAAATAAATTATCAGCACTGTATTATTTTAAAGATATTGGCATGGCAGTCAGTGTGTGCCATTTCACATAAGCCATTCGAGGGCGTCTGGCCAACAGTACTTCAATTTAATCTACAGTCTTTAATGGGAGCAGAGAGAGGCCCAGGAGGCTCACAGCAACAACGCCCAGGACTTCCTGTGATGTGTCGCCAAACAGCCACAGTCCCCAGCAATATGTAGCTGCAGCTTCCCCGGCAGGACACGGGGCTGGCGGGGGCCCGGGTTCCGGTCCCGTCGGGACAGAGCACAGACGCCCGGCCACATCAGAGCTCAGGTCCGCGTGTGGAAAGAGAACATTGCGGTTCATTCGATTCCAGGCACAGCAAGCACACGTGAGCCAGAACATGACTGGCAGAGATGGGGGAGTCAGCTGGAGAAGAAATGAGAACGAAAATGGTAAAAGCAGAAGACAGAGCTGGAAAAGGGAAGGCCAGGGCAATTTTTTTAAACACATTCACAGACAGACATTCACTGAGGAAAGTCCCAGCGGCTTCATAAAACATGACATAAATACGCCAACAGAACATGAGCAGCCCAGGACTTTGATTTCACGCCTTACCGCTTTTTAAGCGCTCATGATGAAAAGTTGATCTGGATTAACCATTTCATTGCCACTTTATTTGCTGAAGATCATTTTAACGATGCTCAAGCAAGATGTTTAAACACGGTTTTTGTGGTTTTGATTGCTTGGTCACAGTCATGTCAGAAGGTGCCCAGTTTCAGCTGGGTCATGTTTTAAAAAAAGTTTGGTGGTGAGTGGATAGAGCAAGAGCCCTTCTAGCCGGCTTTGTTCAGGGACAGGCAAACAGCCACGTCGGGGGCTACAGAGTTCGTGACTGGCTAGAAAAAGTGCTGAAAACACCCAATCGCATCTTGGGTGAGGTCGTACCAGTGTCTCACACCGGCACACATCTGCAAAGCTCTGTACAGCTAGGATAAAATGTAAACATCTGTGATAGAAAACTATCAGATGGATGCTAGTAAAAAAAAAAAAAAAAAAAAAAAAAAAAAAAAAAAATAAAAAAAAATATAAAAAAAGGAAAAAAAAAAAAAAAAAAAAAAAAAAAAAAAAATATTGTTAATTTGGGATGTGGGAAAAGAA
>JABJVR010000032.1:391022-416630 GCA_025773905.1 Chitala chitala
CACACACACACACACACACACACACACACACACACACACACACACACACACACACACACACACACACACACACAATTAGTGCTGTCATTTACTCATCAACACTCTTTGACAGGGTGCACAACTATTTTACGTGCATTAAAGAGCGGAGAAAAGCACTGCCGCCTTGCAGACATTTGTCATAATGCAAGAGTGGGAATTCCAAAGTCTGCTAAACAGATTATGCTGGCTGTTACAAATGACGCTTACCACCATTTATCACAATCAACCACGGCTGCACTACCTGCTTTTAATGCTTTCTTTTTTCTGAAAGCAGGACTTTGACACCAACGTAAAAACGCTATTAGTATTTCTTACTTAAACAGCATTTCCTTATGAAACACATTAAATAAGTATTGCGTGACCCGAGTGAACAGAATAATGTACTCTGTGTATGTTCAGCACTGTAGGCATAAAAGCGGAGCTATTGTGAAGTTTAATCTCGTGATGAAAGCATGATTTGACAACAGGTCTATTCATTTATTTGGGCCAAATTGCACCAGGTCACCTTGCAAAAATGGCAGTTAACACGCTGCCATTTTTGCCATAACGAAGGTACAGCCTTCTGATCCAAGGCACCTGTTGCACCAGTAGCATTAACTGTAATACAATCTTCTCTCTACAGGCTGTCTCATTGCACTCCAAGTTGACAGCTGGTTTATTTACACCATTCAGTAAATATATAAAATTTTACCCTTAAATGCCAGTGGTCACTACCGTCCCGCAGTCCCATTTCACACTGCATTTCCACTCTTCCACAGAGCCTCCCCACACAGCAGCCCACACGCCAAAATAAAAACCTTTAACCATAGCAATATTCAAATGAGCACGTTGCACCTGTGTTTATTTACATAATCGTTCCCAGAAAATACCATGAGAACGGCACAGCACAAATTACACACACAAATTACCAACAAATTACCAAACGGCCTCACGTTCGTTTACGACCCCCTTAGTTAATCTGATCTGAAGACTCCAAATTTATACGGCGTCTCCAGAGACGGAGGCAGAGCGAGATGGAGGCAGAGCGAGAGAGAGAGAGAGAGAGAGAGACGCTCGTGTCTTAAGAGCTCCCCGGGGTGAGGGCAAGGCTAAGGATTATTAAATGGAGATCAATAGCTTACAAGCCTTGCGGGGTGGCCCCCCCCTCCCCAGCACAGCTGCGTTTGACATGCATACGCACCAGTGCAGGGTCGCTGCCCTGTTAAATGCCATTATATTGGCAAAGAGGAGGACCCAGCCTCCACAGACAGGAGATACAGCAGAGGAGCGAGGAGGTGATGGTGCTGAACTCTCTGGTGACACGCTGGGCCACATCAGAGGCCCGGATGTTGCCCCTAGCATAGAGGAATGGATCCTCACCCCACCTGCGCTGCCAAAGCCTCCTCTCCCACATGTACATTAGATCGGAACAAAAGCAGAGGCCGCAGATTATAATTCAAATAATTATCCACCGCTAATTAAAACCTACACTAACACATGCCGTTTTTTGGCAGGTCACCAAGACG
The DNA here is from genome assembly GCA_025773905.1 of Chitala chitala. Taxonomy (NCBI): domain Eukaryota; kingdom Metazoa; phylum Chordata; class Actinopteri; order Osteoglossiformes; family Notopteridae; genus Chitala; species Chitala chitala. The sequence goes on from JABJVR010000032.1 coordinate 392,567, forward strand.
GCAAATGTACAGAGCAGAGACACTGACACATGGTAAATTATGCATTATTTTTGGCCGATGCTTTCAGTGTGGTAAATGAAACCGCCTGACACTCATTGGCGTATTGAGGGAATATGCTTCCCACCAATAAAGCTTTTTTTCGTCTGCACGTGGCAATGTCTGCGAGCGCACTGGTGAGACACAGTTTGGTCATGGTCAGAGTAACTCAGCGTTTCACACAAAAGAAGTTCATCACCGAGCAAGATGGCACAGCGCCCTCTGGTGAGCATCATGGCAAACTGCAGTCTCAGAGACAGTATTTGCATGCACGTGTGCTGCCACCCACAAGCACAAAAGGGACAAAAAGTAAAATAGAGAATAAAGCACAGATGGGGGGGGGGTGGGGGTTAATAAGCAAATCGGACAAAAATGTATGTAAGGAGTATGACAGGCAGCAAACAGCTGACACAAGACAACACTGGATTCTCATCAGGCTCTAAGGAACTGGGCAAAACCACAGTGCTAGGTCAGCCGTCACCTTTGCTACTCTCCCTCATGGCGTTATGCATGGTGACCATGGTAACCCATCTGGACACCTTCCTCAGAATCTCCACACAACATTACTGAAAAAGTTCCCTGAGCTGTTTATAACACTGTGGTCAAATGTACTCCTCGGTGGCAGATAATTTTGGAATTGTGTGCAATAACTTTGTATCTCCTTCAATTTAAAACATTAAAGCAACGTCAAAGTAAGAATTTCATTGTACATCATAACTTACTGCTCTGTTAACAACATAGCCCGTCTACGCTTTGCAAGTTCTATTTCACAGCAAATCACTGACACTTAGTGGCCATGATCAGTACTGCTTCTAAAACCTGCTATGGTTTCTTCAGTCTACAGTTTCCACTCACTTCCTCCAAAATTCAGTTGAAGCTGTAAATCATTTAAAACTGTTAAGCCAGTTCTTCACCTTTTTCTTCTAGTAGCCCACCATACCATCTAGGAAAAGCAAGACTAAAACAATTAGCACCTTCTAAATTTTTCAACTTTACCTGTGTCATAAAACAAGTTAAACCGGGTTACACGACGGTCTAAACTGAATATTTAGCACAGAGGCTGGCTTTTAGTTCTCTATCTGAGGTTTGCACATGTTCCCCTGTGCTGTGCTATCAGGTGCTCTTGTAAACACAAAGGAAGTGTTCCCTTTCTGAAAGACCAGCCTGCCAAGCATGGCTGACTGAATTAGTTTATGTTCAAATTGTTCAGTGTTTTAAAAAAAAAAAAAAAAACACCCTCTAGGATTTCTGGATGCTTCTGTGTCCAATGATGGTGTATTTATTTCTATCCAGAACCTTCCAGTGTCGCTGAAAATAAAACCACAGATTCTTCAAAATTAATCCAAAAAATCACGATCACAAATTACCAGCCTTCTAAAAACAAACACATTATTTTTCCTTTTACATGTTTTGTGTGCATTTTCAGATGGAGTGCGGCGAGAACTCAGGCCGCATTAAAGACAGGTAAGTCCATGGGCACTAAGGCCCCTGAGCTACACTGCAAAAATGCAGATGTGAAACAGAAACGGGAGCTCTGTAGTTCCTGAAAGTCCCGTGTGGGCAGGACTTCCATAGAAGCTGGGGAAGCCCACGTCCTCACCAGCTGCAGACAGAAGCTGTGCCGTGTCGTCCAGTTTCCTCTAATGAGCTGCCCGAGACAGAACCTCGTGCTGTGACCAAACACCTCACATAAAGTTTTTAAGTCAGTGTTTGACAGTTAAGCTGCACACAAGAGAAACACAACTGCTCCATCTCCTAAACTGCTGAAGTTCTAGAATCCAATTTAAAACTATGAATTATTGGGTAACAATGAAAGTTATTTACTCGCCTTACTAATGACTGACAGTCTAAGACCACGGGCCACAGTTAAAGACCTGAGGCAACACTACACATGACCCTATAACTTATGGTATGGCTACTGATTCACCAAGATGTCACAATCCAAATTCCCAGATGCACACATACCAGCTGTGTGTAAAAACTGAGTGCAGGGAGGAGACAGATTTTAATAACATACCTAAAAGCTCAAAGACAATCACAGTCATTTGATATAAAATAGCATTAAATATACCCAAAATTTAATTACGTTTTATGGATGCAATTTATTGCCAACAGGAAATCATGTAATGGGGATAAATCTCTTGGAAGAATTAGGGAGGAGATGCTAATTTCAGAGACCCTCTAAGAACTTTCCGGAGAGACCTGGGCAGAATGCCCTCATCCCTTAAAAAGGGCCACAAAAAAGCCACCTGAACGGCAGACAGAAATGTGAGTGGGCACTTTGTCAAGATCAGGCAAAACGCTGAGCAGACTAAGGGCACGGGGCGGCAGTAAGTATGAATTACAAGTAATACATATTCCTCACCACAGGACCAAAGGGTGCTAAACTCCTAAGTTTCCAGATAACAGCCACCACTCACAGGCCCGTGTGAACATCAGGAGGTATGGCAAAGCCAGCAAGCGCACCGAAACAACCACATCATCTTAAGGCTGGATCAACGCTAGTGAAATCAACCCAGAGAGGACTTCTTAACATGGAACATGCACATATATTCCAAGTGGATCTGTGAGCTTGGCATGGGAGAACAAGGCGGTACTTTATTGTTCAAACCTTTACCTGAAAACTAGCAGTATAAGTCAATTAAAACGTCTTTTATTCAAGGGGTCCCGAGGTCTTCCAAACTGCCCAAAAGGTCCATGGCACAAAAAAGAATTCCCGTTATAAGGGTCAGAGGTGAAGGCCAGTCGAAAGGCAAATCAAAAGAATAACAAACCTCTGGTAAAATTTTAACTTATAGTCCAATTTTCAGTTTCATGATTACTCCTGTTAGTTGCAGACAAACAGGGCTAGAAGGAAGTGGAACTGACCGCTCACAGGAACACGCCACCAGTAAGCTCAGCAGGTTGTAGGTGATGAAGGTGAAGATGACGGCGGTGATAGTGCCTCGTGGGATGGAATAGCTGGGGTTCTTCAGGTCTCCTGAAACACACGCACCCAGGAATGATTCATTGGTGTTGCCTTGAACGCACCCCTCCCCTCCCCCCACTTGAGCCTTGTTGGCTCTTACCTGACATGTTGGATCCTGCCATAATGCCCGTGCAGCCGTTAAACATCACAGCAAACACGGTGGCGAAGGTCATCATGGTGCCTGTGGTGTAGTCCACTGTGTAATCAGCTGCGGGGGTTGGTGAGGAAAGAGAATATAAACAAAACCCACGGGACGTAGCCAAGCACCCCCACACTGAGCCAGCTCAAGCCGCACATCTGCCAAGGCAACTGCTGGGCTTATCTGTGTCTGCTGCAACACCATAATATTGCTGAACGGTGCTCAGATGGGCCCTGATCACTTCCTAGGTTTACATCGAACAGTAAACCGGTACAAGGAATACCCAGAATGCCATGACGCAAAACTGACATGCACGTGTACTATTATTCACCGTTAGGTGCTTTGGACAAAGGCATCTGCTAAATGAATAAATGTAAAATGTAAATGACCAGCAGCATTACTCAAAAGGTGAAAACGCAGAAAGACACTTTTTTTTTTTTTACATTTCTGTTTCTGTACAAAAATAAAGACAGATACAGCATGACTGCCAGTCGAACATTCGTAATTATGTTTGTGTGAAGCAGTCTTTATAACTACGACTGATTTATTTAAATTGATGCAATGATCAAAGAAAATATGCGTAATTAAGCATTTTAAAATTAATATTAATCAGGCAATTAACGTAACGAACGCTGTAGGTACCTCTCATAATGAAAATGTCCTACTTTAAAAGAGGTGACTGCATGCTCGAGCACCTCTTTATATAGTATCAGTACCCTGCAAACAGACCGATAATACACGCACCGTTGAGGTTGCCCAGCAGCGTGTCCAGCTTAAAGCCTGTGAAGTTGGCAGTGGTCCGAATGGAGGAGTTGTGTGAGACTGGCAGCGACACCTCCCTGGGCGATATGGCGAAGAAGCTGACAAACACCATGCCCAGCACCAGCATGACGATGAGGAAGATGAGGAAGGTGGCCCTGGCATAGATGTGAGCACCCACAAGGCACACAATCAGGCACACCAGTAGGACACCGGTGCCGTAGAGCAGGGACCACCAGTAACTCACTGGGAGAACCTGATGGGCATTCAGAGAGTCTGACACACCTGAGGGCAAAGACAGTCAGTGGTGAGCCAGCCGCGCACATATACACACGTGCTTGTACAGCTGCTGGGAAAAGTGAGAAAAAAAAAAAAACCCATTAAAAATGTGAACCTTTACCTTCTTGAAGGCCGAAGGTGGCGATGATAGCCTCCACCAGGCCGAGTACGTAGAGGGCACTTCCACAAATGTTGGCAAAAAAGAACATGATGCCAAGGCTGCCCCCAAACTCAGGGCCAAGGGCTCGGCTGATCATGTCTGGCAGGATAGAAAGTTAAGGGTGGGAACAGCAGCCTTGGAGAGAGCGCACACTGATGACAGGAGAGGATCAAAGGAGGTTAAAGCTGCCGACGATAAGCCTGGCTAGAAGAAAACACTAAGTAATCATGTTGCAATGCACTTAAACTTGTCTAGCACAGGTCCTTGTTATGATCAAAAGGTGGAGACTAAACTGAAAAAAGGGTTCAGTAATAAATCAAGTATGAGCTTGTCTGCCACAAGCTAAAAGAAAGTGACATAAATAGTTTAATCATCTTGCTCGGTTTCCTTCTGTTCTACCAAACATCTTATAAGTCATATCTTGACATAATCTCAGGATGTGTCACAGTATTTTTTTCTCCACACATTTGAAGATGAAGACAAAACCTTTAAAGGATTTCCAGTCAATTCCATATGCATTTATGCATTAGACACTAAATCACATCCAAGTCCACAAAGATAACCCCTTCCTCTACACATGCAGCGCATGCAGTCACGCTGCCTTGGCCTACAAAGAGAGCGGGCCAAAGGCAGGGCACCCACGGAGAGGCGCGCTTCTCGGTGTAGGGTACAATACGCCCCGCCGGCATCCAGCGCCCCGTTGGTGGAGACAGCACACACGGAGAGCACAGTCATGCTGATGATGAAGTAGGCCACCAGAAGCATGCCCACCGCTTGGTAGAGGCCACACTGTCCCACCACAAACCCTGCAGGTGTAGTCGGAGATGACAGAGTTAGCTTGGGTCCCAATGTGGACGCCCGGCAACACTCCAGCCACCACCAGCTGAGGTCAGCACAAGAAAGCTGGGGCATGTGGTGAGACTGGCTGAAGTATATTACAGTAAGCTTTACTATAATAACCTTTGTTACCAGGCCAAAAATATAAATAACAATAAATCTACACCCACTAATGATGGAAAGAAGTGAACAGACACATAGACTTAGGAAAAGCCCAATTAACAAAATATAAATCCTTGAGCACAAAAACTGTTCAGTAACAGTAAAAAAAAAAAAAAAAAAAAAAAAAAAAAGGCACGAGTGTGTCATTGCTGGAAGGCACCGGAAACTCATTTCACTTTTCATGCGTACACACCACCTGCTGTTATTGCCACATGAAGGACTTGCTTCTGAAATTTTAAGGAAAAAATCAGCATCCCGGAATATGAAAATTTTTACATACTGGCCCTTGAAGCTTTTCACCAGTCTTGAAACACACTGTCATTTTAGTTCACATCTGTGATATACACACTCACAGCTTATGCCTTAAAAACATGAAGAGCTACACATGGGTGAAGACACCCAGGGTGTCTCGGCCACGCGTTTCAAAAACGGGTCGGCTCGTGTGATCACGAGGCAATTACTAAACCATGTAATACTGATTGAGTACAGAAGTATTTGCTGTTTCAGCTGTCGTTGCCTTGTGCCGACATGGATCGACGGGTTTCAATCACACGGCTTTAACGTTAACGTGTTTTTCTGAGTGGCTGTCGTGGGGCCCCTTGTGTCACTTATGCCAAGAACACCGATCATGTGAGCGTGATTAATATTAACCGCAAAACTGGAGATTAATTACGGAGTAGCAGCCGATGTCGCAAGATAAAGCTGTGTACTGAACTCCATTTACATTTTTGAGCACTGTGCAAACTGCTCGTACCGCAAGGGTCATAAATATCAGTTACCTTTTGATTATAACTAATTTCACCGGCCCATCGATTAGCCGGTTTGACTGCTATATTTTACCACGCTCTGATGCCCTTTGAACTTGTATCAAAAATAACTTGTCTCGTTATAAAGTTGCAGAAACGATTAAATTCCAAATCAGCAGCAGTTCTGCAGACAAAATGCAATTTAAAAATATTTTTGATAAAATGTCACTGTCACCTGTTGATTTGGCATTAAAAGGATGACACGACAGCTTTACATATTGTTAATTAAAACTTGTTTTAACTTGATTTACAAAAACCAGAAAGCATGCTCACCGATTCTAAGGAAGACCACAACACTGAACATGGACAGCAGCGTGGGAATGACCACCCCAAAGAAAGTGGAGAGCTTCTGGGGCTGGCTGGTGGACGTGGTCCGGCGGCGTGCTGCCGGAGATCGCTCCACGGTGACTCCGGCAGGACCGGGGCGATGCTCCGACTCATTGACGCTGGCGGACAGCCTGTAGTGCAGCAGCGGCGTCCGCTCCGTCATGGCGAAAGGCTGAACGGCGGGGGAATCCCTTACACGATGCCAAGACCGCTCCCGAACCTGCTTCCAGTGTCCACGGAAAAATTACAGTTAAACATCTATATCACACTAATAAGCAACTACACCGATGTTTCTTTCACTCCTGCGCAGAAGTGGAAGTAATGTTTTAACGTACCAATAAAAGAAGGCAACCAGCCAGATACTCAGGGATATTAACGACATCAGGTGAAAAAGTAAGCAGGAAAACCGAACAAGCCACATTAATCCCATAAAAGTTTTAAAACTTACCTATTCAGGGTATCTTTGCGAGTTGTAAACCTATTTTTTTCACTAGATTTAGTCGGCGAATAGTAAGTAAGGAATCATGTGATCCATAAATGTGGGCGTTCCTTTGGAACTGTCATCACGTGACTCGATTCTGCCCTCCTATCACATGCCGCTTTCTCTCTATAGTGTGAGTGAAATAACTCGCCGATAATGCTGCGAGGTTGTCAGAACTGTTTGACGACTGATACTGTGTTGGATTACGACTTACCTTATGACTGAACATTCCAGGTTAACAAGCAAAACATGACTTGTATGAACACATCACACAAGGCAAACGTTATCTTTCTGCTGGATAGTGCGCACTTTCCACAATAAAACAATTTCAATATTAACACCTACCTTCTGTTTTTAAACTTAATATAAAATATAAATCTTTTATATCGTTTTCATTTGATCCCTCATGATTTCAAACATTTGAAAAATAACAATTATTTTCAGAACAAATTAGTCAAAACTCTCAAAAGCTTATAATGTTCATTGTAAAAATTAATTAGACAATCCTCATAAAATTATAATATACTAGCATAAATGTACAATAACTGAACACACTTAACTTTGATAATATATAGAGTACCAGGAACATTTTAACTACACCTGTTTAATAACTACGTTTCATCATTTTATGTGTACGTGGAAACGTTGCAATAGGACATGCAATGGGGACTCAAACTGGGAGGGGGCTTGAATAGTACATATTGCAATGATAAACCTACAGAAATCCCTTTGAATCATTTTGCCTAGGGTCTCCAGAGTCTATAGAATCACCCCTGTGTGTATACCATTGTCAGTGTACACTTACTGCTTCCATGTGTAGTGCATCTAGTCTCCTTTCATTGCTGAAAATCAGCATTAAGAAATCTATAAGGAAGGACTGTCTCTGCTAAACAGTAATTATATTCTCAAGCACATCCTCCAGATCTAAACATTACCTTCCTCAAACACGCATTATAAAAGTGTTTTCTGGCCTTATAATTCTAGGTATGTCTGTGACTCCAGATAAGGGAATTTTTGGCATAGGCTAGCATAGGCTAGACACACAAAATAAATACTAAATAAAATATTGTCTCTTATTAAAACTCACTTAATATATTGTAAATACTGTAACAGAAATGAAATTTACTGCTTCCAATTAAGTGTCATGAAAAATGTTAGTTTGTTTTTTAACATTATATTCCCCTAGCTTTTTTTTACATGCGGTACAAGTCAAATGTTTGAGTATACTCTGAGAAGGCAAGTTTTATTTCATAATTCACATTATTTTATGAATTATATACAGGTAGTCCCCAATTTATGATGGAGATGTGTTCCGATGACCCCATCATAACTTGAAAATATCGTAAGTCGAGACAGGGCCAAAACACAGAAAAAAATACGTGCTCTAACATTGAGACAACTGAACTCTATCAATTGCTGGCGAGAATAAGGCACCTCACAAGGCGAGAGATGCATACATTCCAGCAGCGTCCCAACCTATTGTACTACATATTCAATTCAATTTATTTTTATATAGCGTGCCTCAAAGCACTTATATGCTGCTATGTTTGCCCGCCGTGAGAAACTTTCAATTTTGTCATATCGTCAATGTAAGATTGAAAAATCGTAAGTCGAACCAACGTAACTCGGGGACCATCTGTACATCTGTGTATTATACATTTATTTTTATAAGCAAGAGTACAGTGTAAAGTACATAAAATCACAAAGGACCTACTTTAAAGCAAGCTATTGACTTTTCAGCTTCTTGTACCATACGTATCAATGTTTGCTTACACGTGGGTTTGACTCGCACTGCGTGAAACTCCCACAGATGACAGTCCGCACTGTCTGCGCCACTTCTGATCTTCCATGCCATACCAGTACCCGTAATCAGCTGAACGCACAGGCAGCTTTGCCACCGAGCATGGCATCTTGGAGTCTGCGCACCTTTAACACATCCCCCAGGAGGGCTGCAAATGCAAGTTTGGATGACCAAAGCCATCGCTGTCCTAGTTTCTCGCACAAGAGCGGAGAGGTCAGCTGTCTCCACCGCACCTGTCACTCAGATCTCCCATGAGCCACTCCAGTTTGCCCCTTAGCAGTGTGTTGTAATGTCCCAAGAGCTGCCACAAGTCTTGTGTGTGGCGGTGGTGGCAAGTGGTATTTAGGTGCACTCCTCGTCTCTGTGTACACCACCAAAGAGAAAGTCGGTAGTGTTACATATCTGACAGCATATATCGTATGTGACTGAATGCCCACCTGTGTATAACAGACACAGAACTGACAGTGTTTTACTGAATATGAACATGTAACTGCATGCTTCTTTGATTACTTATACAAGTTTACCTCTGCCTGTTTAGTGAGCACCTGATTTTGTGTACAGCTGGGTGATCTATGTAAGCATGTGAATACACACTTGTACAAATTTGCCTGTGTAGATAAGTCAGTATATCTTTGCTTGTTCTTGGGCTGAAAGTGTGTCCTTGACTGACAGCATGACATTCGAAGAGGTGTTCTCTACCTGTGTTCCTTCTCCCACGATGGGAAGCTGTGTGAGGATGAGCAGGTGATTATACACGCTGTGCTCCAGGTGCTCCAGCAGGACCGACCGACACTCAGGTTGGGTCTCGCCCTTAGCTGATCTCACACCTTCAAGTAGAGTCTTCAGAGCCGACTGAACATCATCCCATTTCTCCTGCAGCTGGGACTCACAGGAAATGTGCATAGACAGACAAACAGACAGATACACAGACAGACAGACAATGGGCAAGATCAGTCCTGAACACAAAGTGGCACTATCACTCACAGTTACGCTAGCATTTTCCCTGAAAACAAAGATTGCATGGGTAAGTGTATTCACATTATGCATGCATACCTGTCTGAGGGCACATGTATTTGCACGCAACTACAGCAAACATACATTACTCAAGAGCCCTGCCTATTAAATCATTTCCAGTTTATATCTGTGACTCACTCACAGTTTTCCTCTCCCAGGAAGCAGGATGTATCTTAACACAAGGCAGCAGAATGGGGAATGGAAGTGAGGCTGAACCACTGCAGTCATTCTGGGGGGGGGGGGGCATTGGAAAGAGGCATGAATGCATCAGAGGTTTTTGCAGAACTTTAATCCTGACCCTGTAAAGTAGGGCCAGTAGGTTGTGATATCTCACCATGGCCGCCTCCAGCTCCTGTGCTTTGTTCATCTCTTTCCTGGTATGGCCGTCACACACAAAGCCAACGGGCCAAGCCCGCACATCCTGCACCACAGGGACAGCCATGCAGAGCCACAGGAGCAGGTATCCTAGGCAAAGAACAATGAGTATGTCCGCTGAGCTGGTGTAACACTAAACTGGAAGTTTAATACTCAGTGTCAAATGGTAATGTTACAGAAGGGACACACCGATCTACATTATTCACCTTTGTTTAACAATATCTTTTGAAACAAACTGCTCTGTACACATTCAATAATTTATAACATTAAGTATCTGGGCCCGTATTCACAAAGCTTCCAAAGCCTGAAAGTTGCTCTTAGTGACAAAATTCTAAGAAAATTCTTAGAATTATGACGTTTTCTTAGAATTTCCCCTAAATTTAAGACTAAATCTTAGTAAAGATAAAAATAATTAATGAAACATCTTAGCCCTAAAAAGAGCTAGTAATGTAAAAATTGTTAAGCATAGAGAGGAGGACTTTTAAGAAGCTTAAGAGGTTCTTTAGCAGAGGACAAAATAGCGGAAAGAAGAAATACTCTCCAAACACTGAACGATCGTTTGTTAATGAAACGCTACAGATTGGATCGTGATGGGATAATGTTTGTGGTCCAACTTACTAGAGATGAGCTCACACCTCCCACCCAACACAGTAATGCCATAATGTCAGAAATGAAAGTGATCACAACAGTGAGGTATTTGGCAACTGGAAAAATATACTGTAACAAAATTTTGAAGGTCCTATTCCCAGGTGACACTGCCATATTAAATGCACTATGGCAGCTGGTAATCATGGAAGCCATTTGTCGCGGATTAGGAACTCTGCTAGACTGCAAAATAAAGGGTTATGCATATTTGAATAACCTACAAACTATTTCAAAAGAGCACTGCATTTTTGCAGTTCTGTCTCTTCCAAGAGTGTTACAGTAGCAAAAACATGCCTGCCACACCCTCAGTATTGTTACATGAACAGTCACAAAAATCTTTTGCTTTTCAGTCAGTTAGTCATCTTCTATACTGCTTCATTCTGTTAAGGGTCACGGGGAAGCCTGGATCCCATCCCAGAACACATAGGGCGCAGGGAAGGCGACACCCAAGGCGGGGCGCCAACCCACCTCAGACACACACATACACACACACACACACACACACACAAAACAGGCAATTTGGACACACCAATCAACCTAACCCGCATGTCTTTGGACTGTGGAAAAAAACTGGATAACCTGGAGAAAACCCATCAAGCACAGGCAGAACATGCAAACTCCACGCACACAGACCCACGGGAGGAATGAAACCCCAGGCATGGAAATGCGAGGTGACAGTGCTAACCACCACACCACCGTGCCACCTATTATTTCAAAATCACATGTGCTTTCAGTTTTTTTGCACTAGTTTCAAAGTACATGCTACCTTGCTTGTCAGTAACCACAAAGAAGGAACTTCAACAAATGCAATCATAGTACTACTGAGAACCTTACATAAATGCTGTCAGCACTCACAGAAATATTTTCTCTAGTTGTCCAGTGCATAATACGTAGCACCTCTGGGTCTTTGTGAAGCACATGGCCAGGACTGAAAACACAAGTCCAACCATTTTTCACAAATGTTACACCACAATCTTAATTTTCTGTTGAAGAGCACAGTGATCCAAGGCTAGTAAACCTTATTATGATGCTTGTACAGGGCAATAAATAAAGACCTTCCATTATTTTTGCTTTATTTGTGTACCTCTGAGTACCTCTGACCTATGTCCAAAATGGCGAAAGTAGTACTGTTTATTAAAAAAAACTATATCATTGGCAGAGTTATGGCAAGCAAAACCCATGTTTGTAATAATTTGGAAGCTGGTAGCCAATAAACTTCTTAAAGCGAGTTGTAGAATACACCGAATACACAGAACACCCTAAATCGCTGAAATGCACCAATGAGCAAAGGAAACTACTGTAATGGATGTCCACAGGAGAGAGCAGAGAGACCTCAGCAGCTACTCTATTAGGTGGCACATAGGTTACAGGTATATACTGTAACGTCGGTGCCGTGACCAATGGTCGGCAGCCGGGAAGGGCGATTATGCACCTTTCCAGCAACCCCTGTAATTTAGTTATGTTCCACCCTGAATGTGTTTGGGCGTATGACTGTAGACTCTTTGCCCCAAATCCTTGGTGTGAGCGTGCGGTGGGTGATTGTTACTAGTGCTATCTGCCCCAAATGTCCTTGTTTTACTCCACGTTCTGGGATGTGCTAGGGCCGGAGCTACTAGAAGTAGCCGAGGACGTGCAGCATCAGGGCATGCTCACTGAGAGCATGAGGGTTGGTGCACTCTCTTTGTTGTACAAGAAGGGCGATCGCTCTGACTTGGCCAACTGGAGGCCCCTGACCATGCTTTGCATTGACTTTAAAATCATCGCAAAGACCCTGTCGGAGCGCCTGAAGAAAACCATGTCACTCCTGGTTCACAGCGACCAGACCTGTGGGGTCCTGGGCAGATCCGCAACCTGGAATCTACACCTGATCCGGGACGAGATTGCCTAGGTTGAGGACAGAAATGTCCCTCTAGCGCTGGTGATCTTAGACCAGGAAAAGGCGTTTGACAGGGTAGACCACCACTTTCTGGCTATGGTTTTGCGCAGGTTAGGTTTTGGCCCCAGATTCTTAGGATGGATTGAAACACTGTACACTGAGGTTGGAAGCCGTGTTTCCATCAACGGCTCCCTCAGCGAGGTGGTGCCCCAGGCTAGTGGAGTGAGGCAGGGGTACCCTCTCCCCGCTTCTTTACGTACTCCACATAGAGCCTCTGGCGGCTGCCATCAGGGCCAACCCAGAAGTAGATGGCTTGCTCCTGCCGGGAAGTCATGGTAAGGTGGTGAAACCGGCCCAGTACACAGATGACACCACGTTGTTTGTGTGCTCGGACTGGTCTCTCGGCCATGTCTTGGATTTGGTGCAGGCATTTGGAGTAGCCTCCGGAGCTGCACTGAACCTTGGCAAGTCGGTGGTCAAGTGCTTTGGCAGCTGGAAGGCCAGAAGGGACCTGGCTGGAGGTCTCACCCTCGTGCCCTTAAAGGTACTGGGGGTCTACTTTTTAGCAGAAAGTGCTGCCTGAGTAAACTGGGAAAAGCATTTGGCTATTGCGAGATGTAAGATGGGGCTGTGGAAGACCAGGTCCCTGTCCTTCATCGGCAAGGTGTTAGTGCTGAAAGCAGATATTCTTCCTACTCTCCTGTACCTTGCCCATGTGTACCCCATGCCCCTCTACACGCGACGTGGCCTCACTAAAGACATGTTCAATCTCATCTGGGGGGGCAGGTATGAGTACGTGAGTAGAGAGGTTATGTATCTGGGCAAGGACAAAGGGGGGAGGGATGTTCCTGATTTCCCTCTTAAACTTGTCTGCCTGTTTTTTTCTCAGCTCTCTGCGTGTCTGGTGGCTCCCCTGGAGCACCCCCATTAATATTTCCTACGGTTGTGGCTGTCTTGGTCCATGCGTCAGCTAGTCAGAGGCTGGTCCAACTCCTGCCCCAAGGCCGAGACGCTGCTGAGCCACCTCTTCTATGCGGTGAGATGGAGCAAATCTTTTCCGGCAGGCCTTCAACCAGAGGCCTTGGGGTCTCTAAGTATCGTGTCCTGTACAAGGCCATGCTTGAACAGAGAGGCGCTCGTGCCGGTTTGGGCTTGGATGAGGACCAGTGGTCTAGGATTCAGCCCAAAGGCTTGGATCATCGGCTGCAGGACCTGAACTGGCATTGCGTTCATCGCAAGTTGCCAGTCAGTGATGTCCTGTATAGCTCACCAGGCACCCAGGCTGCCCCAGACTCAACTGTTCAGATGACGAAACCGTCGAACATGTGTTTTGGGGCTGCGGGTTTGCGCAAGGTGTCTGGAGACACGTGGCTCGTCTGTGCAGGAAGCTCAACCCGCAGTTTGTGGTGACCCAGGCAAAGGTGATGAAGGTGGAAGGGCCTCCTCAAGCTGTAAGTCCCGTCGAAGGAGAGGTGGAAGGGCCTCCTCAAGCTGTAAGTCCTGTCGATTTCTTAATGATGACACTGTTTCATTTCCGAAGACAGGTGGAGCACTACCGGTTGTATACACGTGTCACGGATGTCAGAGGTGTTTTGTGGGGCATGCCGTTTGGTGCTCCACAAGAAGAGGATCATTTTCCTTTTTAAACCTGGTTTTAGCCAGTTGGAGTATGAAAAGGCAACTTTTAACTATTTATTATCAGACACAGCCATACTGATCGCTTTTAAGGTCGAGAGAGAGATAATGAAGGATTTTAGAACTGTATTTACAAATGTCTGTTTTACTCTATTGTATTTATTCTTGTTCTTATCCTTCAAATTGTCTTGTATTATTTATTGTTGTATGGTTTTATTGTTGTATTGTATTTTACCTATTATTGTTTTATTGTATTAAATATTATCGTTCAATAAAAAGAACGCCGGAATGATGAGGGATACATACCCACTCGTGAATTCACTCTGGCGAGATCTTTTTGACCGATTAAAAAAAAAAAATGTCCCTGTCAGGACACCTTAAATAAAGAGTTCGGCAGTCACACTTCCGCCTCTGTGTCATAGTTAGCCAGCGCCGTTACAATACTATTTTAAATTTTTTAAGTAGTTTTGTCAGACTGAAGATCGAGTGAGAGAACAAAACAGAACCTTCTATTGGACAGTTCCTGCACTGGGTTAACACCGCAACAAACACGTAGTCGTGCAGTAGCAGTTGATCCACTTGACAAAGTCAAGATCAGAGATAATCTTTTACGTCACGGCCTTGATTTCACAGTGAAAAGCGTGCGTTCGTATGGATACAGCCTCATTAATCATACACCAGTATCAGTGAAGGGTGATTAACAACATCCTAGGAGGTCTGAATGACAATATACATTTGATGATAACTAGAATAAGGCGGCTTTTTGAAATCGTTCAAATTTGGAAACCCACGCGGCGATGTATTATTTTTAAATAATTGCATTGTTTTAAAAAAGTTCAATCGACCTCAGCGTATCTAGACATTGGCTTGTGTGCATGACCACGTGAACTAAGCGGTTTTTTTTTTCCTTTTGGATAAATGGCATGAGTTAAAATACATGACTGACGTGCAATAGGACATTACATAACGTGGGACGCGAGATCGAGCTATTTTGCTAACATAGTATACGTTATTTCGTCTTTGAATGGAGAGGTAAGTATAAAACGTTAATAACAGTCGCCTGTACCGTTTCCAAACTGTTAATAGCACAGAAAAAAGAAGAGTACATACTCACTGCTTAAATCCATAACCTACTCCTGCATGTGAAGACTGTCAATTCCATAAGTTATACGCTAGTTTCCCATTTATGTAACTTAGTCTGAGAGATTCCTCATATATCAGCGCTGATCAGATCCGATGTCTGGTACGTAATATAAGATTTCTCACGGATGCATAAGTTTAACGAGCAGAGTGGTTCTATCTATTCTCATCTGGGATTTCCTGTTGTGTAACATTCCCCGCAAATTGCACCAAAAAAAGAAAGAAAGAAAAGCTAGAAAGACACTTCAGCAAGTGGAACATACAACAATAAATGTTGATTTTGCTATAAAACACTACCGAGTATTATTACGCGCGAAACCAGTTTCTAGTTCAATCTGTGAAACATAAGAAACGGTAAATAAACTGGAAATGTGACATTTACACAAAGTTAATATTTTACTGCTGGACATGCAGTTGTTCCGGGAAATTCAGTTTCCCCACGTTGCCCCTGTCGCGCGCTGATTAAAACCATTACACCCCTCACTGCTTAATACGGCATGCAGTTTAACAGGGAGTTTTAATGTCTTTCTACGAACGAGTCCATTTACAAATTTGTGCAAAATTATTAGATGTTTTTGGATATTTCTGTATGTTTTAAAGATAATATAAAAAGCTGGTTATGTTTGCTGAGCAAATACAGAAAACACTACTATTGTTTTTACTTCACCTATATGTGACGATCGATGTGACATTGTTTAATTTTAATTTTAATTAATTATAACTTTATTGTAGGCTTTTTATGCATTTTCATGCATGACACTCTACACCCTGAAACTGATTACAATATCTATTCCCATTAATTTTCATTAATTTTTGAAAAGTTACATTAAAAGTATATATAAAACCAATACTTAAATACAGTATACATCTTTAATAAAACATAATGAAATAACTAAATTAACTACTAGACTTGGCAGCTGTTTTTGACACCGTTGAACACTCCTTGCTCTTCCATCCATTAAGATATGTTGCTGGTATTGAAGGTTCAGCATTTCATCTATTTTCCTCATACTTATCTAACAGATCATACTCGGTTCTGTGAGACGGCTGTTCCTCTGTGTCTACTCCCTGCCTCTGTGTCTACTGCCCTGCAGAGTTCCTGAAGGCTCCATTCTGTCCTGTTTTGTTTTCTTTGTACATCTACCCCCTGGGACAAATAGTTGAGAGATGTCTAATGTTTATGCTGATGATTTCCAGATCTACTTACCAGTTGATCTGACAGACACTAGACAGATCCTTGAGGGCTGCATTGTGGCGATAAAGGCATGGTTGTCTGACAACTTCTTCTGCCCGAATGATAAAATATCTGAGTTAATTGTTTTTGGGGCTGAAAAACACTCCTTTGACTTTCATAAGTTTCCAACAAAGTCCTCTGTTAAGAACCTTATTACCTGAATTATGCTTTGAGCCCCAAGTTAATAGTGTTGTGAGGTCAGTGTATTTTCAGGTACGCCTATTGAGGAAAGTGAAATTTTTTCTATCACATATGGATTTAGAAAGAGTAATCCACACTTTAGTCAGTACATGGATTGATTTCTGTAATGCTCTGTATGTTGGCCTTAACAAATCTGTTCTATCCTGTCTACAACTTGATCAGAACGCAGCTGCGCTTTTTCTCACAACCACTAGCAAGTTGTCACATATCACTCCTATGCTGCAGTCTTTGCATTGGTTTCCAGTCATGTTTAGGATCAAGTACAAGCTGGCGCATCTTGCATTCAAAGCTTTCAATAAACTGGCTCCTGAATATTTGACAGAATTACTCTAACCATACGTTCCTATTACGTCATTATGGTCATCGGAACACTTGCTAATACGGCTTCCAACCAACATGTTATAGAAACACTGTTTCTACTAAGCAGGGGGAACATATTTTCCCAGCCTTGGGAAACTGTATAAACAAAAACAGAATGTGTTAAAAACAAAGAAAAAAAATACATTAAGTAATAGAAAATATATAAGGTAACTGTAACTCATATATTGTTTATTCAAATTTGTGTACACGTGAATATTTCTCTGAAATCCTTTACACCACACCCAATACAACTACAGTGAGTAAAGGGGTGAAACAGAGTTCGGGAGGAGGGGTACTTAATTAGTCATTTAGATAATTAGTCATTTAGTAGATGCTTTTATCCAAAGCAACTTACAATATTTTGTATCTGTTACAATGAGCTAGTGCAGGGTGTCTTGCTCAAGGACACACCAGGTGGCTGGGCTGGGATTTGAACTCGGAGACTTTTACATCCCAGCCTGATGTTGTACTTGGTTATAATTTAAACAGTGTGGCCACGAGATGCATGGCCGTACTGTTTAAAATCAGTGTTTTGTATGTATAACAGTTTCTCTGCCAAAATGTATTAATGTAATAGGTAGTGTAATTTAAATGAATACAGTTTACAGATGTTGACATTTCATATGTTATTCACCTAAATATAATATTGTCGAACAAACAAGTATCACAAATTTACAAGTATGCTATCAGCTATATATATAGATATAGTGCAGAACATTTTATATACACTGCCATACATTAAAGCAGTGGTTAAATAATCTGACATTCGTAGCAAATTTAATTTATGCAACTGAATAAACTCCAGTGTTTTTGTTTGTTCCACTTGCTGAAGTGTTTTTCTAGTTTTTCTTTGTATCTTTTTTTTTCTCAATTAAATTATTTCTCAGATGATTTTTTTTCCATTTTAATTTAACAGAATTTTTAGATGTCTGTTCTTTGGTAACATAAAATACATAACAAATTGGTTAGCCTACATGGAATGTAATTTTGTAAGGCTGAACACAACAACACAACTGGCATCATGCATGAATGGCCATGAATAGTTAGTGTGCTACTCACCCATAGCTTTGTCTATGCCAGGTTCACATAGAGCAAAATGCTCCATTAATTTATATTTTCGCTCCAAAACCTATAGAAACTATATAGAGAGAACATTGTTTTCTTGTTAATATCCCCGAGGAAGTAGGACACTCCAGCAGCTTTTGATTTCATTTTTTGGAAGTACATGTACCTTCAAATTTTAAAAAATAGCAGCATTTTGCTGAATTCCCACAGTGTCAGTTATAGAAACTATTACCTTATAACATCTTGCTAAAGTTAATTTTCAGAAACTCGCAAAAATGTTAATTCAAAGGGAAATAAGGAATTCTGAATTCTCTGGCACCCCTACCCTCCTCCCCACATTGGTTTAACTGGCACTGTGGCACCCCTACCCTCCTTCCCACATTGGTTTAACTGGCACTGTGGCACCCCTACCCTCCTCCCCACATTGGTTTAACTGGCACTGTGGCACCCCTACCCTCCTCCCCACATTGGTTTAATTGGCACTGTGGCACCCCTACCCTCCTCCCCACATTGGTTTAACTGGCACTGTGGCACCCCTACCCTAGTTGTGTTGTGTAGATTACTTTGAAAATTCTGTTACTATTCTGTTGACTACAAATTACATTGGTATACATTTAATTAGTTAAAATTAATCTGTTGCATATCATGCAATCTGTTACATTATATAAGATATAAATGTATTATAATTACTTTGAGATTATTAAATATTAGGTATTGTAGTAATATACTTGTGCTTCAATATTGTAATGGACTGAAGGAGCCGATTTCAAACTCAGGTTTGTAACTACTCATGCAGCACAGCACACAAGAGATTAGGATTAAGATTCTTTATTGTCATTGTATGAAACATAGAACAAAATTCAAGCACTCTGCTTCTGTACTTGAAAAGGAATTTAAAACAAAATAAAATAACTAAACAAATAATAATACACATTTGCATACTCATACTGTACACACACACACACACACACACACACTGCCAACGTATGTTATAAGGGAAGAAAAAGTTGAAAGGTGCATAAACTAAAACAGTGCACAAGTTAAAAGGTGCCTGAGATTTATTGCACATTATTACAGTATTTGGGGAGGGGGGGCTTTCAGCTCAGAATTTAGTATAGCAGTGGCTTTGGGATACAAACTGTTCATGAGTCTGGTGCTGCGTGTTTGATGGACCTGTAACGATTTTTGGAGGGCAGAAGTTCGAACAGTTTATGGGCAGGGTGAGATGAGTCTTTCAAGACGTTATGTGTCTTTTGCAGGCAACGGGAGGTGAAGATGTTGTCCAGGGCAGGTAGTTGCTGCTGTGTGATGTTTTCTGCGGTTTTTGTGATTGTCTGCAAGGACTTTTTCTCAGCTGCAGAGCTGCTGCCAAACCACACCAGGGTGCTGTACGTGACACTATCAATGGTGCAGCAATATAAGGATAAGTGGTGTCATGGCAGATTTACCTTCCTGAGTCTTTTTCTCAGGAAGTACAGGTGCTTCTGTGCCTTCTTGACTAGTGATGTGGTATTTATTGTCCATGAGAGATCCTCTGAAATGTATATTCCCAGGAATCTGAAGCTGGACACCCTCTCCACCCTGTCTCCATTAATGCCTAATGATGCTGAAGCAATGCTGCAGCTACTCAGAAGCCCTTTCGGGCCACGCTTCTATTTCTCTAACAGATGATTTAACAGATGATTTAACAGATTTAACAATTTAAGTGCCCTGTATGCTGGAGCCAGAAACAGGATGTGGTCAGACTGTCTGAGGTGGGTTAGAAGTGTAGCCTTGAAACCATGCTTTATGTTACTATAAACATGGCCAAGTGATGACCATCAGGATATCGTTAGTGACTTTGTGTTATTTACTCTACTTTAGCCCATTGTATTGTCTCCCCACTGTCAAATAAACCCTTCTGCAGTTAGACTCAGCCATTGCCTCCATGCATCCGTTTTCCAAAACGTGGCACTTTGAGGTCATTTAAATATTAGATATCATAGCAATATACTTGTGCTACAATATTGTAATGGACTGAGGGAACCTGTCTCAAACCCAGGTTGTCACTGCTCACGCAGCACAACACGCAAGAGGATTAGCCTGCTGAGCAAAGAAACAAGTACACCAGTGTAGCAGACCAAGGTAGCCATTGGGTTTTAAACCTGGGTCATTGTTGCCTGCGCAGCACACCAGACAAGAAATTTAGCCTACTGAGCTAGAGACTTGAGTAACTGTAATGGGGTTACCCATATGTTCAAATACAGGCTCATTGGGTAGAATATCAGGCTTGGATGCAGAAGTCTCACATCACACCAACCAAGTGTGTTCCTGAGTAAGACACTCAGCATTAGGTATCTGGGTGCTACATAATGTAGGCCCATTGCCACCCCCCAGGGCATGGGTTAAATGGAGAGAATCAATTTTGTTATAACATGTATGTCTTATTTGAAAGCTGCTTTGGACAAAGGTGTCTGCTAAATAAATAAATGTAATATTTGTAGTCTAATTAGGTGGCATGGTGGCTAGCACCATCACCTCATACCTCCAGGCCTGGGGTTCAATTCCTGCCTTAGGTTTGTGTGCGTGGAGTTTGCATGTTCTCTCTATGCTTGGGGGGGTTATCCAGTTTCCTTCCACAGTCCAAAGACATGTGGGTAAGGTTAGTTACTGTCTCCAAATTGTGTGTGTGTGTCCCCTGCCCTGTGTTCTGGGATGGGCTCCAGGCTTCCTTGTGACCCTTAACAGGATGAAGCTATATAGAAAATGAATGAAGGTAATATGACTACATAATCCAGATTACATGTAGATTGTTACTACTCTGCCACACTTTACTATGTGTGCAAATTGTTATTAAAGGAAAGATGTACAGTTTTAAAAGAAAAATGTACATGGTTTGGTTGTTTCTCCATAGGTCATGTAATTATAGATGCTTTAAAAGGTATACAGTGTGTAAAATGTGCAAGTCAGATCATCATAGTGTATTAAAAGACAAGAACAATGCAGAGAGAATCAATGAGATGTTATGGCCAATATACTGGTTACAACATTGGGGCCGGGGTGTATAGTTCGTGTTGTCTACCGTTCCAGTTTCGATAGGAAGTGGTGGAATAGCAGGAATAAATGGAGAATGCATGGGACTGTGTAATACGAGCTTGAGAAGGGAGAGATGAGAGTAGACAATGCCTGACGTGTTGAGGTAGGTGGAGTTGATATTGACAGGGGTGCTATGACTAATTATTTTAAAAGGACCAATACAATGGGGAAAGATCAGTTTACAGTTTTTCCACAGTTGTTTACACATTAAAGCTGGACTCAATCAGCAATCAGCCAAACCTTATTTCAATGATTGACAGTAACATGTTGCGCTAAACAATAAGCACATTTTCATAGGTTTTACATCCACTAAGAAACCGTTTTTCAAAACCGTATAAAATTTTTTTCTCATTAGGCACACCCAACTTGAAGCAAAACCATTGTGTGAATTTGAAAAACTCTGCTAATGAAATTTATAAGCACACCTACCCAATTAAACAGACTCAGTCATCACAAATCAGACAGTAGTAAATTTAATTATTCAGTCTGTAATCCAAAGGTCAGTCCAAATACACAGTCAACATTTAGGTTTTCTTGCACAATCACAAAAATGGTGGCCAATGTTACACCATGAGACTGACGACGGGCTATGGAGGAACTGAGAAAAGGTGAGGCAGAAGAAAAGTAAGGGGAAGAGAAAGCAGATCCATGCTGTCAGGCTAGATTCATTAGGTCAACCATGGTTTGACCCTGAGAAGGGCTGGAAAGAAATTCAAGCCACTCCTTAACCATTTCATAGTCGCCTCTGTCATCTGTACATTCAGAGAGAAGAACAGGCGATGATGTCTACTGTGTGTCATTATTACAGTTTTAGAACTATACCCATCATAAAGAGACAAATGTAAGAGTGTTATCACAGCACAATTTCTGAATACAGAAAACTTGCAAATTATGCAAGAGAAGTGACAATATTCTAAAAAGGCTGGATTTGTTATCCATTCATAATCCAGCCACTTATCTTTTTTGCGGTCTGTGTCTGGAGCCTATCCCAGCTAACCCAGGGCATACCCTGGAAGGCCTAACCCATTACAGTGAACAGAACATGTCGTTTTATGTTTCCCAATCCACCTGATAGTCCATGTCTTGGAGGAAACCGGAGAACCCCAAAGAAACCCGCACACATGGAGGTAGAACATACAAATTCCCGACAGCCAGAATGAAACTCATGTCCCTGGAGTTTTCTTGTAATGTTCTTTGAGCAGATGCTATAACGAGATGAGACAAGGATCCTATGTAAATTTTTCCTTTTATGTACTTTTCAATATATTGGTGAAGAAACTGAATGTATCATGCGAAAATGCATAAATGTTTGTCCTGTTTAGTCAGTATTTTTGGTATGAGTGAACTGCAAAGTGCATCCAAAGCTATAGAGAGGGAACTTACTGGACAAATGCAAGCATTCATGAAAAAAACTGGGAAATTTCTGCTTCTGTTTGAATATGCCTAAACAGAATTTTACTGTTGCTCTGACCTATATTTTGACAAAGACATATTATCACAATCCATCCATCCATCCATTCTCTGTAACGCTTCTCCAAGTCAGGGTTATGGGAAGCCTGGAGCCCATTCCAGGAGGCACAGGGCGCAGGGGAGGGGACACGCAGGGCAGGGTGCCAACCCACCAGAGCATTACTACAGTTGTCTCTTTAATTCATTGCCCTGTTTTGTATATGTTTTTAAAATGGGTTCATCCGTCTGCTGGATTGTGTGTGTGATTTTGTCAGAAAGTTTAAATGGTGAACTGCTTTTGGATTTGTGTTTGTAACTTTGAGAAAATGAGGTACGTTTTCAAGAAGTGTGTCTATATACCTTTGAAAAACTGCAGTGTTCTTGGTAGAGAGACAAAGACATTGACCTGGGTGGAAAATGTGTAGTCTGAGGGCATCAGTCATGTTGAGTCTTTTGTACCCTAGTGGCTGTCCAGAAGCATGTATGTGCAGTTTTCCAGATCACTCTACTCTTGTGATACCACTCACCAGCAGAGGGTATGTTACTGGGTTCTGCCTCCCATGGGAACAACCGGGGTTATTTTATAGGGTGTTAGTCTAAGTGTTGAGTGATTAAATGAGTTCTGTGTCTAATCCGCCCAAGGGAGATAAAAACGAAGAGCAAACATGCTATGTGGCTGAAGAGCCATGTTCCTGAGAAAATGCCTTTCCCACACCTACCTTGCATGCATCTACTTCAATAAGGTAAGCCTGGGCTTTTAAATTGGGGCTAGAAGTAAACCAGTCTTTCAGCTACAGGAATGCTGCATTCACTTTAGCTAGTCATCTAGTTGAGTGCTTTTCTTTTATTCTTTTACAAGAGCACAAATAGAGCTTCAAAAACAAAAATAATAGATGAATTATCGATAACAATGTCTGACTCTTAAGATCCATTGTAAATCTGCTACAGTTTTTGGCTTGGGCCACTGTTGCACTCCTTCCATCTTCTGTTTGTCCAAATGCACAGTTGTTGGTTGGAGATGCATAGAGCTGTAGCAACTCCAGAGGCATAAAATTGATCAGCCACACTATGAAGCAATGGGAAACAGTAGTGGAAGCTAGGTTGAGACGTGAGGCGACAATCAGTGAGCAGCAATATGCGTTTGTGCCAAGAAAAAAGCACCGCAGATGCAGTGTTTGCTTTGAGAATGTTGATGGAGAAGTACAGAGAGGGTCAGAAGGAGTTGCACTGTGTGTTTGTG
>JABJVR010000032.1:416730-437565 GCA_025773905.1 Chitala chitala
TTATATTTATTTTTTTTTTTTTTTTTTTTTTTTACTAAAAACCTCTACTAGTCCAACATCTACCAACCTGCTCATCCCGACGGTCAAAGACCCGCTGCTCCCCAGGCTTAATAACAGGTCCTTAGCGACTTGCGAGTCTCTAAACAGGGCCAGCTGTTTCCTTCTACACTTCGCACATTTTAAGTGACGGAGCAATTCTGGCATCACTCCATACAAATGCACATGAAAACAGCCAGGGCATCACACAAGGTTGCACAACAGTGACTATGCGCCACGCCAATGGACAAACAGCGGCGGGAGTCCGCGATGCCCTACAGGTCTCAGGCGGTGAACAGTTTCTGGCTGCAAAACACCGTTCTCCAGTAAATACGATATCTTCCAATGTTTTATCAGGATCTGGATGTTGATTTGCCAGCAATTACAAAATGAACAGTATACTATATATATATATGTATTTGCTATATTGCATAAATAAGATACCACAACGACTTCCTCGGCGACAACGCCCTTCGTTCTATCAAAGAGGAGCTTTCCCACACAAGAAAAGGCGTACAGAGAACTCCGCTTTACGATCATGTAATGTCTGTCTGCGTCCTCGGCTTTTGTACCCGTGTGAGCGGTGAAACAGATTCTAGCTGCTCAACTTTCCACTAAAGGTACATTTCTATGGCAACCGGTCACCATGGAATGATTTCTCCCAGGATACGCGGTGTGATTTGTAAATGACGTCACATGCACCACATACGATGCTTACAGCTGCTTGCTGCAACCCCCATCCCTCCGTCTTCCTGTATCCTTCTCTGCGTGCGATTCCTATGTGACGCCCAGATGCTTTGGTTAAAAGTACGGATACCGCTGGAGCTGGACGAGACGTTATTACAGTGAAGAAACTAGGGAATATCGGAGAGCGCTGAACGCATACAAATACCCTTTCCTCATCTCCCAGCCAAATTCAGTTAGTCAATTACCCAATCTGTTTTAAGTATAATATTTTAAAACACCCATCGAGTAACCAAGCAGGTGGCTTCAAAATAATATGTCTAAGGGATCCGTGCGCGCGCGCTCTACGAGCGCAAACAGAAGCCGCGCAGCAAAATCCCGCAAGTTGTTTACCAAGAAAGCTTAGTTGCTCGCATAGGCCCTTTCATCTTAATAATTGAGTTGGAGACCTTTTGCTTAACAATATAAAGTTCGTACACAGTAGACATGCACATTTAATTAACACGATAAATATATCCTATATTTCTGAATATATGCAATTCTATAAACAATATAAAATAGCATAAAATAAAACAGGCTATATTGTAACTGAATTTCGTAGCGACCTCAAATAAAGCAACAGCAATTGGAACATGAGAAATAATGTATTCTATATTATCAGCAGGAAAACGGTACAAATACATCTGTGGCATATAATGGTACGATCGGTTGTACTTTTGAGTTTTGTGTAGGCCAATATATTGTGCTCAAAACAATCTTAATATTTAGTTTCACCGAGCGTCTTCCAGGAAAAGATGATGTTTTCAAATCTCTACTCAAGACAAACATTTTGAAGAATGATAGGTCACACACAAGAGTTAAGAAGAATTCTGATGGCCCCGGATCGCCATTTACATGTAACGTACACTGCACTGCGGTGAAATATGAAACAGCATCTCCACGGCGATTCACGTTAGGAACATCAGTTTAGGAAACCAATTGTTAGAACGAAATAAAATAACATTTAAAACCTAAACTTCCAGTCACTGTTGTAATTGTATAACATTTAAAAAATTGTCAAAAATTCCTGTTCCCTGTGCCATAAATACTGCCTTGCAAAGTATATTAAAAATTAATTGCCAATTACCTTGACTGACTTGATAATAATTAGAAAACTAACTGGTGAATATTTTATAAAACTGAATGGAGAACCCAAAACGAAGTCATTCTTAAATGACTCAAAAAGATTTGGTTAATTAGGACCAGGATAGGTGGAGAAAATCAGTCTGCATCGCTTCCTGAAATACGTTCGTTTCCTTTAGTTTTTAATTTTCGATTCTGTCGTCATATTTCAGAAGGCACAAACAAAAAACAGGACACATTTTGTTCGTTGTACAAAACAATTGAAATTGCTGGTTGGTACAGTGTATCTTTGTGTCTAACGTTCAGAACAACTCATTGCTAATTTTTTTTAGACTGGCATGTTTGTGACACGGCGTGTAACAATTAATCACAGCGCAGCCACTACTTATTTTTAAATCAAGATGCTTGTCAAACAATATTAACTAATTGCTTCAACTGAATGAAATAATTTTTATACGTATGGAATGTGCAATCTAAATCCACTGCACTAGCAGGCATAGGATCTTTAAAATTATTGACGTGACATACAATTATAGTTTCTTCCCGGTGCCATCACTCAGGAACAGTTGATCCATGTTAGTATAACATGATACAGCAAACACCTCAGTGTGATAACTAATAAGATGTACATTTAACCATTGTACATATTGTTGTTTTGTCTTTTTGTTTTTACTCTTATTTTTATTTTATTCCATTTTTTTCTGTTCTATTTTTTAATGCTTAAAAGGCACACCGAGAGGCATTGAGCTGGAGTTTAATTCCCTGTGTTTTAACACACTTGGCAATAAAAATGATTCTGATTCACGATTACACAGTCATGAATTGGTTAGTAAAGTTTGTGCTTTAGACAATATGATTAAACAGTGACTGAGTAAAACATTATTTGTGTTACTTGGACATGTATTTTTAGTGCAGCTTCAAAGTTTATCTTAATTAGATGAATTCTAAAAGACTAAACAAATGTTAATTCTGGCTCTTAATGTCTACTGGAAGCAGTTGGATTGATGTTTAGGTATATATTAATTCATTGATACATTCTCCAAATCTTTATCCTAGATACCATCATGGGGTCCTGGAACCAATCCCAGGAAACATAGAGTTCAAGGCAGAATTCAGTCGAGACATGGCATGAGCGTATCACAGTGTTTAGCTATATACTGCATTGTTAAAAATAAAGGAAACGTAAAAATGCAGTTCTGGTTAATACTTTTGTGGAAGTAGGGTCTGTAAAAAGCAGTGATAGCACAGGGAGCAGATCATTGTGTATGTATGTATGTATGTGTGTGTGTGTGTGTGTGTGTGTGTGTGTGTGTGTGTGTAGGTGGTGGTGGGGGGGTTGGAATTAACATTGATCATAAGCACCTGACGCCAGGTCTGCCCTCCTAATGCTGCCTGGTGTAAAATTCCCCTCATCAGGCAGCTTGGACTGTTTCCCATGAGCCTGAGATCAGAGAGCGAGCTCGATTCGCTCCTGTCCACGGGCAGTGCTCGGTCGAGCGGCACTGTGAGGGGGGGGGAGAAAACACGTAGTTCAACCAGAAACGTCACGTCAGACTGTGCTGTCCACCATGCCGCCGCCATGGAAACGCAGCCCAGCAGCTGTCCAGGTCTCACTGCCCCTCGTAAAGGGTTGCCCTCTGCTGATTATCTGATAACAGGAAGGTCTACCTTGCGTGGGGTTCACGAATGACTCTCTGAATTCAGCAAACGCATGCGGGCGAATGTTAATGCTGCATAAGAACAGAGACATAGATGAGCCTGTTAGGGCAGGGAGAGGAACAACATTGCCTCCAGGCGGGCTGGTGCCTCCGTGCAGATGGTCAGTGCAGTCATGCCGGACCATGCAAATGAGATGTAGGATGGCTGTCTACTGACAAGGTTTGAGATATCATGTCCATGCCCAGGACAGCGCGTTAACTCATGCACCTGAGAGTATGAAAAGCCAGTGCTTAGCCACTGGAATCTCAATGCAAAAAGGTATCTTCTTGCTTAAACTCATGCGCCAGACGAGTTATAGATTCTGCTCCAAGTTATTTTAACACTCTGCAAACAAATAAAAGAAAACCCCCAAAATACCAGCAACTGCTGTCCCTGTCAAACTGCTTAAAAGGAACACCACGATCCTGTTTTCCCAGGCTAATTGAAACGTAAATAGTAAAACTTGTTGTAATTCCTTTATCTATCAGCAGTTCAGGAAGATGGGGGGAATTAAATTACTGACAATAGAGTCAGACTCATTTAGAATCACTTGTCAATGTAGTCTGTGAGTATTTTGCTCAGTTTAGAAGCATTCATGTTTAATGCTCCCCATAAGTGATTCCTTTATATGTTTCAGGATTTCGTATATGGTAAAAATATTTATCATAATCAGTTCAGCATGTTAGCAGCTTTAAACAAAGCTTATATCTTACAGTTATTTTTATGTTAAATTTGCTTTAATGTCAGTGCTAAGGACATAATGACTGGCTTTATTTAATCAGTCTGGCTAAATGAATGAAATTTCATTATGTCTTCTACCAATAAAGTGTATATTACCAAATAGTTTCAGGTTAAAATGGGGACAATTTGTAGCTTTAAGATGAAGTTCTACAACAAGTTTTTCAACATACTGCCAAGTTGGCCATATTAGTCACTGACTCCCTAGGGTATAATTAAAGCAGTCTACAAAGAAGGAAGCTCACTTTGCCTGTTTGACTTTGATAACTAACATCAGTTTGTGGGTTTGTACTGTGTAGTATTTTGTACTGGTAAATGTATAGTTTGTTTTAACCTAAGATTTTCAAAAATTATGTGTAATGTATAGTTTAAAAAATGTAATTTCTTACCCTTTGACAGTGCTGGTTTATCTTTCAGCTTTCACAGTTAATATGGTCAACATAATACCAGATAGCACTGTCCAAAGCCCTGGACTTTTTAATTATACACACAGCATGTCCACAGCTCCAGAACCAACTCACATGCTGAGATGCCATACACTTCATTTCAGGTTGCCATGAGAACAGGATCGACCTGGTGCTGAAACTGTATGCCTTAAAATTAGCACATTATTAACAATACAAATAGCAGACTATGCCACTGCAGAGATTAGTCAATATTTTACGTGTTTATTTATCCTGTCCGTCCATCCTTAAAACCGGTATTGACACATAACA
This sequence comes from Chitala chitala, assembly GCA_025773905.1. Taxonomy (NCBI): domain Eukaryota; kingdom Metazoa; phylum Chordata; class Actinopteri; order Osteoglossiformes; family Notopteridae; genus Chitala; species Chitala chitala. The sequence continues at coordinate 421,725 of JABJVR010000032.1, forward strand.
GCAAGAAGATTTAAGGAGCTCAGATTAAATAAATGGTTACCTTTAGGTCGTAATACAACAAACCAAATCATAGCACTATACAGAATGCCACATTTAGTTTTAAAAGAAATGATTGCCTATTATATATATAAGATAGTTTAAATTCTAAAAGTCTACTACTACTACTACTACTAATAATAATAATAACAATAATAATAATAATAATAATAATAATAATAATAATAATAATAATCGTCAGTATACCAACATACTAAAATCGGTTTGGTCTAGCAACAGGTATGAACAAACACGAAAGATTATGAAATATCGTCGTTTCTTTCCTCATGCACAGTGCAGATTTTGCAGTTGTTACCTGCAACAGAGTGTCTGGATGCCTCTCTCGCGGCGCATCCTGTTACACTGAAAGTCCATGAGGTCTGCAGTCTGTGTCGTTAGCGATCTAACGTCGTTACAATGACCTTATCTGTGCGTAACTGTTTTTCATTGCACGGTGTTCTGTCTTTTTGCTGCTAAAATACAATATTTACAGGTAGATAATTAAATATAATTCATTTCCTTTTGTGTCCAGTTACGGTCCCTGTAGTTTGCACCGTTAGTTGTCATGGAAACACCACCAAAAACCATTACCGTTGTGCCTTTTCATGCGGCTTCATTTACTCCAAAAATACTATAAATGGTTCGTGATAGCATGCGAAGATACCGCAAGGAAGAAAAAGCAGCCCATAAGACAAGAGAATGTAATACAGTGAACATCCTAAGCTTTCCATTTAAAGAAGACTACTGTACTATTAAGGAGTGTCAAACGACACCCTTAGTTATAAGCACTCTAAATGGTCCTTCTGTCAAGCAAACACAAAACGTTCAAAAAACGTTAGCTAAACGTTTAAGGAACGTTATGAGCGTTTAGCTAACGTTATTTGAACGTTTTGTGTTTGCTGGGTGGTCACTGCCTTGTCACCGACTGTATTTAGAAAAGAAAGAATGCTAGAAATGTAATTATTCCCAGACTGACAATGGAAAATATTATTATGGAAAAGTAGAGTGTTTATCTTTAAGTTGGATTCAGTACTAAAATTGTACATGTAAGATGAAAACTGAATTGGAAAACAGTTATACAGTAGCTGTCCAGATAGAATTTGACGTGTAAAAACATTGTGTTGTTTTACGTTTAACATTTCCATCCTGAATATTCTGAACTATAGCCCTGCTTTGTGGTTTTTGTATTTATGTTCAGAGTAACGAAGAAAAATGTGGAACTCTGTCCTTTTAGTCCTCGGCTTTTTGAGGTGTCTGAAAGGGCAACACTTCCTAAATAATCGTAGTGAGGAGGATAAACAGTTGTCTTTTAAAGTGATGGAAATAATTCTACTAATTTGTTGAATCTGTAAACAGACCGGTGCGAGTAGATTACGTTTGTTTTGAAAAATTATAACGCCTGAATCCTCGATCATTTAAAAACACAGACACGAGTAGTACACATTTACTGCTGAGTTTTTTAATGACAAACGAACTGGAAATCGTGGAGATGAAAACAGATTAGGGGAGATTTGATAAACTCGGAAATAATGCAAGGAGCAATAATTAAGATTTGAGATATCGGGATGTGATCCATGATACTCTAAAGTCGCATGCAATACAGTGCAAGTAACAAGGTACATATACATTAATATGCCAAAATAACATGTTTTGTGTCCAGCTGCACTTTTCCACTGTAAAGGGAAATTCTTCTTACCTTGCAACAAGACGCGGTTACTGTACTCAAAGCATCACTTTGTTAGCGGTTTCCAGGAATGTCGCACCTCACACAGTAGTTTTTCCTGCCATCATTAAAATTACACTCTGCCCTAGCCAAGCGCCCTGGACAGATATTGTCTAACCCAGAACACGAGGAGCAGCAGTGCTGATTTCTCAGTACGCAAAACCAGGATGACTGCGGTTTCCACGTATCCCTTTCAAAAGCTGCGAGTCACGAAAGCAGCCATTTATGTCTCTGGAGTAGAATGATTGCAACTCTTTTCGCAAGGTCCCATTACTGTCATACTTACCTGGATTATACCGAGATACAAACAGCCTTGCATGATCTGCGTGCAATGTAATTGTATTATAGTGGGAGAAATCTTACCAAGAGTTGTTTTCGATGCAAAACAGCCCATTATCACGAGGTAACTGTAGTTTTTATTTCGTGAATAAAACCAGACTCTTTTCTGGAATATATCTCAGCATACCTCATGGATTGAAGTCTTTTTGTCTTTTCCTTAGCGGTGCCTCGACAAGTTCGGCGAAGGAAATGAAAGTCCAATCGGTTGAATCCGGACTGCCGATTATATGTTCACTTTGACGGTGCGCTTTCAATGCATATGTCAATCTCGATCTTGACTCTTGTAATTTAAAGCAAGAAGCCCACAAACGTTCACTTTCCACACTACGTCACCCGAGGAAGGATGGATGCGTTTGTTTCAGCACCAGATTCGGTGGACAGCGACTGCCAGGGTGCGTTCAGTAGCAGCATTGGCCTGTCCAACGGAGGCTTCCTGAAGGTGAAATCCCCACTCGTCGGTACGGGCGCTCCTGTCTGGCAGCCCCGCGTTTGGACTATGCCCTCGATCTTCCTGGTACGTGATAAGACGACGCGCCGCTTGGGTCGGAGCAAATCTGGAGTGAAAACAGTGCATATAAATCAGTTTTTTCCTAACTTCGAGCGGAATCGCTTGCGATTGGATGGAAGCGCTGAAATGCCCAGCCTGTGTCAGGAAGAAAACAGACAGGGAGAAAGGAAAGAGAGGGGGAGGGCAGGAATGGAACAAAATGTTAGTTGCGAATGATGTCAGTCTGCATAAGAGATATAACTGAAAGGACAGCGGTTAGTGGAACATGATCACTTGCCACATACGAACATAACGCCACAGGGTACCCGGGATCTTACTTTGTTTAAAGTTATATATCGCAACATTCGTTTTCTGAATCCATAGCTTTCAAATGTTTTAAGGTTGAAACTATATTATAAAGTTGTTCCGGGTATCACGATTAACCGCACTGAATGGAATTATACACGATCCCATGATTATTGTCATTAATATGTCACTAATATGTTCATTTCCTTTGTGCGTTTTCTACAGTAGGTATACATACGTATATTTCAGTGCTCTACCAATGGTTTATGGAGTCCGGCATTTCTACGAGTTGAATATAGTAACTTACCGTAATAAAGAAACTGTGATACATTCTAAAACTAAGAGTATCTGCAGTTATATTTCCCCCCAGTTGAAACATTGCTCCCAGGCCGGAGACATTATTTAAAAAATAAATTTTGTCTGACTCATTAACACGGAGCTTTTGGGATGGAAAAGTGTATTAGTGTGAATTTATTAATTGTACGCGGATCATAGTACATGAATGCGAATAAATTCACCTAATTACATTTTTTAAAAACATCTGAAGGGATCTGTTGCCAACCTTTGTTAATACCTGCTAATCATCATTTGAATACATGAGTTATCCTCCTAATACGCTGATGCTCTTGCGTGGTCCTTAGACCAGTAAAGGAAGACTATGATGGAAACCGAACGAATAAGGTGACGACTCAGCTGACTGTATTCCTAAAGGCGAAGATGGGTTGCTGCTCAGGTTGCGGGAGTGAGTTATTCGGTTTAATTTAGAGCAGAGTGGGTACAGGAGAGGATCGCACTTCAGTCCTGTTTGCTTCCTACATTCAGACTACGGTTATAGCAAGTTATTAACGACGAACCGGCTTTAAAGGATTTAAACCTTCGGGTGAAAATACTAAACAAAGGAAAACAGAAGTGACCATAAAACTTTCACTCCTTTATATTTACATACCACTACTGGTTTAATGGATTTGTGCGTCTCCTTTTATTCCCCTAACATTTAAGATTTCATATATCAGCATGAAGTGATGAAGTAGCGCTGAAATCGTGTACGACAATGTTGTAGTGCCATCTACTGTAAAATTTTGTAATAGCAGTTACATTTATAGGTTTTTCTTTTACCTCGCGAGTTTTTGGAGAAATACAGTGGAAACCAGTTTCAAAGAATAGCTCAAGTGCTTTTGCAAAATAAATAAATAAATATACAACAACAACAACAACAACAATAATAATAATAATAAATGTTTGATTAAAAAAGCCAAGTAGCCACGAATTACAAGATCTGCTTGGGCCCGTCGAGAGAACGGTCTTGTGTAAAACGTGACTAGCACATCAAAGGCAATGAATATTTAAGAATATGCTCAGTCACTAGGGTTTTGCAAGCACTAAAGCAATTAAAGATCATATTTATTAGGTATTGAAGAGACACAAACTCTATTGTACAATAAATTTAAAACGTCTCCCTTTAATATTATTGTGCTTGAACGCAAGGTCAGCAAAGGATGAGGGTTTACATGTATTTATTGCACGAAAGTATGCTATAGTAAAATACAATAAAGCGCGATTACATGTATACAGCCAGAGTGTACGCAATGGAAGATCTTCTTGTAATTGCTTATAGATAACGCGAACAGGCTCCTCTCCTGGACCGCATCACACGAAAGCAACGACTCGCTTCTTACAGAGTCACGGAGAGAAACCCCACGGCGTTTAACAATTACTTCCGTTCTTACCACATGCGCTAATTGCATTGCAAATGAAAACGAAACAAGTACAACACACAAACGGTCGTTGGGACGTTCGTACTAAAATTGAGATTATGTGACTGAACAACAAGGGGTTTAGTTGTCGGTCCGTACTGCAGTTATAAAATTACCATAACCTTTCATCATGGCACAAAAATCATCTTTAAGTATTTAGCATTACTTATCAGCTGCTGCACTCGAATTATCAGATGGGGGGCTTGGGAGGACGCCTACACTTTTCCATTAGCAATGCGGATTTTGTGAATAGAAGATAGGAGATCAAACACATTAAGGCCCAAGAAAGAAGTCAGTGGCTCCTTTGAACATTTCTGTTTCACATTTAATTTGGAACATTATGTTTCTGTGTGAGACAGTCAACGGCATCTGCTTGGTGCTGACCCTGTTCCTGTGAAGGTCAAAGCTGGCTCAGGTCAAGCTGTTTAAGGCCATGCTGCATGTTTAGTGTGGGGTACACATCATTCGGAGACCTGCCTTCCGTTCATCCATTATTATTTCAGCTGACCCATTTTCTTCCAGCAAAACCAGGAGGAAAAGGAACTTTATTGAATTGACTGGGGGTGAATTTTCTGTGCAGTGATGTCCATACGGTTCACTGGGCTTGTACAGTTAGCTTTGGAGGCATGCAATCAAGAAAGGTAAAGAAAGATATGCACAAGGCATTGGTTGCAATTGATTTCCATCTCAAAAAATTTATTGAGTCGGGTTTTCCATCTTTTTACCAAACATTACTGTGATCCATAAGACATTAAGGACTCTGAGTGATGTCTGTCAGAGCAAACAAAGTTACAATAGTGCTCCACCCACACTATTATGATACACAGAGCACCTAGCAGGAGGCTAAAGTGTGGGATGTGAGGCTGGCCAGTGGGTGGGGTAGAGAACAAGTGCCTAGTGTTCTAGGGCGTAGCCTGGCAGTGGCTCTGGTCAGAGCCAATGCAGGCTGCGAAAGCGAGTGCATGTGGAATGTAGCTCTGCTCCTGAACTCCGTGGAAGAGGTGCGCCATGGCTCCCCGGGCCATCACTGGCACGTCCTCCCCACCGTGTGTCTCTGAATCCAGTGGTACTGCAGCCTGCTGGACGTAGTTGTTTGCCTCTGAGGAAGAGGAGGAAGAACGACGTTGATGTCTGAGTAGGAGGACATGCAGGACTAAAGAGGTGGCTCTTATGTTCACAACTCTTGTGCTGTTATAAGGTTTATACAGGATGGAAAGCAGAGAATCACAGTAGCCCGAATGTGACAGAGTTCCTGAAGTGAAGGATTATCCCCGTGATTATTAGACTCGAGGGTGGGAAAGTGAGAGAAGTGTCAATGGCTGGGAGGAAGGTTACACTCACCTGTGTTCACCTTCCAGATGTCAGGCCGTTTGTCATTAACAATTTTATGTCCTGGACCATTTCCGTACATCAGTGTGGTGAAAGGTAGCATGTCCTTCCCTAACAGTGGAGATTTCCCTGTGCAAGAGCAAGGAACTCAATCATAGTTATATTAACACACAGTCACATTGCATATAATGCTTACAAAAGCACACACTTGAAGTTTCACACGCTTGACAGGATATTCTGCCCTTCTACATCAAATCAGTGAGTGCTAATCTGCTTGTGTGTGTGTGTGTTTGTGTGTGTGGTGACCTTGCTGTTTGATGATGAAGAGTTCTCTGCTCGGGAGCTGAATGAATCAAAGCCTCCGAGAGGCATAAGGGACAAAGCTACTGACAATTGACGTCTGGTAGATGGACATCATATCCTTTCCCTGATTAGCACGCTGCGGACACTAATAAATATTAGAGGTATGGGTGGGTGCTAAAACATCAGACGTTTTCAGCTTCCTCAGGAGGACGGTGGACAAAATTGTGTAAACTGTGGTGCCACAGGATAGAAATGATATACGAGGCTAAACGGTCTAGATGCTAGAACATAACTTACCCAGAATGCTGTTCCCACGGAAGGGGAAACCATTGAAGTTGAAGGAGTGGGAGTGGTCAGCAGTGACCAGGGTCAGGGTGTTGTCCTCACTGGTTAGCTGCAGTGCCCTCCCCACAGCAGCGTCAAGTGCCACCGTCTCATGCAGTGCCATGGACGCCCGGCTGTCGTGGTGAGCCTGATCAATGCGTCCTCCTGTAGCGTGGGATAGAGACAGAAGACACCCTTTTGTTGGTCATTCCCACTTCTCCCTGAAGCCAGTCACTACCAGCGGATGTACATCGTGTTTATAAACAAACCAACTAATGAAGCTTATGAATCAACTGATGGGCAAAAGGCTGTCTTGCAAGTAAACATGTCCTGCTTTTCACAGTACAACGGGTCAGTGTGTTGGGCGAAACTGTAGAATTGCAGTTTTGCGAATAGAATAGCACCATATGCTGACATCTATTTTGAGATGGTCTTTTTTTAAACTATTGTACGGAAATTCTATAGTACAGTGTCATCCCAGTGGACACCTCTAAGAATTACGCAGTAAATCCAGGCTCAAATCCCAGTACAATGACAGTGATTTAGCACCTTTACACATCTAAACAGCACTGTAGTGCCAAATCTATTTATCAAACTGCTCTTAATTACTTCTGCTGTATAGAATTGATCATAATACCACTAAATCATCCTGAGACCCCTTTGACTTGCTTGCTGGTGTGACCCCTCAGTGGAAATGCTGCTTTTGAGGCATCTAGTTGCACTTGCCTTCTACCAAGAGGAAGAACCCCTTTGGATTTCTTTGCAGGATGCGAATGGCCTTCTCTGTGGTCTCTGTGAGGGAGGGGTCCATTGCTGGGTCGCGCTCCACCTCAAAACGCAAGTCTCCAGGTTCAAACAAAGCTGTGGGAGAGAGAGACAGAGAGAGGTTCTTTCTGTCGCAGCTCAGAGGATCAGAAATCAGATGTCACGGAGATGAGAGCTATGGCCGAAAACCCCAACTGATGCTTTACAGCAATGTAAGCCAGGCTTACCTAGCAGGTAATCTGTACTGCTGGGATCAACGGCATCAAAGTCGGTCCGATTCCACACATAACGTGCCACCTGGCTCACAGAAGTAGGAGAATTTGTCGGTCAGACTGTCCTTTCAGGTTAGTGCAGAAACAAAATGATGGGCCTCAGTACTGCAATATAGAACAGCCTGAAATAGGGTGCCAAACCCTGAAGAGACCTGCGCATGGTAAATAAAATGTAACTTAGCAAACTCGCTTGTGATAATACGAGTCAGTCGGTGCTGTGAGCTACATGTTGTACGTGTTTGTGTCAGCGAAACGTAATTTTTCACCTTTCCCACTTTCATCTCCTTCCATTCTGTGATGAGATTCCGCCCATCGCTCCTCCTGCCCCTTGCTGAGAAAACGGTCGGATATTCAGGATCCAGAGTTCCTTTGGGAGTCATATATGACCTTCCTCCTCCGATTATAACCTGACCAGGGGCGGACAGCACTCACAAGCTCCGAAATGCTTAGACAAGTACTGCTGCGTATTTTCGTGACCATTTAAACTCCAATCTTCAGACAAAGAATGACGACTGAAGCAGAAAACTTTCACAGGAAGCCATAACTTTGATTTGATACAGGAACTAGTAATGGGTTAAAGCTGACTGTTTGGAATTAAGTTTAAATTAAGCAGTGAATTTACATAAACCAGTAATTTGCAACAGTTCTTCATTGCCCCGGATAGACAAGAGAATAGACCCTTACATCAATGTCTGTGTTACTGAGCAACTGAGCAGCGATGTCAGTACACCCTTCTTCCTTGGCGGTTGCGGGCATGTCCGAGTCACAGTACCACTTCCTGCTGACACTGTGAGCGTAGGCAGCTGCTGGTGTTGCATGCTGTACCCTGGTCGTCGTGACGATACCCACCGACTTCCCTGGTAAACGGGAAAGACAGCCATGTAACAACAGGTCGAGTCTTGTGTCCTTAATTCACAGCACCCACATTTTAGATTTCAGCATCCTGTCATGATGAAACTTTGGCATCTGGCATATGGTGGGCCCTGTAAGAGCATGGGCCCAAATCTGTTATGTAAAGTGCTGTTTGCTCCCACCACCTTCTCTGTGCCACGCACACACACCCACACACTTTGCCATCCATGCATGGTGTCTTACATAAGCTCACACTCTGCAAGGAGCTTGCTCCACTAGTCTTGGGGAGAGCTATGGGAACCCACACTACAGACATAATAGGCCCAGTGAACAGGTGGGTAGGATTAACGTGTTCCAAACTGCTTGCGGGTCAGGGCCATGAAGCAGCACGATGAGCCGTTTCACACAGAAGCAGATAAACTGTGGCTCTGATAACCTCTGGCAGTGTTCACGTCTTTCCACCTGGAGCACAAAAACTACTCAGTTACCTAGGGCTTGCAATAGCAACGACAGGGGTCTTGCTGATACAAACCTTGTCTGGGATTACAGGAGGGGTTCCGCATGTAACCCTGTACCTTACCTGCATCTTTGGCCCACTTAAGGATGGATGTGACCTCGTGACCTTTCTGAGATCTGCACACCCCGTTTCGCGCTGCCGCGCTAACCCCCACGGTGTTGAGGTTGGTCTTCACACCACACAGGTAGGCGGTTGCCGTGGCTGCACTGTCTGGTATTTGGAAATCCACATTGTACACCTGAGGGAAGCGCGGCCAGAGATGCACGAGTGGCAAGGTAAAAAGGACGTGCATATCTTCGGAAAATACCACATTCTATCAACATCTCAGACTGCTGCCAAGGCCTCTGCTGTGCTATTTAGTAGCTGCTAAGATGAAGTAGGTCACACTGTGACAACCTCACCCCCATTCTCATCCGTTTATATACCTCATGACGACAGCCATCAAAGGGAGACGATAACCTTTAAGCCCAGGTATTTATTTCTTAGGAGGTGACTGAAGCACAGTCAAGTGTACAGTGTACACAAACATTTACCAGCGACATCTCCAGCGCGTACACAAACGGGAGCCCAACAGGCTGGCGTTGTGTTAACGCAGTCTGAGCTGTCACTCTAATGAGATGAGCTGAGGCTTTTCGCTGGAACTCGCCGTCCCTGGCATGTAAAATAAAACTGGATCTGAGAGGAGATGAAGAGGACATGGCAGAGCGAGGCAGAGGGTTGGATGTTTTTGCATAACGTGTGCGCTTTGGTACGTTCTGCCTTCCTATCCATTGCCTGCATTTGTGTATTTAGTGTGCAAGTCCTTGGGGAGGGCAGAATCCATGAGGTAGGTAAACAGAAAAAATACCATTTAGCTCCCAGCTGGAGGGATTCCCAAGTCATTCACTAGGTGTTTCACGATTGATTCTAGTTGCAGGGGTGTTACCAATCAAAATTCACCTGCTGTTCTTTGTAAGTCTCTTTGTAAGTTTCAAAGAGGCGTCGGTTGAAGGTTTTAGATTTTTTTTCCTGATGGCTAGCCATCAACACCTGTGTCTGTTTTTTTTGTGCTGGGTTTTCACTGGGTAAATGTAATAACAGAATACCGTACATCAGCAGCCTCTGGGTACAGCTAATCACTCCAATATCTGATTACAGCTTTTCCTTGTGCCTGTTGCACTTTGACCAAATCCTCTAACAGGAAAACAGTGGAGTCTTGAATCTCTGCCAGGTCTGTGCTGGAAAGAGTGTGTGTGTGTGTGTGTGTGTGTGTGTGTGTGTGTGTGTGTGTGTGTGTGTGTGTGTGTATATGAGCGGTCTTTGAGCCCCCGAGAGCAGACACCCAGACGGAAAGGTGTCCATGTCCAACACCGTTTCCTCTCCTGTGCGGTTCTGTAGCTGACCCTTCAGGATGCGAGCAGCCGTAATGGTTGTGATGCCCATCCCTGCAGACAGGACAGGCCACATTGGCTAATGGGCGAGCCGTCCCTTACTGGCTTTTTGGCGTAAACACCATGTGCTACGTTTTTGCGCCGTGTTGCTTTCAGACTCACCATCGCCCAGGAAGACCATAATGTTCTTAGCAACATTTGTGTTGAGTTTCTGGTTGAGCGATGCACGTAGTGCTTCCCGGGCCTGCTTCCTCCAGAACTCAGGATCTTCCTCTTCAGCTGTGCAGAGCGACAGGGCCCAGGACAAACACGCCATCACGTGCACATTGGAATGCGCGTGTGCATATTCCCTTTCTGCACACTTTTATGCTAATGTGGTTGATGATTGCCCACCCTCCACAACAAAACAGTAATGCACATATGAAGCCATTTCAGAACTAGTGCCAATTTTATTGTTCAAAAGCACATTAAAAGCATTATCTATAGACGTGGTTACTGGCGTGTTCTAATACTCTTTCCTCAGAGATGCAAAGGCAGCACAACTTACATAGGATGTAAAAGTCATAAATTAAAAGGGGAAAAAAACCATACAGTACATCGATGTCACGCAAGACAAATTACGTTGCTCAATAGCTAATAACAAGGACCGAAAAACTCCACAACTGATTGTCCAGGGGGAAGGACCAGCAGTTCCAGAAGAAACATTTTATACCTGAAAGTAGACAATTGGTGTAAAATGTGATATGTACCTTATCTACCCAGCTCAATAAATTTTAAAATGACTTAAATGTGACCTGGGTAGGAAGGCAGTCATATGGTTGGCTTCATATGAAGACACAGCATATAAAGACTTCTTACCTGGAGCCGCAGGGCAGCAGGCGCTAACCAGCAGACCGAGCCATATGACAGACAGGGGTACGATCGCCATGACAACACTACATGTGGAGGGCACTTAAATACTATGACCATAGCTAGGATAGCGCATATATAACATACCCTTATCCTACTCTTCTACACAGCTTCCAATCAATAACTATTTTGAGGCCATAAAAAAAATTCCCACCATAAGGCACGCTGCAATCTTTTGGGTTAGGCACCGCCTCACAATTTACTTAAAAGCAAAACTGGCATCTTTCAGCTGTGCAATAAATTTCAGCAAAACACTGAGCAGCAAATAGTGAAGCAGAGGGCAAAAGGGCAGAGTGTCATCAGGTTATACACATGTACCTGAGATATTAAAGGTCAATGAAATGAGAAGTCAGTAGCACAGTAAATTATCAAAAGGAGTAAACATGAAGCAGATGCTTCAAAAACTATGTTAGCAAGCCATACAAATTCTGCACTCCGTAGTCCTATTCTTTTCAAGTATGTGTCCACTGGGGACTTAAACAGCAGGTCTTCCAAACCCCTCTCACTGTACAGCTCTGTAGGTTTCAAGTTGTTTCTGTTCTTTATTAAATTTTCATTGTTTTGCAGATAAGTGACCTTGCCTGATATTTCAGTTGTTGATCAGTGAAGACAAAGCCATGCTTAAAATCTAAGACTTTGACCTGTAAGTACTAATGATCTACTCTGTGACCTTGTAATGTCCATCACATTTTACCACATGATTTCAGGTCTATAACTACAATCAAAGCAAGATCACAGATAGTTGTCTCAGTTTACAGAATTGTTATCCAATTCACAGTTACACTTAGACCAAGGACACAGATTATGTAACACCCACTAGCTGAGTGTTAAGTGTTTGAGGGCAACGTTTATGGTTCTATCTACAGTGCAGGACTTTGATAGTCTTACATGCAACTGAGATATGGAATGTTCCAGTTAAGGTTGACAACACAGAGCGACTTGATTAAACTGCTTTTGTTTACTTATTTCAAAGACAAACAGAAACAGGTTACCATTTCACCATTCCACAGAAGTGCTGCTTTTTAATATTTGTTGTAACAACAGAAGTCGGTTTTTCCAACTTTACGTCAGTAAAACATTTTCCTCCAACCTACAGCCCATCGACATCACCCATCAATCAACTGTAACACACACATACATATATTCACAATTTTTTCTTTAGCATCAATTAAAACGTTTAAATACATTTTTTAAAAAACAGTAAAAATGTGTAACTATCGAACGATTCATTGTATTAGCGACGTTATGCGGTTGCCTGTAAGGGTTTATGAGGTGCCTAGATCGTATTTTAAAGGGTTTTTTTAGACTTCAGCAGTTTTTTTCGTGTTAAGTCGCGAGTCTTGGAACGAATTAATGACGTACTGCGAGGTATAGCTGTACTAAACACATAAAAGACATGTAACAACATTGCCCCCTAATGGACAAATAAGTGCTCGTTGCTTGCGAAATTCTGGTAAGAACAAACACTAAACTAGTTAATATTCTTGACACAAGAACACACTTTGAACTGCCTCCCCCTTTTATTTTTACTGGTAGAACATCAGGTACAGTTGTTACATCAGTACACAATAGACTACACTATTCCCAAGCTACATACAAGTACTAGAAAGCTCCTGAGGGCTTCACCATCAATTGCAACAATTAAGCTCCAACCCAACTGAGGTGATAACACAATGTCCCAGCCATACACATGGAAAAGCTATCCATCCTTTCTTCTCCATTAAGATACATTTAAACCAAGTTGACTTTATCCTTGCTCTGTGATGCTTTGGTGCCATTGAGGGTGTCCCCTGGCTGACATAGGCTACAAGCCACCCGTGACTCTACACAATACAAACAACCGGATGATTCATGAAGGACCGACAGATGATTTGAACTTGTAGACCACATACCTGACAGGCTTCACTTATATTTTTCGAGGGGTGCACATTTTTGTTCATACAGGTTTTATAGAACCGAAACATTTAATTAGGCATCACTTTCTTTAGAATGCCTTGCTTTAACACCGGAGACTTGCACATGATTCACTACAGTAAACCTCTGAACTGCTGTTTCAGGTGATGTATGACTTCACCTGAAAACCTCACACAGATTACTGACCAAACAGCTGCAACATGCACCATGCAAGCCAGGCTGCACAAACCTGCACAGGAAAAAAAAAAAATGTTGCACGGTCCACTGCATAGCAACTACAAAACAAACACTCCTTTAAAGGCCTGGGAAGATCCTGCTTACGGCTGTAGTCCTGCCAACAAACTGAGAGTGTCCACATGTGGTAAAAACTGGTATTGCTTTCACACAGCGCAGACAGAAGGCTGACAGATATGCTTTCTGCTCAACCAAGCCAGTAACGAACAGTATACCACCCCGCCATGTGAACCACAAACCCGCCCCACCCACCAAAACAGCAAGGGCATCTCAAACTCTTATTTGCAACGTTCTTTATTTCTTTTCCAGTTTCCGATGTGAAAAGAGGCATTAATTCCTTAATTAAATACTTAAAGAAAGCAAAAAGTATTTACAAATTTAATTAAACTGTAATCAATGAGTTGAGGTGGTTACAAGCACCTTCTGCTAGGGAGAAAAAAAAAATATATAAATACAGGAAAACTGCCACTTTTCTGTAAAGAAAAAGTACATGGCATTACATTGGCATTTATTAAAAAAAAGAAAGTAATATATATTTACAGAACTCTCCTGAAATGTATTTCCATGTTCGGAAGCAGAAAAGGCTTTAGGATTTGTACTGTGTTCCACTTTTTTTTTTTTTTTTTGCCTTTTTCCATAAGTTTCTCTATATACTTTCAAGTTTCATTGATTCTCATTTAAAATCCACTACAGGCTTAGTGGGGCAGAGGCCCTTACAAGTTTAAGTCTAGGAGCAAAGTCACACAGACATATGGGAGTGGCTCAAAAGGGAGAGCATCCAGGCCCCCTCCCACATCACCCACAAAGGCCAATGTCCATTCTCCCTGAGTGCCACACCCCAAGGCCCCTGTAATCAATAGCAAAAGATGAAGAGGAAGGAGGGGGGGGAAAAAAAAAAAAAAAAAAAAAAAAAAAAATCCATTTGTTGCCTCCATTCTGGAAAGTCCAAAAAGGTACCTCCAGCAAATCCACGTTGAAATTTTCCTTTACATAAAAAATACTCAATTCTGCAACTTTAAAATAAAGGAAAAAAAAAACCCTACATGTATATCTTACATGTGAAACAGATCAAGGTTTCATAAACGCTATTAATATTCAAATATAGAGCAGCCTTAGTTGATCTGGATTTATTAGACGTCATGAACAGTGTACAGGGACACTAAAACAATGTAAAACCTCAAAACACTGAAGGAAATGCACTCCCACAGTTTATAAGTTCTGCTTTTTGTGAATTTTCATTTTATTTAGTTTTCTCTTAAAGACATTCGGCAGAGGAGGGAGGGGAGGAGGGAAAAAAAAAAAACTGCACGTTTGTACTGTAGAGTCTCTCCAGGAGAACGGCCGGGATTGTACCGCAAACCAAGTTCGAACCCGAGTCAGTCGGCCCTCGGACACGCCCGCCTGGGGCTTCCTAAAGCTCTAGCTGTTGTCAGACTCCTCGTCAGCCTCACGCAGCCACAGGAAGAAGGCGGTGACGGACTTGAGGGCGACGCCCTTGCCCTGCTGCTCCGCTGGGTCCTTGCTGGACTCCCACTTATAGAAGGCCTCCTCCTTGATGACGTCCTCGTCGTAGAGAGCGTCGAAAAACATGCGGAGCAGATCTGACGGAGGAAACGGAGCGAGCTGGGTGAGTGTGCGCTAGCCACAAGTCTCACAGGCAATAAAGCCACAAGTTCATACCTTAAGCAAAAGCACTGGGCGACAACCAAAGTGCAACAGTGTGAAGGGACACAATGTCTAGGCATTATGTTGACCCCGTAAAATGAACGGCCCGCAAAGCAGGGCCCACATTCGGCCACACCTCACGATTATCAGACCGATTCACAAGTGCTGGGTTTGATTCATTTCGGTAGTCTTTAGAACAATTCATTGTGCAAATGTCAAACATTAACTTAGACTTTCGTTAATGTTTGTTACGTAAAATTAAAAGCACTGTTAATTACCCTATAAAAATACTCAGATTGTTGTTAGGTCTTTAATGCTTTAAAAATTAGCTTGAAAATGCACTTGCAAATGAGCTAATGCAAATGTGATTTCATGTTGCACTGCATTATAGGGCAAATCTCTAGTTGCTATGGGCTCAATATACTTGTGTTAAAAAATAAATATATTAAATTAGGTGATTTAATATATTTATTAAATAGGTGATTACGTGAACTTCAGCTGAAAAAGGATAATACACTATAGGTGAGATTGAGAACTGAACCATCTACACAAAAGGACTGATGCAAGTAAAAGGTCATGGGAAACATACAAAAATTAACAAGAAGGATATCAGGATTGGGATTTGGTATTTAACTGGAATAGCAGTTTTTACAATTCATCAAAAAAAAAAAAAAAAAAAAAAAAAAAAAAAAAAAAAAAAAAAAAAAAAATTTTACACACCCCAAGTAAATAGTGCTGGAAA
>JABJVR010000032.1:444210-464177 GCA_025773905.1 Chitala chitala
CCCCCCCCCCCCCCCCCCCCCCCCCCCCCCCCCCCCCCCCCCCCCCCCCCGCCGCCCCCCCCCCCCCCCAGCCAGGAAGACAGTAAGACTATATTCTAGTTAACCAAAAGGCATGTCCTGGAAACATCCAGGATGTAGCTCCTCAGATCCTCATGTACCATCACTAGATATCAGTGGCCCAGACACGTGGCACAAAACAGAGGTCATCACTGGAGAACAGAACAGACATGGAACCAGACAAACATATGTATACGCACCCCCATGAGACAGCGGCACATGTTGGCATAGGCGACAGAAAAGTTGGGCTCAGAGATGGCCTTCTCAAAGATGAGGTCGATGACGCCCTTGAGGCGCTCCTCTGTGTCGATGGTGAGCTCCTGCACCTGTTTCATCAGCTGCTGGAACATCTGAGGCGTCAGCTTGTTGAGGATGCTACGGACGCGGCGGAAGAGCTCCAGCGTGCGAGCCACCTCCGGGTCGTCATCATCCCGTGATGGCTTACGCACGCTTGGCTTCCACGCCTTCTCTGCCTTGTTCAGCTGCACGTCATCGCTCAGGGAGACACTAGCGATTATCTTCCGTGGTTCCTTCCTCTGGCCCTGCTGGGATCGGCGTGGACCACCCATTCCAGAAGGCTGGGGGTGGAAACAGCATTACACCTAGTCATACCACATAATTCCAAGTCAAGTATTACAGGTTAACCTACTCATAACCCTTTTTAGCTAAGGATATATTGTACTATCCTTTGGAATTTGAAATGAGTGGCACACAAAGTAACCTACGGCAACTTACCGGCCCTCTGCCTCCTGAAGGCCTTCCCAAGTTAGCAAAATGGGGCGTGAAATCTGGACCACAATTCGTGCTAGTCAGGCGGCTGGGGTCCAGGGGTCGAAGGGGTGTCTTGTTAGCCTTCAGAAAGAAAAGCGAAAATGAAGTCTGGTTTTTAACAAATGACAAGTACGGGCTAAGCATGTCACGCAAACAGCAGGGCAGGCTTGACTACCTTGTCAAGAACCACATCGCTGATATGAGGAAGCCCCTCGGGTTTGTGCATGCTGGCACTGATGAACTGAAATCCCAGCAGGAATTCACGGTCGTATTTCTTCTTTTCTTCTGGGTTGAGTGGCTTCCATTGCTCTGTAACAGGAACAAGCTCAGCTGAGAACAAGCTCGGCTGCTGAGGCTGCCAAAATCTATCAACGTCTAGTCAAAAAACACAAGGCGAAACTACGGAGGTAACCAGCAATGCAAATCCATGGTCCCGTTTAAAATATTTGCAACAAATGAGTGTTAACCCAAATTTGCAGAATCTTAGGCCTGAGTGGTAATGCAGTTGTTAGGAAGTGGGCATTTTCAAGGCTATGCCACTTAATGAGCTGGAGGCACTGGTTCTCCAGGTTTTAGAGAACAGGTAAAAACCAAACCTTGTTTGTAGTCATATTTCTGAGCCTCAGGTTCAATGTTCTCAGCATCCAGTTTATCCTCTTTCTCTTCCCAAGTCTCCTCAACCTCCTCTGCTGCAGGGGGGGTTGGCCGTGCCTCTTCTGCATCAGTTTGGGTAGGAGTGAGACGAGCCTGTTCCGTTTCAGGCTGACTGCCCACCACCTGCTCCTGAGGGGGTACAAGAGGACAGCTGGCATCAAAACTTCCTTATGACCCATAAACAGCAATGCACACCCTCCTCTCTCCCAAAAACCGTGCCATTTTCACACAAAACGGCTGAATAGAGCAAAACCCCTGATGAGCACACCTCCTTAAAGGCATCCAGAAGATCCCCAACTGCCTCCTTCTTGTTAAGGTCCTTCATCTTCCTCTTCTTCTTTGGCACAGAGACAGCAGCTATATTGAGTAGTATTGTGGACAACTTTGAGATTTCATTCACTACCAAAGCAGCATTTAGAACACCAAGAACCGAATGAATGTTAAAGATCAAAGAAAAACTAATGACATAAGCACTGATTTCACTGCAAAGGAATGTTATCCAACCGTCCCTTCCTGAAAAAGTTGGACTAGATTTTCATCACTCCCTTTTATTAGAACGGCCACTTTCAACTGCATCCCCAGTCATGGAAAGAGGTTTGTAGGTTACAAATCTTAAGACTGTTACAAATGCATATTCTCTCTCACACACACAATTCCGTCTCCTCAGATCCTCATATGCCATCACTGGTAATCAGTGGCCCAGACACGTGGCACTAAATAAAGGTCATCACTGGAGTCCGGAGCACTCGCTGGCACACAGACCCACCTTGCATAGATGTCTCCCCTGGAGGGGTGCTCTGTGGAGCAGATGCATCTTCTTTCTCCTCAGCAGGCTGAGGCGGGCTCGCAGAGACGGGTGCCACTGCGGCTGCAACAATGGACGCCGCCACCGACGCGACAACTGGCACCGAGAGCGCAGTCGGCACCGAATCGGATGTAGCCTCCCCCTGTGGAGCCACGTCAGGCTCGGCGATGGGGCTCACGTGACACTCGGGTGTGCTGTGGGGCGTGTTCTCAACATCATGCCCCCCAGGGGAGGCCAGGCCATTGGCCAGCTGCAGCTCCTCAGGCTGAGCAATGGGACTCTCTGGGGTGACCTCTGGGAAGGGTATAGGACTCAACTCTGGAGTGACAGCTGGCTTAATGCCATTAGTGTTGGGGGATGTGGCAATGGGCGGGGTCACAGAGGCGGCGAGTTCGACTGTCTCTTTTACTTCCTCCTCGTCATGGCACCCCCGGACATTCTGCGCCACGGCTGTGGTCAAGAGCTCGTCTGCCATCTCGGGGATGTCATCTGGCTGGAGCGGTGCACAAGCGAACGGGCCCGTGGGGGTTTCGATGCTGTCGGTCGTCAGGGGAACGGAGGGCACGTTAGTGTTAACAAGGGTCTCCCCTGGGGGCACCGGGACCTCTGGAGAGAGGGCAGGCGCCTTATTGTCCGTGTCAGAGATCGCCTCAGGAGACATGGACGCCGAAGGAGCAGGGTCAGCCTTCGTCAGCTCAGGGGTCTTGGATAAAGGAACAGCAGCAACCGTTGCCTTTGCTGGTTCATCTGCACACAGAAAGGTGTAAGTGAGTACACAACAGTTCCTCCAGAGAGGGGGAGAGAACGTCCCACTGACAGTCACCAATTACCTGATTTCACTGCCACGACAGTCTGAATTGCACTCTCACCATTGGCCTGAGCAGCCCCACTGTCCGACCCCAAAGCGGCACTCTGGAACACGGAAAGTCAAGTTGGTCATGAACAAGATTAAAAACGTGCTTCTGTCTATACTAGCCTCGAGAGGCAGTGAGCTGCCTTACCTGTGGAGGCGTTGGTGTGGAGGCAGATCTACCCCCAGACATGATCTCGTCCGTTATGTCACGGCCGCCCTGGTTGGGGTCTCGAATTCTAATCTGTGAAAGTACAAGTGACGGCATTATTTTGAGATAACAGCGAGACAGTCTGCAAACGTACATCTTACAGCCAATTAAAGACTTAAACAGAAAGTAACTTTCTGATATCCTTGAAAAACTTGAGGGGGGGGGGCAGAATAGAAAGCAGGGGCCTACAACTCACTCAGACAGGCATACATGCTAACAACCAGGAAGTAGCACACTGTCCTACAATTATCGTTAACAGTAACAGTGAACAAGCTCAGTATCTCATGATTATGATCCTGCACAGTCACATGGATCCCTCCTCCCCTAAACACCCGTCCTCGACTCTTCAATCATAGCAAAGTAAAAAAGCAGCAGCTCTGTGAGCGTACATGCACAAACAACCGCGCGCACACTGCATTACCTCCTACAGCCCGGACAGAAAGGGACTCAGTAAGCCTCCGGGCCTACAGCTGACGGCATCAGTGAGGCCGCTGAATCCTGGAGCCGGAGTTCAGCTCTGGGCCCAACGGCCCTGCCTAGCAGGCCAGGAAATTTTGCAACTACGGCTGCAGCTACGCACCCTGCCTGGGCCCCCTCCCAGTGCACAGACCAAAGAGAACGAGACAGAATGGCTGGCCTGGTGAAGCAACGCGGCTGGAATGTAACCCTCCCAAAACCCCACCCACAGGGCTTCAGTCCCAACCAATAAGAACACAGGGGTGGAAAGCAGAGGCAGGCGGGGGAGCAGACTCATCGCTACTTCTTATGCGAGTGAGTAATCCGTCCAACTCCACCCCCGCCTTCCCCCCTTCTGCCACACTGCCGAGTAGTGGTGGAAAGGCTCTGTTCAGCTTCCGGCTTGAAGGGTGGGGTGAGCGGGGGCCACGTGGAGAAGAGAGAAGCCATGCCCTCTTGTCTCCCAACCACATTCTCGGGGGGGGGGGGCAATAACCACTTACACTAACGTCTGCTCAAAACATTCATGCAGCAAAATTACCTCCTATTAATCCTCAACACCACCCAATTTTAATGTCACACACCTTCTCCAACATCTGTCCCAGCATGCCTCCCTCTCACTGAGAAACAGACATGCGCGAAGCTGCTACTTCCAGTTCACAGGCAGTACTTTAATCAGCTTTGCCAACACAGAACAGGGCAGTTTGTGCAGCTGTGCAGACTTGCGACATCCACCCCAGGCAGTAGTGTGAGTAACGTTAAAGTCAACATAATGGCAAACCCACGCAAATCCTGCACTGTGTCAGATCATTCCTAGCAGGCTTAATGTACAGTGGTTTATAGCAACCCATTTGTATCAGTTAGTCCAGTTAGCACCTATACTTTCCTGCATACGTGGCTCTAAACCAAGCAAACGGACCACGGGACAAGGCTGTGCTCAGGGCCTACCTGCTTGCGTTCCCGTTTTGCTGGGATCTGTTGAGGAGCCGGAGTCTGCTGTTGCTGCTGCGGTGGGTTCATGATGACAGGCGTAGCTGGCACAGAGGGGGTGTACTGTGGCTGGGCAGAGTAGTAAGCTCCTGGGAGGGACAGGGGGCACAAAATTCATCAGCACAAAAACCCATGTGTAGACACTCAAGTACACACCACGCATTTGAACCCACAACCCCTCCAGCTCTCAGTGAAATCTCTTCAGCCCCTGAGCCACTCCAAACACAAACAGCAATACACACACCGATGGGAACCTCAAGGATCAAGCACTCACCAAGACAGTAAACACATCCCTAAAGCTGGGAAGTCCCATTAGTTTGGGCACCCCCGCCACTTTCCCCATTGCTTCCCCACTCCCATAGATTGCCAACACTGTGCCCAAACTCAGCCCCGCTCCTCCTTGCTTTACGGACAGCGCATTGTTGATCGAGAGAGCGCGAACTAAATATAGTCATAAGTCACAGCGCAGAGCTGTGGGACAGGCAGAGAATGCGCTGAGGGAAGGGTGCAGGCATGCGTTGGAGCTCCGAAACGACAGCCCCTCAAGCTTTTCACCACGAAGGTAGTCTGGTAGGGGAAGGGGGGGCAGTTAGAGGGAGATGAAGACAGCACATACCAGGAGAGAAGCGCCTGTAAGAGGACTGGTTACCCATCTGAGCACAGATGTGAGACGCTGAATCTTAATGCCACTCAATCGCCTCGGCTCCCCCGGTGAGGGAGAGGGCTGCTTGTCCACCACCCTGCTCTTTTCAGCCTTGAGCAAGGCCCCCCCAACGTAGAGTCCTCAATAAAGCCACAGAAGAAAACCTGCTCTAAACAGGCACTGAAGCCGAACCCCGTTCTTGCCTCTGGAGGCCGCGGGAGCGACCGCACGTACGACCGCGCAGACGGCAGCCACGGCCAACTGACGGCAGTGTGGGAAGATGCTCTGTAAATCACTTAGACACAGGTTAAAAATAAACCCCAATCCGCCGCTCATGTGCTTGCAAGAGAGACACAGCAGGGGTCAGAATTCCTGCCAGCGCCACCTACAGACCAGATACTCCAAATGCTGTACTCTTAGAAAATGCTCTACAAGATTAAAAGGACGTCTTGTAACTACAACCACACAGGAAGGCAGCATGTCCTGTTAGTGGACGCAACTGAACCAAACTTACCACTGCATGAGAACTGGAACTGAAATCACATCCTGACACCTGTTGGATGTCGGATGGCTTAGAGCAGACATAAAGCCGTCCGTACAGCAAATACCTCTTGACAACCATTAATCAAAAGGGTCCCAAAAACCATAGAGAAACCCAACAAAAAAGCTAAACCCAAAACAGAGGGAGTACTGTTCAAACAAGACCCTCCCAGCGATCAAGATTAACTGACTGGAGTCAACATAATTCTGAAAATGAGACATTTAAGACAATGTCGTAAACTTAAAACAAGACCTTACAGCTAACACACAGAGAAGCAGCACACAGGCTGAGGGAAAAACAAATAAAGACCCAGAGCCTTGGACACGGTCAAGAGGAAGAGAGAACGGCATCGCACCGAGCCTCCAAAAGTGCTGTGGAAGAGGTGCGTCAGCCTCTCCGGGTCCAGGCTGAGCACATTCCACAGCCCAAATTAACTCCGGTGAGCAGCTCGATGCGTTTGCCGAGCCAGGCCATGAGCCAGTGGGCACACAGAGCATGAAAATGCAGGCCACCCCCACTACCACAAATCTGGGTTGACACTGGCCAGAAAACCCCTTTACCCATGCTACACAAAACATGCAGCACAAGTCTTTCTGGGTCAGAAAGCAGACTGGGTCACTTCATACGCAGTTAATGAGAGTGTCGGTGTAGGAGCTCCTTAAAAACTGACCCTAAGGGCTCAGAACAAGGACAGGCCTGGGATCTGCAGGTGTCCACACACCACAGTCACCATCTCCCAACTCTCATGTCTTTAGGGGTTCAGCCTAAAGACCACCCTAATATGCAGGTCTAGACCCAAGCTCTGAGCCCCTGTGGTCTCCAAACTGTTCTGTTCATGAGGCCCCAAACAGAGCCTCTTACCATATGTACCATATTCTGCCGGGCTGGATCCAGGGTAGAAACCAGGCGTTCCGGTGGCAACAGGGTACTGCTGCGCTGTGGCCACGTAAGTCGATCGATACTGAGAGACAGAGAGAGAGGAAAAAAAAAAAAAAAAGAGGAATTTATAGGGAAAGCCCTTCAACACAAGGGAGGGCAAAGCATCCAGAGACAGCAGGCTGGACTACAGCCCTGTTCTGACAACGGCTCTTTGTTACATCAATGCCTCTGACCCATCCCAGCGACCACAGGCACAGCAGGATGAGGATGGCCACAGACAAGGGCCACACCCAGGGAACAGGCAGCCTCCACCCAGTGCGGGACGCGCTTTTAAACAGCGCACAGCCAGGAAGGGTCTGGAAAGGTCAGCTGGTGTGGGCTGCCCATTGAGCTGAAGCTAGAGTCAGCAGGTCGTCACGCCGAGGGGAGATGCTGTACCCCCCTCAGCGCCCCCCCGACACCTTTCAACACCGCACAGAAACATGAATGATTGTGCTGTAGTTCACAGATTGCACTTACATGCGGAACAAGCAGGGAGGTGACCCACACCTGAACCACAGGCAGAGCATACATATAACAGGAGCACAATACATCTGTACAAAAAAGAAAACAGGCCAAACATCCTGAACAAGTAGCGTTAAGAGCTGGGGAGTTAAATGACCTGAGCAGAAAGGCAGATCACAAAGCAGCCTGTTCTGTCCTGGCAAAAAGAAATTACCTGGTTGGACGGAATGAAGTAGGCAGGCGGGCCCTGTGAGTTGGGAAAGGGCAGAGGCTGCTGGGAGATCATCATCATCTGTGAGCCTTGTGGGTAGACATGCGTGGGGCCCACGGGCCGAGGCGTGCTGTTGGGTGTCACGCGGGGGGCACTGCTGGGGAGGCTGGGCCGGTTCTGGTAGTATGGCTGGTGAGGGAAGGTGGGGTGTAGAGCCCAGTCAAAGCGTGTTTTTAAAAAGTCTCAAACTGTGAGCTGCCCTCCTCCACCCATCACTGCAAAAAGCGCTGATTAGGGGTGGTGGTGTCAGGAGCCAAACAGTGACAAAGAGGAGGAAGAGGAGGAAGGGGTCGTTACCTGCAGTGACCTGAATCCTCCCTTCAGCAGCACAACACACACAGCAGGAAGCAACAGAGAGGAGAAACGGGAGAGAAGGCGGGAAAATCATCCATTACCCGTGTGCAAAACCTGAGCAACAGTCAGAACGAGCCCACACCCTCCCCACGCCAAAAAAGCAGCAACATGCACAGACGTCCCAATCTACTAAACCCAAGCCGTTTTTGTGTGTCCCTGTATGCGTGTCAGAATCATGCAACTTCTAACAATTAAATCAGAGAAGTGACAGTTAAGACTCAAACCCAGTTAACAGTTGGACAAGTGGTGTTACATTGGTCTCAGTGGCCAACAGAAACCTTCTTTGACCTTTGTTAGCAGCACGGCTAAAATTCTGCTCAACCGTCCATCTTTAAGTCATCAAGTTACCAATATCACATCGCAAACATGCCAAATTTATCGCAACATTTAATGGCTATTTATGCACTTTATGGGCACCCAGCTTAATCTCGGATGTAAACCCAGAGGCTTCTGCAGGGTAAATTTAGAGTATAACTGAGCACTACTCCCTAGGTGGGTGTATATGTATGCGCACGAGTGCGAGACATAGATAAGGGCCGGACAGGGACCAATACACATACGGGTAGAGCCTGGTAGTAACAGGGCTTCTTCAGGGAACTGAAGCTATGTCTGTCAAAGGCTGACATATTTCTAAGCTCTTACTCTGGACAGATCCAGAGTGCCCATCTAAATGGATCAGCTTACAGATCAAATGGAGGGGTGTTACTTCATTTGGAACCCCCTGTTCCAGTACTTACAGCTTGCCTCACAAACCCTTAAGATCAGCAGCTCAAAGCAGGCATGCATCTTGCCCTCCTGCCACCCACCCCGACAAACAGACCCGTGATCATCTGTTAGTACCTGTTGGTGTAAAGCACGCGGCCCCGCAGCAAACTAGAACAGGAGCGAGAGACAGGTCAAAGGTCAGCACCACACAGGGAAACAGCCAGAGGTACAGCATAGGAGACAGGCCAAAGGTCAGAAGCACACAGAAATACAGCCAGTCACAGAGCAAGAGACAGGTCAAAGGTCAGAGGCACACAGCACAGAGTTAGACAGGCAGCACTCCTCCCGTGCAGAGACAAACATGAAACAAAAGTAAACATGAGTTTCACTTCCTGGGACTTGACACTAAATGGGAGGATTCAGAAGACAGTACAGGCCAGACAGATATATTACAGCTTAAACAATATAAAAATGTATTCAAGGACATCAGATAATTTAAGACTAGTATAATCATGTTAATGTGCCTAGCCAAACTTGTCAGCCTCAGGTTTATGCACCACAAAAATCAAATGATCAGCTTTCTGTAAATGGTCCTTCATTAGAAAATTACATTAAGATTTGGCACCTTCTGTGTCTTTATATCAGCATGTTCAGATCCACAAGGACTTGGCATCGTGTGAAACACTCAGCCTACTCTACGTGCCCTTATAGGGGACACACAACAGCTCTTCTCTCTCCTCCTCTGGAGCACGCCACACCTGCATCTCAGGTGGGCTCGGATATTTGCGCAGGCCAAACTGAAGAGGGCGTGGCCATGAGACGTACCTGCCGGGGCTGGGGTGTGGGGTTCATTGTCGGAGGTGGGTTAGCAAACACCACAGGTGGTTGTCCTGGAGGGTAAGCGGGCTGGTGGTATAAAATTAGTGAAAAGAAAAAAAAATTAAACTAAATAGGTACCCCACCAAAAGCAGGGCCTGGGTAAGAACTCATTTAACTAAAAAGCATCACAGAAACAAGCATCTGAAATCTGAATGCAAGCCTACACAAAGCACCCCCACAACAGAAGGGAAGTTACCTGTGGGAGTCCAGGGGAAGGGGCAGGGTGAGGGGTAGAGGATGGTCCTGCTATAGGTTGTGGCGCTTTATTCATTTCATCTGGTTCTGCATGGAGAACTTCGGAGTCGTGTGGAAATCTGTTGAGAAGTGGAAATTAACCAGTGCTCCTCAATGCCTAAAGACAGTTTCTCAAGCCCTGTACTTAAACCTGACCTCTGAAAAGCACAAGAATAAGGTGTGCAGAGTGTCAAAGTAATACTTTCCCCAAGTAAAGGTCTCTCTAACATGTGAAGCAGAGCAGAGAGATGTTTACCTGGCTCCTCTGTAATAACACATCAGACAATGTGATAGGTAAAATCAGCACAAGGAGTCCAGCATTACTGATGATAATGCATCTCTCAGCTCCACTTAAATTTGTACCAAGATACCACCAAAATGCACTTAATATCGTTGCACCTAAATTTAACACCTTTATCCACAATCTCCATCACCTCCACATACGCACACTCAAGAAAAAAAAATAATAAACATTTTGATGTGTTTTGGAGAACTCTTTCTAAGCCAGTAGAAGTAAGAGCAGGTAGCCTTTCTGCCCGTACAAGTTACACTGATACAAAAGTACCGAGATGTACAGACAGAGTACCCCTCATAGCTCACTGAATAACTGCATTTTAAAGCCGATGTTATTTCAGAAACATATCCCCCCCAGTTCCAACACACTTGGTATGTTCCCCTAGGTGGACCCTCTGCTATACCACTGAATGCAACCAACCTCAACGCTAACAGCTAAACCTGCAGAGCAACACAGGAGATGTCAAGATGACATGTCACTCAATGAGGCCCAAAGAAAGCATAATTACTGACAAAAACTAAGATACCTTAACTCACATTAACAGTAATTGTCAGTCACAACTAGAGTGTAAAAACCACAAAATCCATATTTCAAATGAGTCAAATTCTAATGGAGTGTAACACTAACCCAATTACCAAATTACACAAAGGACTTTTCCCAGTTGCTTTGACATGAGGCAGATATCCATTTCAAGTCAATCAGGACTTAACCACTACTACTGATGGAAAAATATTTTTCATGAAGAGCAGAGTTAAGGGGGATTTTCCCTCATTTTAAGTTTGGTTTCAGGGATTGTGACACGAGGAAAGATTTGACATTAGAGTACAGGATTCTAAAATAGGCTGGTTCACAAGGCTCTGCTGTGACAACTTTTCAAAACTGATTACACAATTGAATCGACAAGTTTAAGGAAGCACGTTTTAAAGACAATATGAGAAATACCATGCTATATTTTGCCTGAAAATGCTAGCTCAGTGCAATACATATTTTCACCAGAACGACAACTGCAAAATCAACAACACACAACCCTGAAACAAAAATCCTCGAGTTAGATTAGTGCAAGGCCTGATTCAAGCAAAGTCCTCAAATTGAAAAGTACAACAGAGAGCCAATGTTTCAGCGAGGCACAGGACTTTGCCTGCTTCCACAGACGTGCTGTGGACAACTGCCAGAATGAAGCAGGGTGGGCTGGGGGGGGGGGGGTGGAGACGTGGCTCTTTTCAGAGGTGGGGCCAATGCCACCAGGAAGCAAGGGGCGACTGTGTGTTTGTGCTGAGTGGGTGCTCCGAAGGTCGGGGGAGGGGCGGCTAGACTGAGTACACACATACGCACGAACCATGCACACAACACCCGACACCAACCAGTGGGACTCTCCAAGTCGAGGGAGAGGTGGAGA
This sequence comes from Chitala chitala, assembly GCA_025773905.1. Lineage (NCBI taxonomy): Eukaryota > Metazoa > Chordata > Actinopteri > Osteoglossiformes > Notopteridae > Chitala > Chitala chitala. Next base: position 455,706 of record JABJVR010000032.1, read on the forward strand.
GGAAAGGGGAGGGTGAGCCTATGAAGAACAACATTTTGTGGCGTTTCCTCCCTCTTTTATCAAATGGCCCGAGATTACCGCCACAGAAGGTTCTAAGCAGCATCAGATGAGACAAGCACAAAATGACGGGGAGTCACACTTGGGTCCTTGGACTCTACGCTTTGATGAATCCAAACTTGTGGGGAGACCTGGCGGCCACCATGGGCCTCCAAACAGAACAGAGCGTAGGCCGCTAGCAAGTCAAGGACAAAGCCTTCACTATGAGGGCCATCATATCTGACAATTGCACATTTTCCAACTTCCATCTCACAAACCAGGCAAGCCCACAGTGTAAGGAGGAAAAAGCCCTTACCCACAGAGGCGCGTGTGTGCAGAACACATTGCTCTGTGGTACTGTCCAAATATGGCACTAACCTGCACTACAGCGAGGCGCCAGCAGACCCTGCTCCTCAACCCACCTTGTGGGCAAGGACCTGATTAGTACCACACAGTAAAACGCACCCCCCCCACCCCGGAAACGTGAGACCACAGCGGATCACGCCAACCAGTCACAAGCCCGCAGCTCACGTAACGCAGTACATGTAAGGACAGAGGAAAACAAGTATGGTCACCAGGTGAATCCAGTTTTGGTCACCTAACAATGACCACACAGTGTTGTGGTTGACAAGTGCTACGTCTGAAACAGGTGGACAACTCTGCTCCTAGGGCAAACACACTGATGCGCATCGACGGCGAATATGACGCACGTAATTCACTAGATGTACTGAAGTTCATGAAGGAGCTACCCTGGCGAGCGTTAAACTGTTCACCGAAGCGCAAGCAGTTAAACATAAGCAGTCCCCCCCCCCCCCCGAGTGGCGCTCTGCCCAGCGACAACACTGGGTTCTCCTTAAATGGCTGTCTGGTCTGTTGTCAGCCACTCTGAAGACTCTGCATGACAGTGCCGGTCTGCAGAGGTATTCCAACAGAAAGGAAGAAAATGAATTAGGAAATGCACACTGCTGTAAAGACACCGACATTCAAATGAGTCAGTAAGATTACCAAACCATAGAACTGAATTATTGCCCCCACCGCTCCACACACACTACTGTTTCACTGACCACGCGAGTACAGTGGATGCCTCTGCAACGTGATCTCGCAGTCCAACCGTGTCTAAAAGGCGAAAGCAGGGCAGTGTGACTTTTTGTTCCCACTTCAAAATCACGTACGTAGTTATGTCCCTTCATTGTCAGGAAAAACGGTAAGAATACAACTGCTGATTGGCAGCTGAACTGTTCAAAGAAACCAAAGAGCCACCATGCACTGAGCAGTACTGACAAATCTGGACACAGCTGTATCAAAGAACGTCTAGTGAACATGCTATGGACAATACACAGCCCTCCTGTCTTTATAAAAAAAAAAAAAAAACACCTTAATATGTACAAAGTTCAAGTTGAACCAAATACATACACCTATTTATGCAACCAATAACCCACATACAGTCAGAACCATGACTTTCTTCTGGATTGCCTTCAATTAAGAATAACATTTAACAGTACAGACATTATGCCGGTCTCCAACTGCACTCCAGTATCAGAAGCCTATTTTACATAGCTCGTGAATGACACTTGTCGCCTTAGGAAAATCTATATAGAACCGATGGTCATAGCTGACATGAGGGGGGGGGTAAATCTAAGATACGAGATGGTTTAAATTATTCCCGAAAGAAACGCTATCAGCGCTAGTCTCTGAACACTCCCCAGCTCACTGGCGTTTCGAGAGGAATCCATTTTGAGCGTAGTACCTTGAAAGTTTTCACGTTATTTTCCATTAGCAAATCCGCCAGCAAATGAAAAGTACGTTTCGTCTCTTCGATGCCGATGCACACTCGCCGCGTTACATACACACCACGGTTCAACCCGCAAGCTTTGTCAATCGAACTGGAATTCAGGGTGTAGCCAGGAATGTCTCTTATTCTTATCGTGCGTGACAGTACGACCAAGTTCTAAATCACATTCGAAACATCAAATACGAATATCTGGTTTATCCTACAGTTAAATCGGACGCTATTAAAGGTTTCGAACACACGTCTGCAAATTCATCTAAGCACGCATGTTGCGGACAACGTGAGGCGCCATGTTGCACTCGCCTTCCTCCCCGGGCCCCTCACGCACCACGTGGTTCCTGCTCAGCTCCAGCAAAGTAACCGGCTTCTGGTCCCAGCTGGCGACGAGCTCCGCCTCGTGCTTGTAGCTCCAAAGTTCCGCAGGCCACCAAAAACGACTGCTCGATACTGTCATATATACCAGCTTTGCGTGTGCATATTTAACGCATCGCCCGATTAGAGCGAATTCTGTATATATTACACTGGTTTAACCAACCGCTTGACGATTTACTGAAACTCTTTTTGAAGGCCGCGTTAGCTCCTTGCTACCTAGCGGGCAGCAACACGAATTTACCGACAATGTGTAGCGCACAGTCGCAATCCAGCAAATAACCAAACAGGAACGCCCGAAAACCCACCACGACCATCACACATATACAATACCGAATGCAGTTAGTTCGGTATTTCGAATTTTCCACATGTACGTGTCGTGTCAACTACTTGGCAATTGTACGAGACAAAAAAGTCGTAGTGTTTTTTTATTTTATTTTTTTTTTTTTAAGCAAAGGACCCCCCCCCAAAAAAAAAAAAAAATAAATAAATAATAACGTTGTACTTCGCAAAGGAAAAAAAAAGGTACTCCAGGAAGCAGGCCGGACTTAACAGGCCTGAACACCACTCCATGCTCGACGTGTCATTGGGCAGGTCATTACACCGGTTGAAAAACTCCTTAAAATTCGAGTATTTTGAACATATAACGGCTTATAGCACCAGCCTGGAAATGGATACAGATTCTGATTTACGCATCTTCATGGTGGATGACGTACTGTCGAACACACTGCAGAAACACTCCAGCACAGCTACTTTAAGTGTATATGTAACAGTGCCTGCGGAAACTTAAATACCCCCAAAAATCAGTATTGACAACCACGTCAATAACCAAGATAAAAATGAACGAGTCAAGCATGTAAAGGCATATTCATAACAAGACGTGGGCGGTAAAGTAAAGTGCCCACTTTTGCGTAAAGAATGTACAGCGATCAATGCGAATCGCTAATCTCAAGTACAGCTTTAAACATCGCTTTAATGGGTTGCGCTTTTTGGATTGTTTTTTATGCTCCGAATTGCCATCGCGTTGTGTCCCGTTTCAGGACCACTACCTAACCGTTACATAATTACAAGACGTCAAAACTTCGCATGGCCATGCAGTCAGAATCAAAAAGTGCACAGAAATTACTTACAAAACGGCCGGTATATTATATCGGCTCATATTGACAAAGTCACACCAATAACTAAACAAAGCAGAAAAAAATGTATTATTTTGATACTAATAAAGCGCAATACAAATACCTGATTATCTTGTCCAACGGAATACACTGGCACAGACGCCACCATATGGAAAGCGGTCCGCTGCGAGTCGTTATCGTGGCTCAAGTAAAACATTCCACGAAAACACAACCACAACGAATACTGTACACGCCGTGACAAAATAATGGAGAAACCGCGGCTGTATGTACGTGTATGTGTAAAAAGGTTTCCTATTTCAGGCCACAAACCGCGTCATAAAATTTAATTAATAATCAGAAACGTCATGAGGAGATGCACCCTCACAGGCAAAATCTTCCCCGCAAGAGGCAACCCTGTTTTTTTTCCTCCTCCGGATCTGCCTTTAAAAACACGAGTTTCACATGCCATCACATACGGGGCCTACAACTAACCGAAACTAACTAACTAGGTAACCACCCACCCGGCCATCATCATGGCTTTCACCATCAGCCGGCATGACACGCGAATCTAATTCTTGTTCCGGGTAAATTACCACGCTCAATACAAGTATAAACGTTTAGACAGAATATTAAAGGATAATAAGTCACTTCCTTGGCAAAGCTATTTCTGACAGCAACATTCAAAAAAACTGGGCTCGGTTCGCTCAAACTGCTAGTTGCCAAGTTAGGTCCAACTCATGAATATACAAACAATAAAATGTCAGATATACGACATGATCACTCCGTGTGTGAAATTGAAAAAAATAATTGTCCAAGTTCTTATAGAGAGCCGACCAGCCGGAGACACGCTTGAAATAAGCCCTGATCCAGCTCGCTTCGCTTACCAAAAAGCAAAGTGTTGGAAGGGTAGAGAACCGGGCCGGACCGAGTATCTGATTCTGCGTCTTTCTACTCAGACCTTTTTTCGTCCGATTTTTTCATTCGCGTCAGTTCTGAAAGCTATAATTGTCCTCAATTTCAAAGGGGACTGGGGGTGTCTTATTCCTCTTTTGATGAGTTGACCAGAAGTGTGTTTTAAATCCCTACAAGCACGTAAAACAAAAAGGAGGAAAAATCATACAGTAATACTGTCCCGAATAAAGCTAATGACATAACAAGAGCCAGCGGATCGAGCCGCTAAGCCTGAGGTCCATATTTAAGGCGCGGATGGTAGCGGATTGACTGCGGGTTACCCTCACGGATCTGATTTAACAGAAAACACAGAGCGGAGCCATGGCGTTACCTTTCTCTCCTTGAGTCCGCGGAGCCGGACAGAGTCCTCCCGGAAGCGCATCGACACTTCCGGTTTAATCACAATGGGAACCCCTCACACCTTAGTCATGTGATAGGGGTACAGCCTTGTTTTTTTTTTCATTACTTGTTAAATATTGTTCTAACAGCGGTTACTAATTCTCCGACTTGCAAAAGTAAACTGTTCAATGAAGGTATATAAATTATCAGCAAGCCAACTCTCATGCAGAATTTGCTTTTTTCTTTGCTACAGTTGGCTGAGTCAGAATCAGCCGCATGAGCGTCGTAGCACAAGGACAAGTGACGTTTCGGGGTTAGAGTGCAGAGGTAAAATTTGGCTTGATTGGTTGTATCAGTCCTTTTCTTTTTGACAGCAAATAACATTCTGTAAACCACTTTTGTTACCGGTTGGATAATTTTTTCTAATGTATTGCATGTCAAGAAATGTTAACAAAATTATATAAATAGAAAAAAATAGTACACAAAAGTACTTTTAAAGCAAGTCTTCAGTTTTCATAATGCCTAAAAAAATTACAGTTGTAATATTTTGAGTTCTTAAAATCTATAATTTATACATATTAAAAAATAAGAAAAGAGACGTCAGGACAACGCTATATTTATCCTAACTGCAGATTATTGCCAAGATGACACCACTTTGATGAAATAACAGAAAACTGCCAACCATATGGATAAGAACATTTTATTTTTGTGGAACTCTGTATTGTACCAAATCCATCCAAAAACATTACTAAAGGTAAATACACGTTTAGAAGGCTTTAATCTTGAAAAAAGAAAAAAAAAAAACAATATATAGCAAACTTTTCACTGTGAAGTACATTATCTATCCTGAACTTCACCTAAAGGTGATGCAAAGTTTGTTTAACCCTTACATGCAGAATCTCAAATCAATTGGACTTAAAGCATTTTCAGCAAATTTATATTGCTTAATTGGGAAATGTGAGTATGGACATACCAGCTAGCCACTGGAACGACAATGCCCTCATACATTTACATCCTACACCGATTGATGCAGAGCAGCAAAACCTATACCTTTGCAGTTGGTCCACATCACAAATATAGCAAGAATTACACAAGGTCCAGGAATTTCTGTATATTAATAGCATTTCGAAGAAACAACTCTTTACTAAGATATTGGCTGGGGCTTTCATTGGTTTTATTCTAAATGGCATGTAGAGGTAATACCAACATTTAACTGCTTCCCGTTCACCTAGACCATGGGTTGTATAAGGGTACTGGGGGAAACCACTGAATCACAAATAAAAAGGCCTTGGTAATCGGAAGCTAAAGTTGTAGCAGCAAAACTTCCTAGGCGTCGTAGTTGGGATTCTTGCGCAAGATGACAAAGCCCTCAAGTATGGGCGTGACGGGTAGGTATTCCTCAGTGGCCAGCTCTGCCCTCTCACCGTGTGCCAGCAGAACCGGTGTGGTGTGGGTCTGGAAGCCTGTGATGGCCTTGGGCTTCCCGGCTTGACCCACGACATCCACTGCCTACAAAAACATGCTGCATTAATGTATGTTCTCAGAGCTGGTTAATGCGACTGACTCGCTGCTTAAACAAATGCACTTCGCAAAAAAATTAAGCAACCTTTCTGCAAAACAAGAGCCTTGTTTATATTCCACAGCTGCCACCCTCAGCTCTAAAGCCAAGCAGTCTCACCTGTCCAACCCTGACCGACACAGGCAGAGGATGCAGCTCTTCATCAAAAGTGACCAACATGCGAGGCTGCATGGCTGCCACCAGGCTGTACAGCACATAATGCGACTTCCCCAGTATTACTGCAACATAACGAGAAAGACAAGGGTTTTACACACCAATTCATGTGGCAGTGCTTCAGAAACTGCTCACAGATATACTTATAGGTAAACATGCACAGTGACAGATACTAACTGTTTTTCACATCCAAGAAGGAGACGAGGACGGTGAGCAGTCCTGCCACTGCAACCTGACTCATGAGCTGCCGGTCACTGTGGTAGGGGCACAGGGTGAGTGTTCCTTTTCCCAGGTGCGTCAGACCCTGCAGGTAAAGCAAAATGGCTTATAGTCAGTCTACAGGGTCACCAGAGGTGGCCAGGAGATCATGTTCACCTGGGTTCACCATGATGTTGGTACCAGGATCATACCTGTGCAAGCCTGACCATGAAGAGGTTGTTTGGATCCTTGGCATGGTACTGTGCCAGCTGTCGAAGCATGGCAGCAAGGCGGGCGTTGTTGGTACCTGCAGAAATGCAAATTCTTTTTTTAGAACAAAGCACAGACAATTGCAAGTGGGACCACTGAACTTCAAAATCTATCAACACCATTTTAAACTGGAAGTTATGCATTTAAGTACTTCAGTAGCACATTTAAGTAAAAAAAAAAAAAAAAACCAACAGTACAGTTTTTTTTAAATTTTTTTTTAGTTTGAGTATGAGCTTGTAGTCGAGTGGAATTAAGGGCTCTTCAACAGTGACGAGCATGATGAGGAGACACTAACCACTTCCCACCATTCCCATGGCAAAAATGGAGTTGTAGGAGACCTCTGGGTCTGCATCATGGGAGAACTTGCTGAGCGTGTCCAGGATGTTGAGGCGTGGATTGGAGACAGAAATGAGGGCCAAAGCCAAGGGGACAGCCCTCCGGAGTGTTGGTTCTCCATATCGGAGCTGGAAGGGTTGGACAACACAGATTACACATGTAACAGTACACGTGTATGGAAGCATGCACATATATGGTACAACGCATCCAAAACAAATGGTTTGCAAGAAACAAACAAATCCCTTCACACATGCGCACACATGCACACACACACGCACGCACAGCTAATAAAGATATATCCATAGATACACGAACTCTAAGTAGCAATCATTTTGTAGATGCTACAGAAGACAAACGAGCATTAAATAACCACTGGGTAGCAGCAATACTGTAAACGTTTTTCCAAAAATTCCAGTGGTTCCTGGCATTAGTTTTATGGGCTAAGGTACTTACCAGATGTCCAAAGGTCCGCAGCGCCATCTCTGAGCCAATCTCCTCTCCCATCGCAATGAGTGCAATGCCCAACACAGCCACACCCTGTCAGTGATGAAACATGGCTGCTTTCACTGCAGTTGTGTTAACTCATTATGAACAAACGTGCGTAGCTGCCTGCTATATTTTATAGGCAACAGGATTGTGTCAGGGCATGAAGCATACAAGATTCACCTGGTGGGAGCCCATGTCTGCTGTGCTCTCCTTCTTCTCCTTGTCCTTCTTATCCTTCTTGTCCTTGTCCTCTTCCTTGTCTTTGGTGTCGTAGTGCTCGCTGCAGATGTGAAGCAGCTGTTGGACCTTCAGCACGTTGCCTGAGCCTGCAGTGCAATGGGAGAAATGGAAAAGAAATGACAAGGAATAAGGAGACCAATGAACCAAGTCTTCCCCTTCCTCATCTTTCCTTAGCAACATGTCAGATGAGAAACCAGTTAGCATGTCATCACTTACCTGCATATGCACAGATATCCACCAGGGTGTTGGCAAAACTGCGGAAGGGCTCTGGTACGACCTGCAGAGCAGCTAGAGTTGTTTCAATGGCTTCACCTTTAGCTGGGGGAGAAGTGGGGATACCTCAGTTCATAATTTCAGACGGGGGTAACGGCCAACAGCAAAATCCCTTCTTTCACCTTTTGACCTGCTAAAAGTTAAAGTTAAATACAACAATGGATTCTACTTCCATGTACAGTGGTGTGAAAAAGTGTTGGCCCCCTTCCTGATTTCTTATTTTTTTGCATGTTTGTCACACTTTAATCTTTCAGATGATAAAAACAAATTTAAATATTAGTCAAAGATAACACAAGTAAACACATCATGCAGTTTTTAAATGAAGGTTTTTATTATTA
>JABJVR010000032.1:464277-533417 GCA_025773905.1 Chitala chitala
GAGTCATCGCTGCGCTCTTGGGGTAATTTTGGCCGGCCGGCCACTCCTGGGAAGGTTCTCCACTGTTCCATGTTTTCACCATTTGTAGATAATGGCTCTCACTGTGGTTCGCTGCAGTCCCAAAGCTTTAGAAATGGCTTTATAACCTTAAAGAAGAGCCTAGGTCTACCATTCTTCAGCAGTGCAACCAGTCTCTTCCCATTGGCAGACCATAGAGCGTGAGAGGGGACATTGGCCTTTTTTTGGTCATAATTAAAACAGTACTTAGGGTTATAGCATAGCCACTGATTTGTTTGACGTGTAAGCATCACTTAGGAAGGGGTGTAATGACACGTAGGTAAGGGGATGGTTTATTCATGAAAAAAATGTCTGAAATGCAGACATAACCACAATAGCTACTCAGCAAGGGGACCAAATTTGTGGAAGCCTAAGCAGTTGGAACAAACAACTTTTTAATGACAAAACACAACAGAAAACTACTGAAAACCCCATGCACTTGTTAATGAAAGGGTGCAACCCATACTAAGGTGGTGATGGGCTACGTTCATAACTTCCCCATAATACTTAGCATGTGAATCATCTGACTTATACACATTATAAGAGCGATAAAAGTACGGAGTTTATGTTTTACAGTTTTCAGCGTTTGCAGTTTTTAAGTGATGTGACTTTCACTTCCTTTCTTGCAGTTATGCCTGCCAACAACTGAAAGTCATATGATCATTTACCCATGAGTTCTGTGCATTGGCACACTTGTTTAATAAATACATTTAAAAGCGTCTCCTGGAGGAATTATGTACATTTTTTTGGGGATGAAATACTGAATACTTTGGGGGGGGGGGTAAATAATCTTTCTGTATATATAATGTATAAGTAACACAATTAAATTGGGAAAATGTGCAGCAAATCCCAGTCTGCTTCTTCCTCTTTCCATAGTCATGCTGATTTGGCACGATTATAGGAAACCAGCATGTACCAGTGACCTTTAACACTGCCCCCAGTTTTTTTTTTATTGGGTTGAAAGAGATGAGAGGCAGGTGGGCATCAGTGTGAGGATCTCACACAGGAAACATCAGCTATACTTCAGTATATGTGGACATGTTGAGAAATGAAACATCTTTTTGTGTGTGACAAGTTACTCCATAACATCTCTATAGTACGTCAGTACAATCCTTTGGTCCCACAAGGGGATTAACACTCAGCATTCTTGTGATAATGCAATAAAGACTGCTGGTGGCAGGAGGCAGTCGCTCCCAGTCCGCATGCGCCTTTAGAAACATGAACAATCTGGAAGAGTCTGGTTTGCAGCTCAGTAGATGTCTGATAGCATCCTGCCTCGGACCAAATGCTCCAAATATGTCTTTTATGTTATAGAACAAGGACCAAAACTTGGAAAATGTCCAACAGCTTATTATATCATACAAATACCATGCAAAGGTGTGTGCACTGCTGTATTATACTGCCACAATGTTCCCTGTTGTCTGTTCACTCCCCTCTCACTTCCTTATCTTCTCACTTGTTTTTCTTTAGTATTTTCACCTGTTACTTATTTCCTGTTTTTCATTTTATGAGGTCTGTAGTTTCTTTTGAGTGCGGTTTGGTGTTGGTCACTTAGAGTGTACTTACCTTCTGTTTGTGGGTCTCTGTTTCTGCTTCATGTTTCTTTGTTGTTTCCTTGTTCCCAGTGTTAATGCCCTTTTATCTTGTTAATGCCCTTTTAACTTAAAACTCTCTACACACTGACCTTCTCTGCCTCTGTGTCCTCTGACCCTGCCATGACATGTAGCTCAGAACTGAAAATTCCCATTTCACATCCATCCATCCATCCATTATCTTAACCGCTTATTCCTGGTGAGGGTCGCGGGGAAACCTGGAGCCCATCCCAGAGCGCATAGGGCGCAGGGCAGGGGACACCCAGGCGCGGGGCGCCAACCCACCACAGGGCGGGCACACACACACACACACACACACACACACACACACACACACACAAAACGGGCAATTTGGACACACCTATCAACCTAACCTGCATGTTTTTGGACTGTGGGAGGAAACCGGAGCACCCGGAGATAACCCACCAAGCACAGGGAGAACATGCAAACTCCACACACACAGACCCAAAGCGGGAATTGAGCCTCAGGCCTGGAGGTGCGCGGCGACAGTGCTAACCACCACGCCACCGTGCCACCCCATTTCACATGACTCTGCATTATATTTGAGATTTTTCTTATTATAATAATAAAACTACTCACTATAGCCTTACAAAAAACAATGGAAAAAATTTTAAATGTACTATGTCTTTGGCAGCGTCCTCTATGTTATTGTTGTAAACATATGGCAAGCTGAAGTTCACCTCATTCTCTAGACAAATTCCCCACTCATGTCAGCTGGTGATGGTCTGGACCACCCTGGAGCTTGAACAGTCTGTAAAATGTGGTCATTGAGCTGACCCAGGGCTCTTCATTAAATTCCACACTGTTCAGGCTAAACAAAAAATATTTTACGAATATTTCACTTTTGCAAGAAATAAAAATAATCGCAAATACAATAAAAGTTTGTACATAAATATTAGTACACAAACTTTACTTCAGTATTATTTTAGGATATTCAGAGGTGATATATTTACAACATAAGATGTGGACTCAGGTGTAGGTGATCCATCACTTGTGAAACTTGGTTTAGATGGCTCACAAATCAATGAACATTAAGGGCCAGAACTATGAAGAGATATTTATGTGAGGTCAATTATTTAGGCATTATTTTGTTATTTTCAGTGGCAGAGTTTGACAAGAGTTGTAGATCACAAGTTAAACAGGATACATACTGTAGTTTGGAACAGCTGTCAAGCAGTAAAACGTGATTTTTTTTGACTAGTAAAACTGCTGAAACTTGATTCTTTAAAAGGAAAAACTGGTCCTCTCAGTCATTCCCCAAAATTAAACCATTTGACTTTGTAACAAAGATAAAGGTCAAATACAGGCTGTGTCTACTTCCAGTATGTACAGTGTACAGAGATACCTGTGTTAACCTTAACATGTGATGTTATAAGCACCCAAAGTTATCTGGATGTTCTTTTTGGGCTAGACGAATATTCTTTTTCAGCAGTACATGGCTTTCTACTCAAATTATCGTTTTTGCCCTCCTGATGGCGCCATCTTCTGGCTGTATGGAGATGAATTTGAGCAAGTACAGAATATTTGTGTTAATATCTACACTGAAAGATTTATGAAGCTCAAAAATTGTACACAAACTTTTAAACTCAAACCCCTGTATTTATGGACTCAGTAATGTAGTAGAACTAAAATCAAGTTGGCTAAGAATTCCATTAAGACACCACCATGAGTGTACTCTATAATGGATTCGTAAAGGATCTTTAATTTAAGATTTTAACTCTAGATTTATAATCTTTGTTCTTTAGTAATCTTGCAAATGGACTTCACTGGCACACATTATAACATGCTTACTGTAAGACTTTATTTAGCTGTGCTGAATAGCAAGCGCCCAGTGTGTGAGATTATTATAGTCTTCACAAATGCATTTCTTTCTAAGTCATTGTATTAGCTTATTAAAAATGACTGTTTACTCTCAAAACATGGAGAAATATTTTCAACAAGAGCATTAATTATGTATAAAAACATTATTTGTAAAACGTATTTTTTGCAAAATTCTTAAGAACATAACATTTTTATGTTTAATTACTTAAAGAATAATTATTCTTAACCTACACCCTTGTTAAAATAGTTTATTTTTTCACACACATACAGTGAACAGAAATGAGTCTCTTGTCTCTAGTGTAATCACCTGTGGCTTGTATATAACTTTTGTAGCAAGTCCAAGAACAGCCTGGTTTGTGCAAGACCTTCTTCATTACAAGTTTATCACTCCAAGGCCTCTCAGTTCATCTAACAGAACTTTTGCCATTTTCCCCCTTTTTGTGATTTTTTTCCCTGATATCTGGTTTGAATAGTTCACACAATTCCTGTGGAGGACAAAACTGTATTGCTTTTACATGTGACACATCACAAATTCAAATTTGACAATAAGACATTGTAAGTGGACATATTTTTTCTCTTTCAATATGACTTTGAAAGTAAAAGCAAAATGCAAAAAAATGAACAATGGAATAAGGAACTCAACACCCCAGTTGTTTTGCTTCTGAGTCCATCGGGATTTGTGTAAAATATCAGGAAGATCAGCTACCAAATTATAGGACTGTGCTTAAAGTGTTTTGGAAATTTTGAGTTCGTTTTAACTGCGCCAATCCAGAGCAGCCGTCCGGAATGTGGCACTTCAAAACATGTGTTTGGTCTTTCTCCTCATCAAACTGAGACCTGGCACGTGAACATGAGAACAGGAAGAGTGTTGAACTGCGACAAGGTGTGCCCCTGTTTAACTGTTTTTACTGTCTTCAGAAGGGCTAGGTTGTCAGCAATCTGAGTTGAACCGCAGGGTATGTAGAGTGGAATTCTGGGTTCGGCCACTTTGTGAGAAGAGCTAAGGTGGGCATGTACAACACTGACTGGCCTGAGGGAGAACAATCTGTGGAACCAGGAGCAGGCTTCACATGTTTCACTGCGTGCTGTTCCAATCAAAACCTGGATATTTGCCTCTGTGTAATAAGCAACGCTTTTGAGGAGGAACAGGTCTGCAAATTGTACCTGTTACGCGAGGATAATGAAAAACAGGTGGGCTCCAGATCTAATAAGCCCGTTTTCTGCATTCACTGCTCCTGCTCTAAGAATGAATGCTGGACCTTTACTGTAAACTGTGTGTGAAACTGAATAAGGCTGTTTTGACTCGAGTTTTAAAAATGTAGAGTGGAAAATGGTCCTTCCTCTCAGAGCTGTGGGCTACATGCCTGTGCTAGTCAGGGTCTTGTAGGCCCCAAGCCTGCTGATGTTTGAAGTGTCAGTAAATCAAGGTAGTGCTTGGCACTCAGGGCCGGCTCTTTTATTTCAGCTCATCAAGAGTAAATGCCACCTGGACTCACTTTGCGAAGGTTGTTCAGTGGAATACAGCCCTCCCATCTGTCATTAGTAGATTTTCTGTACTCTTCATATACTTCCACAGGACCTAATGAACATTAGACAATGCTGGGTTTGGCGGTGGGGAAGGTGGTTAGGTCAGCAGCCTCTATGTGTGGGTGTGTTTGAAAGATGGGAGGGCGGGCTGACACCTGGGCTCAGTGCCACGTTCAGGTCAGGCAGCCGGCAGATGAATCCCTCCGTTATGTGTGTAGGGTTCAGGTGAGAATTCTTGAACACTTGTGTGACATTCAGACAGCATCTAGAATACAAAAACATTGAGAGATGCTAATGCTGACGTGGGGTGGTGGGGTCTTAACCTTTTCTGTGCCAAACTGAAGTCAGTCTTTATGTGGTTAATATGGCCTGTGTGAGGTCTTAACCGCTCCTGTGACTGCTAGCCTCGTGATGAATGTGAAAGCAATTAGCAGGCCTGTGCTTGGCAAACATGCAGATTAGCTCACAAGGAAGCATTCATGTTCTCGCCCTTTCTGCGCATTGAATAATGTTTAAAAACTTTAAGCGGATTCCCTGCTGTTCGCTAAAACATTTCTCAGTCGTTGTTGAAACGTATCTTTCCATTGCACACTGCTACCCTCCACTTTCACATTTTCTCACTTCAGAGGCTGTACTGTTTTGCCAAGGGAAGCTGATTCATCATAACCCTGGCATATCCGACAGACCTCTGCGGCAGAAAAGCTTTAGACATTTTAAATCATCAGAAAAAGCTCTGTCTGGGATTCACAGAGTGCTGTGAAAGGTCAGAGGTCACAGACCCATGCAGCTGCACTTGTTCCTGTCATGAAAAACGCAATCAATTTTCAAGTGTAAAAATATATGTTACTTTAGCATGATTGCTGTATGTGAATTGGTGCTTTATGGGATGCGTAGTAGAGTGAAGCTTAAAGGAATATGAGGCTGAGTAAAAAGGCTGTGCGATCATTAATCATTAGGGTAGGGTATATGCTGGTTGCCATCAGGGAATAAAAAATAAACATACGCTCAGTGTGTGTGAAAACAGAATTTATTTAACTTTCATTCCATGAGAGTTATAGAACTCCATGTGTAGTCAGAAATGGACTCAGTTTCCCCAGTGGAGGACATTGTGGATACTGGGGTACCTGGGTTGGGGGTGAGGATCAGATTAAAGCCTGTCTGGCTACGGCCACACTACCTGTTGATATTTCATATACAAGACTGGTGAGCAGAGGGGGTTGATGAAACTTCAGGGACAAGTTCTAGTTATATAGGATGTCATGGCCGTATGTATCCTATGCACGTTTGGATTGATCCAACAGCACTAGTAATTCGTAGGCACATCGGATATCGAAAATGATCATATGTGAGTGGAGCACACTGTCCTTTCTAATAAGAGGCACAGTGTGAGGAAATTGAGACTATTAAAGCCAAGGCATCTATCTTAGGCTGTTTAAATTCCATGTACATTTAGAGTTATGACTTTAATCAGCTTAGATGATCTCTTAAAACTCTGCTGATGTTGTGCAGAATGTTAATGGAGTTTCTTTAAAAATTAGTTTTTATGAAGCGTGAATGTAATGTATCAAGCTTATTCTCCGTAACTGGGTGCACAGACATTAAGTGAAAAGACATAGAAAAGTTCTGCTGAGAGATAATGTGTCCTTGGATCTTTACTTATTGCCCTCCTGGGAGCAGGGAAAATGGAAAATTGTATGCTTTTGTACATTTCTTGGTAGTAGACAATCTCTGCAATCCTTTTTTAACATGTTTGGACTGACAACAATTATTTCATTGTTGTCTAAGGCTTAGTATGTATCTGGAAAATGCACATATCCACATGCTGTGATTTTACTGAGAAAATGTGCATGTCCACAAACTGCAATCTTAATGAGAAAATGCACATATTCACAAACTGCAATTTTACTGAGAAAATGCACATATTCACAAACTGCAATCTTACTGAGAAAATGCACATATTCACAAACTGCAATCTTACTGAGAAAATGCACATATTCACATACTGCAATCTTACTGAGAAAATGTGCATATCCACACACTGTGATATTACAGAGAGAATGTGCATATCTACATACTTTAATTTATAGATTTCTGGGAAACCTGAAATAGATTCTGTGGCATTTGAGTCCAGGTTCTTTGAATCTGTACAAGATAAGCAGTAAGAGGAGGGATGTCCAGTCAGAGAGGTGAGTACACTGGAATGTCCTGTGATACTTTGGCAAGGAGACCCACAGTTTTTGTCTTTCTTTTCAATAACTTATGTAGCCAAAGTTAGAGACTACGCCTACATGGCTAAGTCTGTGATTATCCTTGAGCAAACAGGAGCTGTTTGTCCACTAGTTTTTCACCGTCACTAATAAAATAGACTCATAATTACTGTAATTTACGACAAAATTATTTCCAGGTGCACAGATTTCCAGCTATTCCTCAGATCCTTCTAGTTAGTCATATTTATACTCAAATAATCCATTCTTTTCCAGGAACAGAGGAAAAGTTGGGGAGAAGGAGAAATCTAGCAGGACTCCTATACACTGGGCAAAGAGATCAGCTCTCTGTTGCTCCCCATTTAACGCCAAAGCCTCAGGAACCAAACAGTCATCAAAAACTACAACTATTTTGCTTCTGTTTAATAACCAACCATGCCATCTTTTCTGGCTCTTGATCCAAATGCGGCTATTCTAGTAACAAATCACCTCTTCGTGGAAACTCAGAAGAACCTGACGAGTTCCAAAACTGTGATCTTGTGTCTATGCTACCTAAAAACAAGACCAGGCAAGCCTCTCAGTCTTATTTTGTTACACATGTCTAATGTTATTTTGTCTAATGAGCTGATGACTATAAAGATGAAGTCCTCTCTCTTTTAGATAAGCCTAAAACATGCCCAGCTCTTATAAGACTGTACAGTGGCACAGTGGACTGGACACGACATTCTCACTCAGTGCTGAAACCTGTTTATATTTGTACTGTGTGTGTGTGTGTGTGTGTGAGAGACTGATTGGGGGAGTTACTCTGGCAACCATTCTTCTCCAATTCCTGATTTCGTATGCTGGCGCAGCACCAAAGAGTCTGCCAGAGTCACTTCCCTCCTCATCTGGGGAGCTCATCTACCCCTGTGTTTGAAGGTCCTGGAGGTCATGCTAATGGAGCAGTCATGACGTCATGAGAGCTACTGATGGATGATGTAGGAGTTAAGAACCTTCTCATCAAAATGGTGAAAACATATGTGGTAAAGACAAAAAATGTATAGGAAATGCGTGTAACTTTGATTATTCAATTTAACCAAGCATTACCATATACTGAGAGATCCAGATGTCAGAATCTTGGAGTTTTCATTTAACCCTGGAAATAAGGTTTAGGATTTTAGAAATTTGTTTTTTTTTTTGTATTTTACAAAGAAGCATTATGACAATAAATGAAGAAATAGGTCACTAATGAATTGTAAGCGCATTTGGAACATTGGGCATGTGAACTTCTTTGGATAAAAGTTCAGATTATTTTATTTAATCAGTCATATCCCATCCACTGAAGTGCGTGTTCACACAACACTGGTGGATTTGATCCACTCATTTCCTATCTTTGCACCAACTTGTGGAGTCCATGCATCAGCTTCAGTGCACGCTGTCATTAAAGCAAGCAAGGACATTTCAAACACTAAAAAATTCAGAATTCAGAAATCCACGCACACTTCTTCCAATTGTTTTTTTTTCACACAACAATGTTCAACTTTTCACCCAAATTGTTCCACTGATTATATGACTTGAAATTTAAAATTTATATTTAATTAGAAGAAAAGGAAAAATGGAAGAACTTTCACTAGCTGAGTCAGACATTTTTTTCCTCACTCCAAAACACAACATTATGTTCACCTTAGAAATGACAGATTCTTATGTCTTTGTTTTTCTCACATTCTACTGCATTTCAGATTCACTCATAACTGTTGCAGTGATGCAATGGGTCAGAGATCAAACAGCCATTTGAGCACAGCTCAGAGATTTCATAGGTTTGCTTCTGCGCAGCTAGCACACTACAGATAATTTAAACTGTGAATCAGTATTCATGACAAGATATTGAATCTGTATTCTGTGCAAAAACACTTTTCATTTTCCAGTTGCCTTTTGTGGTCTGAACATAATGTAAAACGTACCATTAACCAGAAAAACAAACCACACATCCACATGCCACATGTTGTAGGTTAACTGGACAGCAGTTCACATTCACAATGTCTACACTGAGATGTACTGTGTTTTTCTAAAAATGTAATTATGGCTAAGTTTTAGATAATAGAGGGAAACTGAGTATGGGAGACCTGTATATACACTGAAGCACCAGTAGCAAGAAGGAATGAAAGACTAGCCAAACCAAACACTCCTGCATAAGCTCTTTAAAATCTCCAAGATCCAATTTCTTCTTTAGAGTGTAGAAAGCTCTCTCCCACCCCCTTCTCACACTTCCTCTCTCTCTCTCTGTTTTTGTGGATATAGTGTGTATCGCCTTCCAGCACAAAGCGGGCTTTACACTGAGGTCATTCTGAAGCTGCTGTTAGCCTACTTCACCAGACAAACATGGTAAAAGCATCATGTCTATGAGCACAATGTTAAAAAGTAGGCCAATTGTTTGAATATTGGTTCACAAGCTCTGTATCCACAGAGCAATCACTAACAGAACTGTTCTTCTCATTTAAAAATTACAGGTTGATGAATTAATGCAAATAGAACCTGCCCCTGGTTTTGATTTCGATTAAATGTGTTATATATCGATATATTACGTAAACGTTGACTTTGAAAAGTTAGATACTGTTTACTAAATGCACCTTTGAATCCAGCTTGCATAAGTATTGATAAAATTTGTCTAATGAGAGCATAGCAACAGAGGCTACATGTGCTGTAGCTCTGAGTGATCTGGCTAAAGACCTTTATCATTTTGACAGGAAGTACATGGATCCAGTGTAACGTATTTAGTATACTCCAAAAATAATTATGCTTTTTAATTTTTTGACAAGAAAATTGGTTCAATATTATAAAAGCTGTAACAATAAAAAAATTCTGAGTCTTTTTTCCCCTCTGCTGTCTCCCCTGTTTCTCATTTCATCGTGAACCAGTCACTTTTCACGTCTGAACTTTGTGCAGTGCTGCCCTAGGGACCGCATTGCACAGGGAAAGTGGAACATTCCACAACCTCTCTCCTGGGCCACAACTGGATATCCACTGGCTTGATGCACACACTCAATGTGCAAATCACTATGAGACATGCACAGTTCCTTGTCCATCAAAGCAGTCAAATGGGAAACAGTTGTGAGTTTCCAGACCAAGTATCATTACAATAAAAATAACGCTTCTGACGTTCCTGTTCTCTGTTTTAATGTTGTCTTCTGTATAGCTCCATTTTATTTTCTGTTAGGATAGTCCAATATATATCTGGCTGACATGAGATTTGCCTTGATACTGTATTTAGTTTTTGTGCCAAAGCTGGAAACTTTGCTCAGTCCTGGCTGTAGATTAGCGT
The DNA here is from genome assembly GCA_025773905.1 of Chitala chitala. NCBI lineage: Eukaryota > Metazoa > Chordata > Actinopteri > Osteoglossiformes > Notopteridae > Chitala > Chitala chitala. The sequence goes on from JABJVR010000032.1 coordinate 474,798, forward strand.
GAACATGCTTCTTGTATTTTGCAGTGTTGTTGCTTTCCCCCACATGGGCTTTCACAGGATGTGGACATATGTGACTTTAGAATCCACTCCTAGGCTGTTTTTGGCAACACACTTGTAAGTCCCAGAATTGGAGGCAGTGGGTCTCTGAATGATGAGGGTCCCCTGTGGATGGAGTAGCTCACTGGCACTGCCACGGCCCTTCCCAGACATAGACAGCACTGAGTGACCAGGCAGCTCCCAGGTGATCTCTGGCTTGGGAATCCCAGATGCAGAGCAGCTGAGTTGCATTGGCATGCCTGCCAGGACTCGCATGCTGTGTGGGGGTGCATTTGTAATGCGGGGGGGATATGCAACCACTGTGACAGGGACTGTGAGCGCAGCCTCCCCAGTTTCACTCTTTGCCTTGCAAAGGTAGTTCCCACGGTCGCTGAGGGTGGTGTCCTGGACAATCAGGGTCCCATTGTCTAAGAGAACGTAGCGGCTGCTCACTTGAGGCCTAGAGAGAACATGTCCCCCTGGAAGACTCCACTGAATTTGAGGACGGGGCGTGCCATCTGCAAGGCAGTGGAGGAAGAGGGGCTCCCCAAACATGCCTCGAATGATGCCTCTGGGCCGGGTCAAGATATAGGGCTTTTGTCCCACCTCCAGAACTATCAGTTTCTCAATATAGCCCACAGTGTTCTTGGCTGCACATCGATACTTGCCAGCATCTTCTTTGCTGGGGTTGTGGATAATGAAAATGCCATCATTTCCCAGTTGGTAGTGGGCTCCATGGGAACTGCTAGTAACTCGAGTCCCATTGGGTAATACCCAGGTAATCTCTGGAATTGGTTGACCATCCGCAGAGCAATTGAGCGTAGTGGTCTTTCCTGTCCGGGTTATTACCCTCTCGTTAAAAGGGTTCTTGAAAATTGGCCTCCTTAACATGCTGGTGACTTCCAGTTGGACTACCATGACTGCCTCCCCCCCGTCATTTCGGGCAATGCAGATAAATTCAGCAGAGTCCGTGGCACGCACATTTCGGATCTCCAGTGTTCCATTGTGATGGACATTAACCCTGCTCCCAAAATACGGAGCTGTGATAAAGATGTTGTCTGGCATGACCCAAGTGATCTGGGGTGGTGGGGTCCCCTCAGCCTTGCAGTCTATAAATTTTCTGGAGTACTTGGCAGCAATATCTTTAATAACTGTCTTGTTCTGGTAAAACCCATTGATAATGGGGGGGTTCCCATCAATGTCCAATTTATATATCTTGCTGTCATCACCAGCAGTATTTCGTGCCATGCACACATACTCCCCCACATCGGCAAGCTTGATACTGCGAATGTCAAGGGATCCATTGACATGCATCAGGTAGCGCTCATTAGAGGCTGCAATTATGTCCTTAGATGGGAGCATCCATAGAATCCTAGGTTTTGGTTCACCAAATGTTTCGCAATCAAAGCGTACATCGCCGCCAGGTTTCACCTTAGCATATGTGTTGCTCGGCGGCTTGATTCGCGGGGCAGCAGTTACCACGGTGATATGTACATGCATCTCATCTTTGCCTAAACTGTTCTCAGCAAAGCAGGTGTAGTCCCCCTCCTCAGTCATGCCCACCTCGTTGAAGTACAGCGTGCCATTGTCGAAAAGGACATAGCGACGAGTCCGGTGTCCGCTATCATCTGCCTGTAGAGCACTGTTCAACAACGTCCCATCTGGAAGGCCCCATGAGATCTCGGGCACAGGGGCACCAGATGCCCAGCAATCCACTTTCAGCTCATTGCCATAGGGGACCTGCTTCTTACCGAACAGCTTGGTTTCAATCTTAGCTGGCTTCATGGACACAGACACCTTCATCAGTTTTAGATCATCCCCAATTTTGTTGCGGGCAACACAGAGGTAGTCTCCAGTGTCCTTTTCGCTCAGAGATTCAATGATGAGAGAACCATTCTCCAGAACATGAATCCGATTTCCCATCCTGGCAAACAATAAAAACATAGAATTAATGAGTGTATTAAAAGCCAGATCTGTAGTACACATTGAGTTCATTAAAATACTATGAAAGGCTTTAGAGTTTTTATGCTAATTTGATTAATTTTGAATGTAGTCTATTCCAGTACATACAGAACATTTTTATTTTTATGAACTGGAAATGTTATTTCAACTATATTATTTATTTAATTTCTTTCTACTCAAGACATGTTTCAGTTTTCATGCTGTAGGTTGTTTCCATAGCAATTACTGGTACATGTGTAACCACAACGTGTTGAAAACCAACAGCCTAATTTGAAATTATTTATATTTCTTACTTTTCCATCAATTATCTAATTATATGCTTGTTGTTTGCAGGGTCGAGGGTGGCCCGGGGCCTATCTTAGGCAACCTAGGGAGCAAGGCAGGATAAACCCTCCACAGGGTGCCAACCCATTGGAGGGTTCCATATTTCTAGACTTCAAAATTTTAAAATTTCCAAAATTTAAGATATTCAAAATAAGGCATTCTTAATGTAATATAGCTCTCATAAAATCAGTTTTTTTCAATAATTTAATTGAAAAATTGATACTGAAATTCATATCAGACTAAACTGAAATTACAGATTTCAGTGAAACATTTAACTGGAGCAGTAGCTTGGAGTGAAAATTTTACACAAAAAAATATGCAAATGCTTAAGCCTAACAAGAACCTTTACAGAAACGAGGGTTCCATGGCCTTGTGCAGCAAACCATAGAGAAAGTGTTTCTGATATTTTAGTGAATATGGGATAATGAGATTGCTGGGGGTGACTCGATACCTGTGCCACTGGTCCACAACGGCCCTTGATGGAAGCCTCCACATGATCCGGGGTTTGGGCTCCCCCACTGCAGAGCAGTTCAGGAGAAGTCTTTGGCCATAACTGAGCTCAATCCAACGCTGAGAGGCGCCTGTGATGCGGGGCGCTAGATTTTCCTGCTCCACACTCAGAGTCACTACTCGTCGCTCTGAGCCTGTGGAACTTGTGGCAATGCACTCATACTTTCCACTGTCCGACATTACCAGGCTCCTCAGAAGCAAAGTGCCATTTGCGTGCACCAGAAGAGCAGGACTAAGATTCTGGAGAGGTCTAATTACTGTCCCATTGGAAAGCACCCAGTGCACAGTTGGTTGAGGGCTGCCGTGGGCTGTGCATGGCAGTGCCAGACTTTGGCCAACCTTGCTTGTCACATCTTGTCGTTTCTCCTCCAAGATGCCAGGGGGCGCTGCCACCACCTGCAAACGGACAGTGGCAGTATCCACTCCTGCTGGATTGCTTGCAATGCATTTGTAGTGGCCCCTGTCATAGACCGATACCTTCTGAATCACAAGAGTCCCATCAGGGTTCACTGTGACCCTGTCTTGATTTGAATCATAGCCCCTCACTTGGGTATGGTTGGCCAGAATCCATGTGATGATGGGTGCAGGACGACCCTCGGCCTTACATTTCATTTGTACCATATCCCCAGCGTGAGACTGCATTTCCCGCACTTTAGGCTCAAGTATTCGTGATGGATAAGCCACCACAGACAGTGTGACCAGGAGCTTATCTGAGCCAAAATCATTTTCTGCCAGGCACAAGTATTGCCCACGGTCCTTGATGTTTGCATTCTTGATAGACAGTGTGCCGTTCTTGAACACCTCAAATTTACCCATCTTACTCAGTATGATCAGTGTGCTCCCTTCATAGGAGAGAGAAAAAGGTTAATTTGTATTGTAAACATCGGAAAATTAGAGCAAAATTTATGCCAATTTCTGATGAAAGAGCATCCAGCAAACTTTAAAAACAAACTGGTAACAGGCACCTGCTAGGGAGCATTAATGCTGTTAAGCAGACCAGTCTGACTATTCATGGAATGTAACACAAAAAAACAAATCAATCTAAGTAGTAAACAGAGCACTCACAATCCTTTCAGCATGGCTTAAAAACACGTTTACCTGATAGCACTCAGTCAAAAAACGTGGAGGTTAGTATCTATTAATGAGTGGCTATGGGCAAAAGTGGTGATAAGGATGGAGCAGAACAGACAATATCATTGCCCCTAAATGTATCTCATTGAATTGTTTCAACAAACTGATTTAAACTGCAGATTATTGGATGATGTAGTAAAAGTAGCAGAATGTTATTTTTACCTGTGCTAGAGGAAAAGTGCTTCCAGCTGATCTTGGGTTCAGGATAACCTGTTGCCTCACAGGGTAAGAAGGCATCGGAGTTAGACAGCACAGTGTAGCTTGCAGCATTTCCTCCTATTATCTTGGGTTTTGATGATGCATCCTTTGTAGATGTCTCAAAGGGAGTCACACTAAAGGTTGTGGGGTCAAATCCATTGAGGAGCTCATATCCAGTGGATATGGGGTTGCTGATGTCATTGTTGTATGGAGCAGGGGCGTCAGTGTAGTCCTGACTGGCTGTCAGAATAGTTACTGTGTCAAAGGTTAAAGTTTTTCTTATTTCCTTTTCCGTATATCTGTCCCTACGCTTGTCAAATTCAGATAGCTCTGTTAACTTAGGCAAATTAATTTTTCCTCTGTTTTCAGCCCCAGATTTGCTGTCTAGGACAGTGGATGATGTGGGCCTGACTACTCTTGTTGAAGGTAGTTTTGTTCGAGATAGATTTTGTCTTCCTTGGGGACGTTTAAACTTTGAGTTTTTTCTGATGCTGTTACCGATGTTTCTTGTTGCTGCAGAAGTTGTTTGTATTTGTGAGTAAGGTCTCGTTGTTGTTATTTTATCACTTGTTCTTGGATATGTTGTTGTCATTCTAGGTTTCAATGTTTGTGCATAAATTCTGGGATCAGTGGTGGGGTTGTCTAATCTTGACTGACTTTTCCAGTCATCATTATCTGAAGTGACTTCATCACCAGAATATAAACCTCTGTCAGTCACTGCAGATTTAATTTCTTCAGATTCTCCCGTAAGTGTGCTCTGTGGTTTAGACATTTTGTTTCTGATAATTGAGGGAACCTTAGTTGTAGATGTAGTAGCTTCAGAAACTGTTGCACGTGGTGCTGCCACTGAGGTGCGTGGAGTTGATGTGGTGGAACTCTTACCTGGCCTCCTTCTTCTAAAGCCATTTCTGCGGGATCCCCCGTTAAACCGCCTCAATCCCCCATGTCTGCTGAATAAATCCTTTCTAGACCCACCTGAGCTGGATGAGGCTGGAATAATTTTCTTCACCACAGATGGTCGCACTGTTGGTAAAGGAGTTACGGTCTGTGTGAAAGACATGGCTTTTGTTGTGGCGATGCTTGCAGAAGTAATGGTCAGTGGGGATGCTGTTGGAAGTATTTTGCTTGATTTTGGTACTGTTTCAGATTCAGGATTAGAGGTAGATCCAGAATCTTCAGAAGTGTCAGACTTATGAATAAAAACTTTCCTATGTGGTAATCTTGGTGGGTTAGTCATAGGTGGGGCCAAAGACTCAGCAGTAGGCAGCATTTCATTAACAACTGTAGGGGTAGTGGTAGTTGTAGTACTTTCTTTGATGGTTGTAGGTTTCATTGGCTTCCGTTTCCTGTTGAGTAGCTCCTTCTGAGTTTTATTTCCAAACAGCTTTTGCCATGGGATTCTACCTCGAATTACCTTGGAGGGCGTTGTGGTGGCCTTTGCTGTGGTAGTTAACCAGCCAGTTTTAACAGAAGACTCTCCTAGGTTTCTGGCATTCTGTGTTAATTCAGGTTCAGGAGAATCTACAGAGGTTACGATGTCCCTTGACTCTGCTTTGGAGGGAGACTCTGTGGTTGGACGTTGCATAGTGTACACATTTAGATGCATGTGAGTGTTGCCTACTTCTGTAACAGTGGGCAAAGTTGTGGAAATGATATCAAGTGCTTTGGGGGCACTTTTGACAGGTGTGTCTGTTTTATGCAAGGAAGGCCCTCTTGTTTTCATAATGTGATTTATCTCTGTTGTCTTAACATTAGATGGGGTCACATTTTTATCTGAATCATCACAATTGCAGTCTGTGATAAATCCAGTGACAATCGGAATTGTAGTGTTGCCTATCTGAGTAACTGGTGACTTCTTAAGTTTGTTTAAGTAGGCATGAATGTCTGTGATTCTGTTGGGCCTAACTATTCTCCTCCTGCCAGGGAAGTTGCGTTTCCTTCCAGGCCATTGCCTACCAGCAGGAATTATATGAATCCGTTGCCGAGAGATGATTGTAGATCCTGCAGGGAAACGAGATGACTTAATCTTCTGTGTAGTGTGAAATGTTATCTCATCTGTTGCTTGTTGGGTGGAGGTGACAGCTGTGAAAGTGGTATGGCCACTGGAGTCAGTTGATGCATGGACCACTGGCTCCTTGTTTGAGCTTAGCACACTGATTATGGAGGTCACATTTGCATACTGTGTCATGACATGGGGCATCACTCCCGTTGTTGTCTCCTCACCATCTCCAGAGAATGTTACCTGCATTTCACTGCTAGAATCACTTACTTTCATTTTTAGAGTCAGCGGTAGAACTGGAGGCATGTCAGTACTTCTTTCAAAAGCGTATGCCGGTGTGATATTGGGTATAACAGTTTGGTGAAGAAGAACTCTGTGTGGTGTGGCTACACTGCTTTCAGTTCTTCTGCTTTTGGTTTCAGTAACAGCAGGTGGATAAACTATTGGTGTGACATCTGTTTTGAAGTGATCACTGTTTGTCACTTTATTTGCATTCCCTGTGGTCTCCACAGTGCTGCTGGGAAGTGTACTTACTTTAATGTCCAATGAACTGTCTCCTGATGCTGCATATCCATCCTCAGAGTGGACTGAATTAGATTTAGATTCTGTATTATTGTTTTCATCTTCATCATTAGTTTTTTTGCCTCTTTGATTTTTTGTCATGATTTCTGCCCATTTTTGGGGATCAACTTTCCTGATAGATTTGTTGAATGTCCGCCGCCCTCCCCAGGCTCGTCTGCTGCTAGCGGAACCTCTCCTTCGTTGAAATATGTCACCAGGGACCCTGTTTTGAGAAGGACTGGGCTTGGGATATGGCCTATCTGAGGTTATAGTCCTTGACTCCTGGCTATATGAGGGCAGAGAAGAAGGAATGTCATTGAAGTCACTCTTGTTAGGTTCCACGTAGTTGGAATCTGACTCGGCACCTGACCCCTCAGCTTCTGACAGCTTTGTTGTTGGTGAGTCACTGGCTAAAACAGTTATCTGGGAGGCTAATAAATCCACCCCCATGTAATTAGATGTCAGGCATCTGTAAAATCCACGGTCCCTGTGTGTAAGACCTTGAACTTTCAAAGTACCATTTTGGTACAGTCTCTTGTTGCCATATGACTTATCAAGCACTGTGTGATCTGGTAAGATCCACTGAACTGATGCTTCTGGGTTACCAGCAGACGTACAGTTCAGCAGCAAATCTTCCCCTATTTTCCTTGAAAGTTGCACCCCATTCACTTCCTCCTCTTCCATATCAGGAGGTAATACTGTTATCCGAAAGGAGAGGACATCTGCGTCCAGGTAGTTAGTGGCAATGCATCGATACAGCCCTGTGTCTGAGCTGTCAGCAGCCCTCAAGGTGAGTCTCCCTGATTCAGTGATTACAATCCTGCGGTCATCACTGCTATATGGAGCTCGAACCTTGCTGCCATCTGGTAATATCCACTCAATGGATGGCTTTGGATTACCATAGATCTGACAGTTCAAGTCAGCTACTCCACCACTCAAAACAGAATGCTCTGTCTTAGTTAGGTTATCTCTCTTAACTATGGCCCAGCCATACCTATCCTTCCTCTGAACTTGACTCTCCTCACGCAGCTGTACTTTTGATATATACTTGATATGCAAGGTAGTGAAAGTGGTGGTGGCACGGTCCAGCTGCAGGGTGACCTCTTCTTGCAGAAGCCATCCTGGGTTGGCCTTGATCTCTGCCTCAATGTTGGTGAAGACCTCATCGTCTCCATCTGAATTCTTTTGCGTGTACCTATAGATCATCTCCGGCTTGTTCGTGAGCAAGAGTCCCCTTTGTAGTCGCATGGGTGAGTCACTGTATGTGGCCAAGATGCGCCAGAGTTGCTGGATCTGCTCATAGTCGATGTTGCACACCAGTGATATAGCAACAGTGGCATGTATTGTTGTGATGTCCCTGTCCTCCACCACCCTAAGATTCTCCATCATAGATGGCCTCCTAACTGTGCAAACCACATTTGCTTCATTTTGGAATTGGTCTGACACATTCATAACCAGTGAACCAATGGGTGCTATGAAATCCCTAGGTGAGACAGGGGTGTAGTCCCCCTCATCTAAGGTAATGTTCTTCTTTTTCATGGAAGGCGAGATCCAGGGTTTACTGCAGGACAGGGAGGCATGAGAGAGCTGACCTATGTACTTGCCCTTGGAGGCTGCAGGAAATTCACAAACTGGGCAAAGCAATCCCCTGGCATATTTTCTTTCCCGCTTACATTTTAGAATCCCTGAAAAAACAATTGCAGAACGATTAGATTCTCTCATAAAAATGCAAAACCTCACGAGCTGAAAAATCTGCGTAATGAAAACTGAATTAACACTTTAGAAAAAGGCTTCTGAGATTAATAAAGCATTTTGAACTGATTTAAAGTTCAGCATGTCTGTATACTACTGTTTTGCTCATATAATTGTAAATACTGGCCTTTACCTTCATCTTTCTTTGACCATCCCATTAAACCCTCCAGATGGCAGTCACATGACCAAGGGTTTCCATGTAGATAGACACTCTCCAGGTGGATACAGTGGGAAAAGATTTCAGGGGGTACACTCCTTAGTGCATTATCAGACAGATGGAGGCTTTTGATGGAGGAGACCTTAAAGATTTGGCTGTACCGCATGGTGATGAAGGTGTCAGGATGCAGCTGTTGAAGCAGGTTGCCATCCAAGTCGACAAGCTGTAGGGCATTCATCCCATGGAAGGCTTCAGGATGGATAAATTCAATACGGTTGTGGTCCATGTGTAGCCTTATCAGGCTCTTTAAACCATATAAAGTCTCTTTGTTGATCTCTTTGACCCTGTTGTAAGTCATCTTTAGGGTCTGCAGCAAACAGAAAATAACTTGCAATACTTTGAATGCCCAGCGTTTAATTTGACAGTAGAAGACAATATAAATTTAACAGTTACATATATTGTTCACATATTGCATTTGCAGTGATTTTTTTCTATATGTGACTGTCAGTGGGGAAAACCAGCCAAAGTGACAAAATTCAATGATTTTTATAAACTGTAGTTCATATCATACTGAATCAAAATATGCTAAAACATTGTAGGCTATTTGAATTTTCATCAGTTTGGCTAAATTTTCCCAAAGATAGTCACAAATACTCTGTAGCCCTGAATAACATGTCTGAAACATAATAATATAGTTTTGCAGTGGGGTTCTCTCTACCTGCAAGGAGTGGAGGTTGCCAAAGGTTTTGTCCTCTATCTGGTGTATCATGTTGCTATGCAACATCAAAACCTCCAGGCGACTCAGCTCTGAAAAGTCATTTTCTTTGAGCACAGTTAAACTGTTATACCTAAAAAAGAGACTAACGTCATTAAGTTGCCTTCTGGAGTAAAGCAGAAAACAGGCTGTGCCCATGTCAGTTTTTTAAACCGACTAAAATTGATAAATTTTAATTAAAAAATTAAACAGATGTTATCACACATACAAGTTGGTCTTGTGTATTGTTTTTTTATCTCACAAATAATCCTAGAAATTAATATCTGTGTGCAAGATTCATTTAACTGTTATTTAAATGAAAAGATAACTTGTATGACAACGGCTCTAAGAGAAAATGTAACCGATGCCTAAACTTCCCTAAATGTTCCCTCATCTTCAATATGAAATCTCCATCCATACAGCGCATCCTATGCAGGGTCACTGCAGGGCCTGTAGGCAACCCCAGGTAGTTTAGGGCCCAAGACTGGGGACGCACTGGACAGGGTGCCAACCCATTGCAAGGTCAGTATAAAATTAACTGTAGTGAATGTGTGTGTGTGTGTGTGTGTGTGTTTGAGTGAGTAAGTGAAAGACAGACTAACCCCAAATTTATTTTTTCCACAACTGGCTGAATGGGGTTTGGTACCGTCGTCAGATATTTGAATGTGCAATGCACTTCAGTGGGCACATAACAGGTACATGATCTGGGACATGCGCTTCTTCCAGGGATCACCTCCATCAAAACACACAGAAAGGCCAACAGCCTCCACTGCAGGTATGTGCTTTTCACAGCACCGTTCATTCTGGTTAGGTATGGTCCCTCTACTTTGGCCATGAAAGGAATGGTCCCGTTTCCATCAACTAGCTGCGCATCTTTGGAAAAACAGCACATAAAGTTGTGAGGAGGATTATAATTACAGACCAGAGAAGACACGAAAGTACATTGTTAACCACCAACAAATAAAACATTTACAGAAATTAAGTAAAATAAATTAAGAGAAAAATCCATCAAACATTTAACTCACCTTATATGTAATCAGAATTTCAAAGACTATATTGACATATTTACATTTATTATGCACTGATGTATGAATACGTCATTATTTACAAATATATTTTAACAATAGTTAATACGTGAACAAGTGTAATATCCACACTACAAAGAAACGTTATTAACTGTCTTTACTTTAAAACATACCTTTAACTTTCACGGATCTGATCATATAAATCGCTCATTCAGCTGAATCTCAGGTCTGTTAAAAAAGTAGAAAGGACGAAGAAGACGAAAAAGAAAACATATTTAACGAGAACGGAGACCATACCGTGCAGAAGATAAACTTCATACACACAAAATATACATTAATTAATGAAAAAGACTTGTAATAATAATAATACGACAAGGCGTCAGTAGACTGAAACGGTGAACTTCCCTATAATAATTAATTCTCACCGTGCTCCCCTAGGGCAGGCACTTACTTACACACACACACACACACACACACACACACACACACACACACAAAACTTATGAATGTCATTTATACTTATACCAGATGTTTTTATTTAAGATGCTTGCTTCTGAAAAAAGGATACTACTCCAACGGCAAGCGTTCCATGTTAGAGTTGAATATCCTAGCACGTCTGTTACATTTTTAGAGGTACAATAAGAAGTCTTGCCCACCGTTTACAAGCAGTCCTTTTAGTCTGCCTATTGTTAGGTAACAGTCACATTATGACGGTAGTCAGAGCCAGTAGATACTCATAGTAAACTAAATGTGTAGGCTTCTACATGTTAGCCAACATCATATTTCATAAAACAGCATGCATACTTACGAGAATTGGTAAAACTTGGCAATGGCATCAGGTCCAAATGGAAAACAAAATAAATAATAAATACATACTCAATTTAAAAAAATGATTTCAAAAAATCCCGTAGATGCTGTTCCATGTAATCGCAGATGTAAAAAAAGTCTACTCCAATCTGCTCCGTAGAATTTCAAGTTTAGGCGACCGTGAATTCCAGGGGATGAGTGGCGGTGAACTTCCCACCCACCCGGCGTTTCTCGTGTCGTGTTTCCATCAAGTCCCAGCACCTTTGTGCGCTGCAACAACTGTGTCGCGGGACATAAAGCTTTCTCGTCTTCAAAATGTACTGCTAGTCAGTTAATCACGCAAAAGTAGGTTATTTTTTTTTTTCAGTTGCAGCAGCGCCTTCCATAGAGTACATCAATGGGAACGGTTCTGCATTGTTCTGTTTTGCACTTCTGAAATGTTATAATTTGCAAACCTGTATTTTCTAAAACCAGATGTTAATTATACAGATTCTTTTGTTATCCACAAATTCTTACTATGCATATTTGTTAAACAGAAAAAAAATAAATTATAAATAAAATAATGATGCAGTTGGACAAAATCCGCAATTAAGACGGACTGACGTTACGGAGAAGACTGGAGAGCGTGCTGCTAAACAGGGTGAGGATGTGGGGGGGAGTGGATACAGTAGGCTATAATAGTTGTTACAGGTGAACGGTATGGGATCAGCAACTTTTAAGACGTAAGTAACATGCTACCTGAGAGTTACCTAAAAGCCTAAAATGCATTTTCAGTCTTCCAACTAGACGGTGATGCACTGCACAAAGTACAGAGGAAGTAGTTCCGTGTAGTAGTAGTAATAATAATAATTAATAATAATAATAATAATTATTATTATTACTATTTATTATTAAATACCATCTAAATACAAATTATGAAGCGCGGAAAGAAATACTGCAACTTAATTTTTATTACCACTTCGACTGACATACTCGCTGTTTTATTTAAAAGGGCACACAGGACAGATAATAATTAATGCTTAACAGCCTAGGCGCGCGCTTATAACAGGTGAGCGCGTGTACGTTGGAAGCGGCAGTATATGCTGCAGCTGCATCACGTGGGTATGTGGTGCGAAGCTCGGCGTTTTTAAGCCAGCTGCCGAACACCACTCTTGAATTTATATCACTGTCCGTACGTTTTCAAAGTCTAGGTTCGCCGTATTTAAAAAAAGACGTACCTTGTGTAACGTAGGAACATTAACAAATAGCTTAACCATGGCGTGCTATGCAGATTTTAGAAATGGGATGACTCAGGTTTTCCCGTAAAGATTGCTCAGAATGGTCCAGTGTGTGGGGAGTTTTTTTTTTTTTGAAAAAGTTTCAAGGCACGTTAAAATAGAGTACAATTTACACCTTAGGCATCCTGGGATAGACTACAAGCCACCTGCTAATCTGAAATAAACAAGTGAATTCATAATGCATTGATGGAAATGAAATATTAAGCAACAGTATATTTTATAAACAATTTACCATACAAATATTCAAATTTGTCATAAATACAATGAAGAAAAATCCCATATAAATGCGTCATTAAAAAAAGAAAGGAAGAAAGAATGATATAAAGAAAGAAAAAAAAAACGAAATCAGCACATGTACAGAATACAGATTTAAATGTTAATCATAATTAAAGTTGATTCCATCTTAAGAGGCCTGCCTTAAAACACATTCAGCTCTCACGTGGTTACCAACAATACCTACAGACGCACGGAGAAAACACACACACACACACACACACAAAGTGAAAAAGGAGGGGGACAAACAAAGTGAAAACACAAAAGATAAGACAGTAAATAGCTTAGATACAGTATGAAACAATACAGTATAAGGGGCATTTGAATGCATATACAAATTGTACACATTTACAACAGTGAGTTGGTGCCCATCTGGAAGCTGGGTTTGTGTGAGGGGGGCGGTTGTGGCCGGGGCCGTTGTCACCCTGACAGCCCCCATTATGCCAAGCCACATGTTTATCATGTGCTGTTCAGTGATAACACTTAAGCCACAGACATAGACAGAAAAACCACTGAAACGTGGTAATTTTTAAATACACTATTACATCAAACTACAGTCCTGCTGTTACAAACTCCTGCCAAACTGGTATATAATGACAGTTACAGAGGTGTCTAACTGGGCTTGTTAGATAAGGTCAGGGATAAGTTATCTCCCATAGAATAACATGGCGCCTTTTCAAGGCTCAAGGTCAAGAGTTTTATTCAGCCTCCCCTGCATCTTCTGTTTAATTCCTTGAATTATTACTCAGCAAAAAGAAGGGGTGGCTGATATTTCAGGAGATGCATTTCTTCATTGGCCACAAAGCCAGCCTTGGGAAGCATTCTGTTCTGCTGAAAAACTTTCGCTTTTGGCCGTTCTGTCCATACGCTGGAACACTCCAGACACATTGCTAATAAAATACTGCTGCAGACTCCTGTCACAACAGTTACAAATAAAATTAATGACAAGAGAGTATTTACTGTTGTCCAGTCTGGCTAAATTAGATCCAAGTGGTGTATAAAAATCACTGAGACCACTGCATGAGCACGCCTATGTTCAGGCATTGGAAACAGATTTTAAAGCATATTTGACCAAATCGGATAATCAACGGCACCATCTATACAGCAAAGTATTGCTTTTGTTCTATTCTGTACTTCTTTCTGGCCTTAGTGGTATGTTGTAGGAGTGGTGCTTTCTGTTTTCTGATTGGTGCAGGATCCCCGCTCTGTTTTCTCATTGGTATATGGCATATGGTGGGAGGGGTTCATCTGTTCTGCCTTTATGGGCAAAAACCTAGTTAAAATGTTTATGAACTGAATCTTGATTAAAGCAGCAGTATTTGTAGTTGGGCTCTCCACATTCCACCCTCTGGGAGCCTGTAGTTGAAGTCAGACTACCGCGCCAGTCCTCTGGTCTCGTACCTGTTGCAGGCAGAGGTTGCATGGGTTTTAGACTCATTGGAGCCACCCCTGTTAAGCACTCACAGAAGCCATGGAGTGGACTGAGCCAGGGCTGACAGCTGTAGCTCTTAGGAGGCATTTGAGGAATCTGTGAGCAAACACACAACACTGCTGAGGCTGTAGGTTAAACGTTGGGTTCTAAGTTTGCTGCATGGGAGGATTCTTCCTCTCTACGGCACACGTTCCTCCCAGTTCCATGGCTTGCGTCTGTTGCTGACCAGTTACCAGCACACTGAGACTAGCACACAGTATAATTTATGTACTAAAAAGCAGACTAATCAGTTAGCATAGCAAGAGGAAAATACTTTGGAATTATCCGACAGACGTAACAGCTTGCTCTTACAAATCATTATTCAGATGCGTATACTTTGGACATGTTTCTCAAATTATAATTTTACGTTACGCTTTTAATTAATGCTTGTGAAATCCATTTGTATGTTTATACACTTCATTTGAATTTTTTATTTCTAATACCTGCCTAAACTAATAGGCACACTTGAACCTTCAAATTTAAAGCATGTCCTACTTTAACATAGTACCTGTTGCCAGAACTATTAATTGTCTCCAGTTGACTGTGATACTACCTTGCATTACCTTAGTGGTCATGTTCAATTTGTTTTATGTCACAGAAATCACTTTAATGGGTTATAAACGCGTAAAATTTCCACCATAAACCGCTGCCAGAGGTGCAGATGTCCATGCTATCATTCAAATTACTGATTTGTTTTCCAGCTGGTGTCTACCGTGAGGTATATGTCCTGACACGATATTGCCAAGTCGCCGTATGTCAGCCCGTGCACCGCAGAATAATTTTTGTGCAAATCTGACCAGTGCAGAGACATCACATAGTTGGACTGTGCTCCTGCGGCTAAGTGTTGCTTTTTCTCTGAGTGCGCCTGTGGTGCTAATTACTTCAGAACCTGCACTCCAGATGTTCGCACAACGGTCACAATGTCATCCTGAGCTGTGCAGTATATGTGCATTCCAGTGCCTGATACAGTACTCTATGATCTGTTTAGCCAAGTTCAGTACATTCGATGCTAAAATTAAAGTAGTGTGACTATACAATTACCAATACAAATATGAAGATATATACATATGCTCCAGCATGATCAGGAATATATCTATATATCTGTCACCAGTGAGTATGAATATTCCTGTATACTGATATGTAGTCAAAAATGTTTATGAACTGAATCTTGTTAAAGAGGGAGAGGAGCATAGCCAACTCTGGTCCCTGCAGTAATATCAGCTTGTTAGTATTGATATATATTGATCTGCAGCTCTGAGTAGTACAGATCCATCTGTGGATTTATCATATTTGCTGGGGCTGCAGCCAGGTAACTCATGGTTCCATTCCAGGGTTTCCTAAGCATACATGAATAGCGCAGTGCTGTTAAACTACCATCATTTTCACAGATGCTGTGGTTAAGCAATGATTTATACATTACATGGATTTCTAATAGCATTTTATTAAACCTAAGCATACTGCCAGTAACGAATGCAAACATGACCTATACCATATATGGGCAAACACTGTTACTCCCATTAATTGCATAGTGTATAGAGCACAATGCTTTACTTGAATGGTTGGAATGGTGAAAGACCATGGGGTCTAATGTCTGACCTTTTCACCTTCACTTCCCAGGCTTTTGTAAGGACATGGCATTGGGAGGGGTTATATTTTTTTATTCTTTTCCAGATGGTGGAGGCAATCATTTCAAAAGGCCACTGATGTTTGATTCATTTACATCCTTCACATCTTTGATCTTAGTAAACCAAACTGTTCCTGTCGTGAATGTTTATGTCACCGCTCCCTGTAGAGTGTTAATACTTTCACATGCAGACCGCGTGCAGCTGTGTGCACACTGACGGTGGCAGAAATTACCTTGAACTTGCCTCCCGCTTCTTATGTATAATTGTTACTCAACCATATTACATGTAGCACAGAACTACGGCTATAAACAGCACGGCGTGGACATCAGGGTCGTATTAAACCTCAGAAAGAGTAACTGTTATACACTATCAAATGGGCAACGTTCGTGTGACAAATCTGTGCATGAAAACATTAAGCAACAAAAATCTTAAATATGATATATGCTAGGCGCCGTGATTAGCGTGGAGAACAGAGTTATTAAAATGCCTGTTGCAACATGGGAAGGTTTCTGTTTGTTGACTCTAGTCAAAGTTTTGAAATGCAGTAAGATGAGCTGTCATGAAACCACACATGGAAACTATGGGTTGTTCTAATTCCTTTTGTTCTGGTTTCCCTTTTGTCAGTATGTTTTGTTTTATCTCTAAACCATAAGAAAAATATAATGCAGTGTGGTTTTTCCATAACTTGCAGAATCCGTTTTGATGGGAAAAGTCCAAGAAATGCACTGGATATGTAAACTTAGCATGGGTAAACTATACAGTTATAGCTCAAAAGACAGTTTTGTTCAGTGTATGATTCTGCTGTGTTACTTTTGCTAACTAATTTTTAGTACATGTAAAATGGGTGTGCATTTTTGCCCTTCATTCTTAAAGCCTTTTGTCTTTTAAACAATTTACTCGTAGTTTGTTTCTCACAAATTATTCAGTGTCCATAACATTAAGGAAATTGTTGACAAATACTTGAAATTGCTCTAAATTGCTTACCAAGTGACACTTAAAGTGATCTTTAAAATAACACATTTATAATTAGAATCACATACATTTAAGTCCCCTGAGGTGCTCTGTGTTTATATGAGTTCACACACTAGTCAGTCCATATAAACACTCTTCGTGTTAAATTAACACTGCCAGCCATGCTGTACCTTTCAGTGCATGCTTAGCCTGAATTTCTCCAGTATGGATATCCAATGGCACAAAAGGGTAACATTGTACAATTTTAGGTTAAAACATCAGTCACTAAATATTAACGTAGTTCTGTTAAACAGCTTACACAAAAAATGAGCTTGTTACTTCTGATCCATACTCCATGGTGAATATTAATGTGGCCTGGATACCGACACGTACTCATGGGGGGCAGGTTGTTACAAGACCGAAGTTCAATGTTTTGGGTGGGACTCGAAAGGCAGACCGATCAACAGGCAGACAGATTTAGGCGAGGCAGGCTGACCTTTCACCAGTCAGCTGTCCTCGCAGTGTGACATCATCAGCCAGAGCCGTTAACATCAACAGCTGCCATGTTATTGCACCCTATATCTGGGCTCGTCTGAGTTTGTGGGATGCTTTACAGTCAGCAGTACTGTATATCAGAAGCCCAATTCTGATTGGCTGTCCAGTGACACTGTGGAGGTGGTCCAGTGTAGTCTGTCTAGAGCCTTTGACATGAACCTCTGTGTTGACATTGTGGAAGAATGCCGCCATTCCTTAGAATTAATAGGTACCTGGACGTTGTGTGTTATGACACTCCTTCAGAGGAATGCTTAGCTAGCTAAGCGTGGGTGATAAATCATAGAGCGTTTCACTGCGTCTGTCTAGTAGGCTGCTGAAAGCAGAGTGCAAATGTGCGGGGCTTTGGGACAGGTGTAACAGGCAGGCTTCACTGGGCACTTCAGACTCTTTTTTCTACACCTCATAATGTGTTCTTGAAGGGACTGAGCTTGAGGGGGAGATCTTGTGTGTTACAGTGACAGTGCAGGAAAGTATTTTAGTTTGTTAGAAAAATTCCTGAACCATTTCGATCAGGATTCCCTAGTTTACCTCTTCTCAGGGCATTAGATAGAGAACATGTGTGTTTACTGTTTAGGAAAAACCCATCAAAGGAGATGAAGGATGAGCAGTGAATGTGGCATAGGGCTGGGCTTGTTTTGTGTCAGGATGTGTGTGAGTCAGCCATCATTCTGTTTCTGAAGATTTTTGATGTTCGGAACATGGTTCTATGTACAGCCTCGTATTGAATTTTGGCTTTGATCCATTAGAAGCTTGGTGTCACGCTTTCAGAGTCAGATGGTTGTCTACATGATAGAAGCCTCTCTTTTATGGTATGCATAATGGATCTGTTCTTTATTCAATTGCAGCTAATAGGAACAATAATTATCCCGTGGAAGAGCTGGAAACTGTAAAACCCTCTCAAGAGACTCTTTTGGAAAATGATAAGAGCAGATATAATGAATGTGGACTGTTTATGTAGGAAAGTATGGAACTTGATATGGAAAGAGTCAAGCACATGTTTGACTGTGACATGCAGTGCTCCCCATACATGTGTAGAAAAATTGGCTTGTGGCTTTAAGTAGGAAACATTTGGCCTGAAAAACCTCCATTCCACTGTGCACAGTCCTGCCAACACCTGCCAGTCTTAATGATGTATCTGGCAAGCAACATCTGTCGTTCGTCCATTTCAGAATATGTTAACCTGTTAACGATCAAGCGATGAGCCCCTAGGTGAAGCCCCTAATGTTCTCCGTCTTGTCACTTGCACTGCGGTTAATGAATGCCACAGCAAGTCCTGATGTAACTCAGGAGAGGACCATGTCCTTAAGTACACATAACACACAGCCCTCATGCTCATGTCATTAATGCCACCCGTAATGGAGGTTCCATAGAACAGTGTACATAATAGGTTTAGACAGTACAATCAAGTCCTGTTCATAAGTTGGAATCAAATTCTGTGAAAGCTTGTCTGTACCCCCATGGTAAGGTACAGTTTTTTTCTGGTAGAGCACATAAGAGCATCGATTAAACATGAGAATGAAGTATATTTAGTTGAGCAGCTCCTGTAGGCCATTTCAATCTTTAGAATGAAATGGAAAAATAAAGAAAAGTAGAAGAAGGAAAACTCCATCATATACATATGGATTATATCAGGAAACCAATGCCATTTTTGCTGTGGTGTTTTTTTTTTGAGATTGTGGCCATAATCTGGGTCCCAACAGCAGGGCAGATCAGACTAAGCCCAGATGGATCCAATCACTGGAAGGCGTCACCTTTTGGAAACAGCCAGCAGGAGTTGCAGTAGAGTTGCAGCCCTGCATTGAGAGGGCACTGGTCATTTTTGGAACAGGTCAGAGATGTCTTCCAATGTCAAATGTTATCTTGGAAGCACACAAGTTGTAGAAATGTTCTTCTTTTGTACAAACAAACGGCTAAATGAGCCCCAGGGATCCTCACCAGGGCTGCCTATGAGTGCTATTGAACATTCCTGATGGTTTGTAATACCATCCACAAAAGACGTTTTTAAGCATTTTTTGTCTCGTTGAAGTTAGTAGTTTTGTCCTGTTGAAAACCTCAGTAATGCAGTCCATTACAGTGTTTTAAACCACTCTAAATGTTGTTTGACGCCAGTTTTCTGACAGTTTCCCATACTCCATACTGGTCCCCTGCAGGGATGTGTTTGTGGGATTTATGGCACCCTGGTGCTGTTATTTTTGGAAATGCACCAGTGAGCACTAACCTCGCTGCACGAGTTGCTATATCTGAAGGACTGTTTCAGATAGGTAACTGGGTGTCTCAGTGAATAGTGCTGTTGCTTAACACCTTCAGGGGTGTGTGCTTCAGTATAGCTCTCTGAGGACTTTGCTTGTTCTCCTTGTGTATGTGAGTGTTTGCTTTTAGTCATTTCCCTCCATCAGTCCAAAGACATGCTGCTCAAATTAACTGTCTGTTGAATGGCCATAGTGTGAGTCTGTGTGTGCATGTGCCTGCCACCCTGTCTGGGGTTTATAATGCCTTGTGCCCTCTTCTCCTCCTGTAGCTCTGTTCAGGATAAATGATTGGAAAGTGAATGAATGACTATTTGTTTTAGCTAGCCCAAGGTAAGCTTGTATTACTGCTGATTACCTACTGTTAGAGTCAATAGTAATCTTTCAGGAGTTTGTGTTTGGCGTCATCCCAGATTCTGTACTTCTTGTTTATATAGTTATGGTGTTTATTTTATTAGATTCCATTGTTTTCATGCAGTTTTGCCAAACTTGACCAAGGCTGCAGTCATATTCTTTGTTTGCTGTTTGTGTTTACTGTTGAACTACATGTTGCTGCTGCTACTGAAATGCAACACTGTACTTTTCATTAGACATTTTTCTATTTCAAAAACTGAACAGTTGATGACGGCAGCCACCCCTGTTGCATGTACAGTATCTACAGTACATTCACTATTGGCAGCTAGTTTTTCCTGGCTAAAAAGTCCTCGTTACAATAATAGAAGTTCTTTGAGTCAAATAGAGCTGTGATGTTAAACGTAACACAACTTGCTTTTAGGAAGATCTTTTTGAGTTCTCGTTCCACTGTTTACATTTTTGCTTCTGGCACAGCTGGGAGCAATTTAGGGATCTGATCCAAGAGCAGTTTTGTCTGGAACCAGAATCTTTTCAATCAGGGGCCAGAAGTCTGGCCACTGAACGGAAGCAGTGGCATACCCGGGTCAAATCCGCCTGAGTAAGCATTGCTAAAGCCCCAGGGCTACAGTCAATGCAGAGCTGTCTGTGTGAATGGCATGGCACTTCGTTTTGTAGTGACACGGGGAGCACAGCTATATACACTGGACACAATGTAAATACACTTGTATTTACTCACGTAGTGTGAACACAGTCAGTGGTAGTGAGAAAGTGTAAATGCACTTATGTACTGATATAGTGCAAATACAACCCAAGGAGGTGACACAATATAGAAAACATAGCCTTGTGAAGTGTGTGTATGTACTGACAACGGTATAAACACACCTCCAATGTACTGACACGTCGTAAATATGGCTAAGTGTAGTAGTTAGTGCTTATCCTTGACAGCATCGGTTATTTTTAGGTTTTGAATTGCATATTAATTACAATCTAAAAATGCACAAAACACTAGGCTGGGTCACCTGCTGTAGATGTAATTACTTTAGCATTGCAACTAAGATCTGAATTTCACCAAATTTTTGATTCTAGAGACCGGCCATGAAATAAACAGGAGCCCATCTTGACAGTCCCAACAGTGCTGTACAGAGTGCAAACACACTGAGCACTGAGCATAAACTCTGCTGTACTCACAGTATGAATATAGCCATAGTGTCATGCCTATGCCTTTTGTTCCTCTCATGTCCTCTAGATGTCGCTGTTTCCTCCTTTGTGCCTAGTGTTAGTTCCTAAGTGCATTAGTACCTCCCATTTGTGTCTCGTTAATGTCTCTATTCAATCTCTCCTTTTGTGTCAGTATGTTGCTGGTTGTTGAGTAGTATTGTACTAAGTGTTCAAGCCACAGTTCAATGTTAGTACTCCACACTGTTTTTGACCCTTTGGAACCCATTTTGTATTGTTTTTGCTTTGTGCTGCTTAGTTTAAGTCTTAATGAATCTCCTTTTTTGCATTTGGACCTCGCCTCAGCCTGCCTCATTCATGACTCATAGACAATGACGTAGCATAATCACAACTGGATGTAGCGTCACAGTGTAAACACCACTATGCACGCTCAAAGTGAAGCTCATTTGCAAAACATGCATTATGCTCAACAGACTCATTCTGACTTATAGTCTGCAAAGACCTTCAAGCAGTTTTAAAGTATGTCTCTATTTGTCTTGCTGCAGAGCAGCTGTTCCATGGGTAAATTGTTGAAAACTTTGCATTGCCTCATGACTTCATGTTTATATCTCATACCAACAGATATTTTATGGCTTGGAACAAACAAGTCGTCGCCATGGCGTCAAACTTGTGTTTGCATCTTGCAGCAATGTGCTAATGTGAAACAGGATCTATTTATCGGTGCATTGGGAAGGTGTTTGGCTTCATGTGTATGTTTTTCCGTGTGTGTGTATGTGTGTCTGTGTTTGTGTGACTGCGTGTTTATTCTATGAGCCTTTTCAAAATCCAAACACCTTATTTGTATTTGTTTTCCAGTATTTATATACTGTGGAAACTGCAGATTATTATTCTTATATCTTAAAATATATAAATAAAATATTTAGCATAACTGAGGTAACAAGCAAAATTGCTACAGAAATCATACCTTTGATACCAGACAAATGTGACTTTTTGTCTTTGTCATTACTCCTGCCATTTGTAACATTGTGTATGATTAAATTTGACATATGCTAGTGACCTGACAAAGGTAACTAGCGAATAAAGAGCTATATTTTGTCGTTACTATGTTCACTGTAGAAGACATCACTAACATGTGGCAATGATTTGAGAATGTAATTGTGATACTACAAACCTGGTGGACCCAGTAGGTTTAGCATTCTAATCCCTTGGCCTGCTTTCCTTTATGCTTGCAACACAAATGGTGAAAACATGATAGATTCAGGGGCATAGATGAAGTCATGTCTACATCAAAAACATGGAAAGTTTTCAGACTGTACCCCCCCCCCCTCACTTCGTCTCTTTTTATGGCTTCATGGAAGTTGTGAGTCACAATCTGATCATGTAAGGCTCAATGTATCTACAGGGGACATCTTCTCATTTTCTTCTTTAAGCAGAAGCTTAGCTTTTCTAAGTGCCAAGAGGAGCATTTTCATTTCAGCTTCCCCCAAAGTACAAGTCAGTAACCTCTTCTGTATTCAGCAGTAACTCTCCAGGATGCAAGACCAAATGGCCGAACTTTTATCGAGGGTGTCGGAGAGGAACAGGTCAGTCCTGGATAATTTAATGGATGAATTCAGGACATAAATGGATTTATAAGAATTACATGCATTTGGGGGCGCCCTGTGTAGGTTCACAGGCTCATAGACTAGAAATGTTTCTTTCTCTGCCTCTGAGATGTGTAAATATTGTGCATCTGCACATCTGAATGTGCCACATTCTTGAGTTGAGGTGAGACTTGTTGAGTCCAGAGAGCCTGAACAGTGTGAGATGTCCTCTCTTCTTTTCCGTCCCTCAGCCTCTCCTGCTCGTGTTTTAAAATGAGCTTCATATATAACCACCTTGAAAGACGTTTCATACTCCATGCACTTTGCTTGGAGTATGAAACGTCACCACAAAATCCCTGAATAAGGTAATCTGAACGTAAATTGCACAGTCAGGATTTTACTTAGCATACAGTAAAATCCTGACTGTTCAATTTACGTTCAGATTATTTTATTCAGGGATTAAGCCCTGGAGGGTTTGCCTGTGAATGAGGCACAGCCCAGGAAACACAAAATGGTCAAATAACGTTAGCTAAACCTTTAGGGAACATTAGGAACGTTTAGCTAACGTTATTTGAACGTTTTCTGTTTGCTGGGAGGAGTCAGGGCATGTGCTCTGTCGCTCGTGCTGCTGTGTTTGTCTGGACTGCATGTGAAGAATCAGATCCAAGTGCTGGCAGCATCACGGAGGGGTTTATTGCTAAAGCTCTAAAACAAAAGAACATGGAGCACAAGGCTATCCAAGATAACTTCAAACGTAAAGCTGCCATAATCCCAAAGCTCAAACAATGATCAGGCAAGGAATTAATGAGTAAACCAGCTTTATAAGTTACTCAAATGTCAACTGAAACCGCTTCATTGTAACACAGGACTGCACCATCCAGGCAATCATTACAGTGTGGAAGTAAAATTTAAATCCAACAGTGCAAGGCAGAAAGAAGTTTCTAAAACAGATTTATTAACAAAACAGCACTGTGCACAACACCCCCAAGCAAAAAAGTCACGGAGTGTTCCTCAAACAAAATAATAAAAGAGTTTATATAGGTATAATTGCATAAGCAAGGTGTAATCAAACATGTAATGAAAATCCTTGCCCCTGTTTCTCCAATTCTTTTGTGCTCATTGTCTGCTTAATTGTATGAGTAATCTCCACCTGTGTCTTATTAGTGTGTCCTTTATATACTCTCCTCTTGTCTTAGTTTGTTGCTGGTTGTTGTTCAGCTGTAATGTGTAATTTAGCACTAGTTGCTGTATGTTTGTTGGTTTTGGCCTTTGTAACCTTGTTTGGACCTGTAATAAACTTCCCTTCTTGCACATTAGGCCTTGCCTTTTCCCCTCCTTCACCTGGAACATACATTTTTACATATTTACTATTGGTTAATACCCATCCTCAGTAACCTCTTAGGTCAGTTTTAACTCCACATCATATTGTTGGTCTTTAACTAAATCTCCTCCCGTTATGTGTATGAATCTCTGCAGGTGCAGGGCCTGTACCCCCTAGACACAAACAACCTTTATCACATATTCTTCACCACAAAAATAGGTCACATAAGAAATCATATGAATGAATTATAAATGAATAATAAAAGTAAATAACGAAATGGCAATCATTAATTCAAACTTACATGAAACAGAATGCTGTGGTGGGTTGGCGCCCCACCCTGGGTGTCCCCTGCCCTGCTCCCTATGTCCTCTGGGATGGGCTCCAGGCTTCCCCGTGACCCTCACCAGGAATAAGCGGTTAAGATAATGGATGGATGGATGGATGAAACAGAATGATCAATGTCAATTATCAATATTAATAGAAATCTAAATTTATCAATATGGAATTACAAATTGATTAAACATCCATCCATTCTCTAAACCACTTGCCCAATTCAGGGTTGCAGGAAGCCTGGAGCCCATCCCAGGAAGCAGGGCAGGGCTCCAGCCCACCACAAGGCACACAGTATGGGCAATTTACAAACACCAATCAACCTAACCTGCATGTCTTCGGACTGTGGGAGGAAAGCAAAAAACCCACTGAAAAACCACCAAGCACAGGGAGAACATGCAAGCTCCATGTACACAAACCAAAGGCAGGGATCGAGCTCGGAGGTGCAAGGCAACGGCACTAACCACCACGCCACCATGCTGCCTCTAATATAGTAATATAGAAAAATAATAATGAAAAGAAAAATTGAAAAGATTATATCACCACTCATATTATTAGGAATAAAATAAGTCAGTTTATGTGATAAAATTGAATTTTCCTGCATGAAGTGCCCAACCGTGGAGGTTTATTTGGAATGATCACACCAAATGTGGGCAGTAGATGATGAGGTGGTGGAAGGCTTGGCATTTCTCCAAAGAGTGTGTAGTGACTAATGCTAGCATCTGTAATTGTGTCTTGTACCAGAAGGCATCTTAACTGAAACGGCAAGGCTAAGAACCTGAGGCATTTCAAAGAGAAAGATTGAGATTCTTTTCACTTATTTTACTTAAGTGTCTGCATAACAATGAAATAAAGACGTGTGAAAAAATTGCTGGACGGGTTCACTCCTTCAAACCTCTGTCCTGAGGGCCTAGCTGGACAGCCCCAGCTGGTTGAGATAGGCTGTTTACTGGAGTTAGATGTAGCAAGAACAACAACATACTAAATTATTAATTTATCTAGCGGACCGTTTACAGTAGATATGGTCTGAACTGGGGTTCACACATATGTCAACCAGACACGAAAATGGAAAGACGTTAAAAACACAATATGTTTATAAAAAATTGTCCGTTTTTGAAAGTGTGCGAGGGAGAAAGTATGTGGGAGGGGAGCTGATTCGCCATCAGATAGTGTGTGTGTAGAAGGAGAGGAGGAGGGAAGAGAGTAAGATCACTGCTAACAAAGTCCTTGGTTGTATTCCACATGGCTGCTCTGCTCTGGAGAAATTACACTGAATGGAAAGTCCAGTGCAAACTTTATATGGGTTTATGAGCTGAAGGGGAGCTGATGGCCCAGACCTGGGGGATGCCTGCCGGCCTGAGCTCCTGGTTTTCCACAGGCCTGAAGTCTGGCTTGTGACTGTTTGCTTTTTAAAATCCTCTCTGGGCATCTGCTGAGTAATGTGTTCTCCAGAACATTCAGCTAGTTAGTTTTTTTTCCCCTCCAAAGGTTCAACTTTATTTTTCACCCAGGGATTTGGTTAAATGCCCCTGTTTGATGTATTTAACACCCACAGTAATTGACTGAGAGTGACTACTGAAAATGTGCTCAGACAGCCACTGATCAGGTAAGAAACAGGAAATTCCAAAATGTTTCACGACATGGTGCAGCCATTTTGAGTGTCCTAAATCAAGTAAGGATATTTCCATGACGAAATCTACAGCTGTCATAGTGATAAGAAGATGACAGGTGTTTATGGTGTGATATTTTAACTGCCCCAACCTCGGAGCATTACAATAATGGCTTATTTTGCATGTGCTTGAATAACTCCTTACAACAGAACATCTGTGAGTTTGCGAACACCTGTTATAAATCTCTCATTTTTAAGAAGCTTTTTAGAAGAATAGATGATTTATGCCTAAAACCTACATCCAAATGTCTCAGATGTTGTTGCATTCCAGAGGAAAACAAAACAAGCCTGAAAACTCGTTTGACATAATTTCCCTCCTTAAGAATCTAAGTTTTAAGGCTGGCAGTCATTATTCTCAGAGGAGTACATCTGACTGCAATTCAGTGTTTAATCATCTGTATGGTTTAAGAAGGACAAATCCATACAGAGTTTAAATGAAGATGCACATTTGAGGCCAGATATGTGCTTGCTTATCAAATGGCCCACATGGCATGTCCACAACGGCTCAGGCTCATACGCTCTGTGATACTCAGAGACAGAGCAAAGGAAAAGGTAAGGTGTGGTATCAGAGGGCTTTCGTCTTAGAGAACTCTTTTCCTAACTGAACGTGATGAGTTTCACAGTCTTTTAATCACACAAGCATAGAAGAAAAAGAATTTCCTGAACCCAAAGTCCAAAGTGTCGTAAGATGGTCACCTTCAGCAGAGCTCCGTGGAAGTGCTATTTAACGTTGTCACTGGCACAGATGTTGTGGAAAAAAGCTGGATGAAATTCCCGCTAACATTTGGGTTTGATTTATTGGAAAGTGTTTTCTCTTTTATTTGGGATAAGGACTTGGAGTTTAGCCACCTAGCACTCCCAGCACTCATCCATCCCACTTAACTTCGTCACCATGGTAAGTATACAATTGTGTCCACTTTTTTCAGTCTAGTACTCAAATGCTTTTCCCTTGATGAATGCTGGTTCTTTAATCGATCACCTTATTAGGACCCTTTGATTGTTACCTCATGTCTCTACAATGAAATAAGTATTAATTCTAAGCAAAAATAATGTTTTTTCAGTCAGCAAGTCACATCCACAATGAGAGATCATTGGCCTGTTTTTGTCCCCAGGGCGTGCAAGAAGGTACAGAACAATCAGAACACCAGCCTTTAAACATACATTGTTGTGATAACGTTTATTACTGTAACATGCAAGTTTCACTTTTTTGCAATGTCTTCTATTGGCTGTGAGGGGTTTGCCACCCTGTCCAGGATGTACTCTGCCTTCGGCCCTACGTTTGCTGGGATAGGCTCCAGGTAACGCCTGAGTAATGCGTGGATGGCTGGATGTCTGGTCTATATTATTTGATCTAACTGTTATTGCAATGTCCATTCCCCGTTTAACATTTATATTTACAGTATAAAATTTTAGTACTGGGCAGCTGCTACACAAGTAAACATTCATATGCACTTGTGTACAGTGAATGAAACTCTTGGATCATTCCTGTCACTCTACAGTATATAATGCAGTCCTCCTGACAGACAGGTCAGCAATCAGGACATTCACTATGACACAGAGAAGGGGTGAAGGGTACTTCAGGAGAGCAATCAGGTGAGCAGGAGTTACTGCTACAGATTACTGTTTCAATAAAGCCACCATGGTTTGAGCAAAGAGAATGTCTGGAATTAGCCCCTTTGGTGACCTAAATACAGGATGCTTCGTTTTGCTGCACTGCCATCTCCTTTGCTTGCTGCACTGCAGTGTTCTTGTGGTGTAAGAGGGCTGTGGCCCAGACGGAGGGCTTTGCCACCCTTGCAGTCTTGTGCTCCTGTTTACGGCTTCAGGGATCCCCTGTCTTGTCCTCCTGAGGGATGGCGTGAGTTAGCGACGTGTCTCACTAGGTCAGTATTGCAGACCACTGAGTTAATCGCGTGATGATGATAACCAGGGGAGATACGCGGTGGTCCTTATAACTGGAACAGCTGGGCGTGGCTCCAGTCTCAGTGTCGACCACCTCATGGTCTTTTCTTTTCCATCACCACATCTGGTCTCGACCCTGGGATGTCCCATCAAGACAGATCGCTGTTCTTTTTTATGGGTTTATTTGGTTTTACTGGTGCTGAGTGCCACGTAGTACCATCTGTTCAGAGAAAAATGGAGTAATGTTATGCTGGAGACCTAACCGGCTGGCTTTGACAACAACAACAACAACAATAACAACAACACATGGAGAACCACTGGTTTCAACTGAAGCCATTACAGGAATGTCCCACAGAGCTACTGAAGTCAACAGCATATAATCATGTAGTTTTATGGAACCTTCTAAAGTTGCTTGATATGTCACAAAGGCAATTAGCCTTTTAAAGACTGAATTTAATAGTAATTAATGTAGCGATTGAAAAAAAAAAAAAAATCACTCCTCACAAACATTACCTTTTCTGGATAAGGTACTGAAAATGGAAGTTGGATGGACAGATGGTATTTACTTAGAGAGCAATTCTTTAATACATTAAAGAAATTCATATAAATGGTTTAAAAACCAAAAAGTCTGAAACCAAAAACCAGAATCCAATTTCCCATTACTTTAAATGGAGATAATAATGTGTTCCCAGCCTTTTAGAGAGCCTCAAACCATTTTCCCCCAAAACAAGTCAAACACTGTAAAATATCTATACGATCATCATTGGTGCCCAGCTAGCTTATACGGCTATCACCATTGCTTGGAGTCATCTTCTTTAATCACTGTTCGTTAGCCCTAGGTGCTGATGCCATGCAACCATGAGTCACTGCTTATGGCTGATTATTACTATTAACCAATGTACAAATATATGCATAATATTCTAAGTAGGTATAAACATGGGCTTATATTCATAGCATTATCTATGGGTAAAATTTCATCCTTTTCTATGATTAAGCTTAGGTTCAATGCCCATTAGTATCCAGTACCTTGTACCCATTATATTCCATTAGTGTTGTCTTTATCGTTGGTCCATTCACACTCATTTGATTCAGTCCACCTTGGAAAACACACACACACACACACACACGCACACACACACGCAAGGGGCAATTTAAAGCAGCAAATTAATTTGAACCACATTTTTCTTGGTTTGATCCGCACATTCATGGGGGGAACTTGAAAACTCCAAACACACAGTCAACAGTTGGAGTCAAAGCCACAGACCTGCAGATGTGAAGCAACAATGCCATCTACTGAGCATCCGTTATGCATCATCATAGTGCAGAAGAACAAAACAACAAAACAGTGCCAGCATAGTCATCATTAGGCAAAGGAAGGGATGCAGGGTGGAGTGAATCAGATAGTACTGACACAAAGAGAAATGCCCTCAGGACTGAAGTGTTGCTCCTAGCTCCACTGTGGAGTTTGTCAGACTATTCAAATAGCAGGCAGCAGTTTCACAGTGGCCATACAGAACCTCATGCACTGAAGTCCATCTGCTTGTTTATGTATGAGTATTTATTGCTGGCGCTGCATAATATCACAGTGCCATATTTTGGAACTACACTTTTTTTCATCTAATCCTTCTTTGTCTTGAAACGTATATGTACAAATGTTGGTGCAATTCCACTTATTACTTAGACCTATAAAGAGTTCTGAATAGGGAAACTTTAAATATAAACATCCTCCAGTTCAGTGTGCAAACAGTTACACGTGGGGAACAGCATCCTTTGGAAAACCTGAGTTCAAAGTACAAGGAAAATAAAATCCACAAAGATGAGATTGTGGACCTGGGAAGACCACAGGCATAAAAAACAAGCTGCGTGTGCACATGAGGCAAGCACTAAAAGACAAGCGCAAAGACAACTTGAGCTGTTTAATTCAAAGTACAACACAGGGCCAAATGCCTGTCACCGCAAATGTGGGAGTGCCGGGGCTCAAAACCCTCAGCTCAGAAACCCGAACTCACAGGACAACAGAAGAGGAAAATAAGGAAAGGAGAGTCAGGTGAAACCAGTTCTGGAGTCAAGGGTTCCTTGTTCTCCTTGTGGTGATCATGTTGCTTTGTTTCCATTGCCGTCTAACCGTGTGGTGGATTTACAGTTTTTATATGCCCTTTGTACTGAGTTATAGTATGTTTTAGTCAGAAGGTTATTTTGTTTATAGCTGCACAGTGTTTAGTATCTGTAGCCGTAATGGTGGTCATCCAATCCACCACAGCATTTATCCCCCCAAAATTCTGTCTCTTACCAACCAGGTTCTCATTAAGAGGCAGCGATGCTCTGGCCTCTTGTGAGAGATGGCAGCAAACATGAGTTGGAGTGTCCCAGACATTTTTCATATTGGGGAAAACCAAAAGAAGTCTCCATTGCTATAGGCCAGTGTTTCTCCTTGTGCTGCTTGCCAAATGTTCTTGGGGCCTGCTGTAGAGTGCTGCCCCATGATTTTTTTTCCCAGTCGACGTGGCTGTCTTCAGGAAAACAAAAACTAACGCTACTATAGACTGTCTACATTACACTTCATAAGCCATTAATTTGACTGCTTGCTCAGTAAGATGACAATATAAGATACACAATTATATATTAACAACTGGACACTTGATAAGAAGTATAGTCCAGCTAATATGTAATTGGCCTCTATTAGCTTGACACCACGTATAGCAGTTCCGTTTCACTACAGTATCCATTGTAATGACGAATTGTGGCGAAAGGGGGCAGCAAAGAAAACAAAACGCATAAGTGAAAATTCTATGCAAACGCAAACGTTAACAATTGTTATTATGAGCACATAAATGTAGTAAACCAACAAAATTATTTTGCCATAATAACTGATTTCTTTAGTATAACATCATTAAAGATTTTGTCACTGTATAATGGAGAACAATCTAAATATTCATAGTATTCAATTTAAACCACTTTTTGAAAATGAGGCATTTTTACAAATGATTGATTTGTTTTTATATCAAAAACAACTTTTAGTATTAGAAATATCATTAATCAACTCTTCAATTAAGGACAGTTTTAAAAATGGAACTGCATGTTTTTGTATTGCGGGAGGAAAATAAATTACCCAAAAGGAACTTGTTCAAGGGGTCGAAAACGAACAAGTGCACTTTAAACACGTATTTTGGAGGTTCAGATTCAGATCTGCAGCCATTGAGCCAATACTAGTCATTGAGCTACCATGTGACCCTATTAGAAATATGCAGAAAAGAATGTTAAAATAAATACTGTAACTCTACACTTGGAAGTTCTAGTTTACGTTGCATTGCCACCTTTTGGCAAGTTTAGGAAGTACGTGCTTGATGACTTTGTCAAAGGAACTCACCAACGGTGCATGCGTTAGTGGTATTTGACATGTGAGATTAGGCAAGGTTTAACAATGGGGTATTATTCTTTGCAACGTAATCAGATTCAATGTTGATATAAAAGTTAACTAAACAACCTCTGTTTCCTTTTGAAATACCCACTTAAAAATTACAACATTTAAAAACTGGTTGATCATTTCACCACAGTTTTACACAGAAAAGAAAATTACTATGATGTGGTTTTCATGGTGCAAGACATCGGGTAAATATGCAAGAATCTGGATAAATTTATACAAACTCTCTTTTAAATGGCAGTAAAACGGACCACAATAATCTAGGTTTGAGGAAAAAAAAACATTGTATCACCACCTTGCTATTTACTCCTGACCAAAACTAAGATATTGAAAACATATTTAAGCACTTTCAAAATTTCTCAACGTGTGGGTTTCTAAATTCATTTTATTTGCTTCCACTTTTCTTCAGTAATGCCTTTTATCCTGAAATATCAGTTTAAGGTGCTTGAGCCAAGGGCTGCGGTTCAAATATTCTATCTCTCTTTCTGAGATTAAAATTCCACTCCCGGCCCCCACGTGCACGACCCATCCCATGGAGAGCCCACTCTACCGCGATCTGCTTCATTATCCTGGGTGTCAGACTGAAACAAATGCAAACTTGCGGCCAAAGCTACATTCACAGGGTCATGTGACCAACTGGACTAAAAAACTGACAGTCCTAATGAATCCAAGCAATCCCAAAAGCCACCTACACATGGTCTGAATTTTATTCCGAGCTGTAGAATGGAAGTCTATGTACCGAGGAAGGGAGCACAAATCTGAACTTCAAAAAGATCTTCACAGCCCTTTAAGAGTACCCTCATGCCAATGCAGAGTTCTCCGTTCATTCAGACAGAGCTGTGATTGCTGTCATCCCACGTTCTGTGGTTGATGTTGAGCTCTTTTACACGTGTCTGAGCACATGTTTTGCAGCCTGTTGGCAGGAGATACAAATAAGCAATTGTAATTGTACAGAATGATGGCGAATTGGGTATGTACCACAAACACTGTTTCAAGTCCAATATCAGCCACATCAACAAAAGGTCATCTGTGACCTAAGGGAAAGGGTGGATGATGTTGCCCATCTGGCATGTGGTGTGCTCAGGGCTCTGCTAACTTTTCCTTCGCTGTGCCACTTTCTTCTTGAATCGTGCTAATTACAGGGATTCTGTCTGCATGTGAATGCAAGTCACACCAACTCCGTCTCAGCAGGAGCCCTCCAGTTTGGGGATGTCTGAATCTGTGTCTTCTTTTCATCTGACAGAAATAAAGGCTAGAAAGGCCTTCCCACTTCTATAAATAACAATATGAATAAAACCAAGGGGGGGGGGGGGGGGGCAGAGGCATCTGATGCATATTAAGACAACAACCCACAGCAGCCTACAGGTGCAGCAGAAAGATCATCAAAAAGAAAACAAACAAAAAATAACGGGAAACAGGAAATTAATTTTTCAGTGATCACTTTAAGGAGTTTCCCTACACAGAGTGAAGTACAAAGCAAACAGCAGGTGGGGCTCGGATAGCTGTAGGAATTCCCAACCCGTCCACAGTGGATTTCAAATTCCGATGCTATGCTCCTGTCTTTTTCCCCTCTGGGGCCTTTATTTTAACCCCCCCTTCCTGATGGATCTTGATATTGATGAAAGGAAAGCTCCCATCATCCTTCACTATACAATGATCGGCTGAAATTCACATCACGTGAAGTTCATAAATGTTCACAAAAAGGAAAGAACAAAGAGACCTGCAATATGACGTATGTCCTGCACTGACTCTATACATCCCGTCCACGTCAGAATTTTCAGGAGACAGATACTGGAAATGTTAGGAAAAGGCAAAACGAAAGAACTTTTAATTAAAATATGACAGTGAAAGCTTGTCTGTGCTTCTATGTTGTTTTCCTCTGACCTGTGGAAATTTTCCACTGAGACCTCCTCAGTTAACTGCATGCCACCTCATCCACCTGCATCTTTGGGTGTCTGCAGGATAGAAAATTAGCTTTCCGGAAAACATTCCCAGCGTTCTCATGCCCTCGGTATACACAAATCATGGAAGAATGTTTTTAACAGGGGCGGGGATAGAGAACTTTTGCCTCGCCAGTCGGAAAACACACAGGGCAAACAAAGCGCCTAATACACTGTGGATCGTTTTGGGTTAGTGTTGCCCTGTAGTAGGACAAAAGAGTGTAAGCGTGAGGGCGAGTATGAGTGTGCATGCAACAAGAAGTGGTGGAATGGTGTTATTTTCGAGGATGAGGCACTGAAAGACAGAAAAAAAAAAATTGACCAATCCCGGTAGTATTAGATATGACTTTCAACCATAATTACAATACATGTTAAAACAATCATTCTGTCAGACTTTGTCAGTGTACCTTTTGATAAAGATCCGAGCTATGAACTAATAAAAACGGACAAACGAGCGTACAATGATCACACATAATGTAAAATGACATTGAAAAAAAACGGCGCAATCCCGCTGTCACTTTTTAGGGTTATACAAAGGCTGTGGGAAATCGTATTTGAATAACGTATTATCATGCAATCACTTTCTCTTACCGTAAGTGACATGCACAGTGAGAGGTGGGCGTCTTTGATTCAATTCTGACAACTACTCAATAATTAAGTAGAAAACCGTGTTACGCCTTTTTTTATGGTGTCGGAATTTTCACACGTTCCAGTTAAATCCGCGCGGCTATAAAAGCCTCAGTCCCTGCAGCTCGCACATTTCGCTCTGATCAAAGTTTTAAATACCAGCCGTCGCACGCGCTGCTCGTCTTCGCACGGACGCAAGTTTATCTTTCATTCGTTGCGGACATTAAACGAGGACTGAAACCTGGGAAAACTGACCACAGAAACGGTTTAATGAGCTCCAAACTGCATATCTGACGGTTCCGTACAGTTTTTCGGCGCGATGAATGAAAGCACAAACTGAGAGTCCCGAGTGTCGATCGGCAAGCTGAAAACGTTGTGATCATTCTTGCCTATAATTATCAGATGACTCCAACACGTGCTGTCACATCTAACTGGCTTCGTTCCAAAATTAATACCAGATTACACTTTGCCCCGACTGAAGTGACTTGTTAATAAGCAAAGCTGAGAGAACGCTTGTATTTGCAAACTGAAATCAACAGTGTTTAAGTGCGAAATGAGATCAAAAAGCATATTTTTATTATTACTTACGGGGGTGTTCACTGCCTATTACGTTTATATTCCTCTTCCGGACGAAATTGAAGATCGATGGAAACTGATGATCACAGACTGTTTCTTCAGAAGTCTCAGCCACCTGGTAGGTAAACAGTTACGTGAAATGTATAAATCTGCGTAGACGTTTCACAATAATTTCTGACATAGAACTAAAATATTTTTTATATTGCCCATGCATTTTTCTGCTGAGTCGCATAATAGTAGAAGTTGTCATGCATTTAATTCACCTCACCGTAAACTGAATATATTTGCAAAATGCAGAACAAGTCATTACGTTGCAATTGCTTTGCTGTTTTAGTTTTTAAAGATACTGACCAGTTGTGTCCAGCACTTAAACGTGTACAGATTACGGACTCTGACCGCCTTGAAAAGTGACAGCTACACCAGATTATGTCAAATCTTAATCTGAGTCCTGTAGTCCCGCTAACATGTTCTATTTATGGACGCTATTAAGGAAATCGAAGATTTATTTTTGGAACGATTACCGCGGTTAAGCCTTATACTTTCGTTATTGTTTACCGCTTAAAAAGCTTTCCTGCTCGTTGGGGTAAATGCACCAGAGTATATTGATAGCGGTAACTACCCTAGACCGGTTTTACCTAAACCGTATATCAAGATATTGTTTGAACGGAGTACTTAATATAGTTAATAAAAATAAAACTTGTGTCGATAACTTTCTTTGCTTTATTTACCCAAATTAACTAGATGTCATTGATTCTAATTAGAGACGCACGTGTGAAATTGTCATTAAGTGTGAAACGCGCAGAAAAGGGCGAAACACCGATAGTACATTTGTTTAGTTTTTTATTTTTCTGCGCAGAAACGCAAAACGCACGCATCCTTTGTAAATGTCGAAAAATGCGTTTTTGTTACAAGATATAATGACTTTGAGAATAAAGTGAAAGATACGGTATATTTATACATGACGGTTAAAAGGATTTTAATCCTAAAAATTTGCATCGTTCTCCAAGAGGACAGGTCGGTACATTTTTATCACTTACATCTTAGTCTCCTATTCTATTATCACAAAACATCCTTGTCATTAAAATGCGTTGCCTGATACGATTTTGAATCACGACCTACCTAACGCTAGCGCAACACGAAAAACAAGCAATTAATCTGGTATGATACAGGACAGAAACACCGTAAAACGGATCATCACCATATCATGGTTTGGACCCACAAAGTACATATTAGCCTTACTCGTAGCCTGGTCACCGAAGGATGGTGTTGCCACAGAGCACTCCCTATCATGATGTGTTCTGCTGGCATTGTGGGCTCACCTGCATGAGTAACCAGCAGAGGCCAACTCTTCACCCATGCTTGTCTCTGACATTTAAAAGTGCATTGTTGCTTCTCTGCTGCGATGCATATTTCTGGTTGTCAGAATTCCTGCATGCTTTGGTCTGCAATGCATGCAGAGGTGAAACATAATGGAAACCACTAGCAAATTTACAGTGCAAACCTGCAGATTCAGTGCAAATGTAGAGTTGTAGTCTTTGTATAGATTCTTTACCATGCCTAAAACTTTGTTTAATCACCCTTGCAGTTGGATATTATATCACTTTCTGTTTGGCCCCATTTTCCTGCCTCTGTCCCTCTAGGCAGACTTCAGTGAGCTGCTGGGTTTGAAAGACTACATGGGGGTTATGATGTTCATCACTTTCCTGGAAGGGGTAGCCCTAGTCTCCGATGAGCATGTGCATGTCACAGAAGAGATCTTTGATGGAGTGCAGGTGGTTGTATATGAGCCAAGCCAGCAGGGCGGTGATGGAGAGCTGAGACGAGCAGTTGTTTTCCTACACGGGGGAGGCTGGTGCCTGGGCAGCTCCAGTGAGTACTCTTCATCAATCCCTTCTCTTCCTCAGAGTACAGGAATACATTCAAAGTGTGTTTAAAATGGGAAATAACATCATACGTGATGAACTACATGTATCTGAATTCTGTCTTGCTGTGTCTTTCTAAAGGGATGGGGCCATATGACCTTCTCTCAAGACGGGTGGTTGAAGAGCTCAACGCTGTTGTGGTGTCTGTGGAGTAAGATTGTTTTCTTAATATCGCAAGACAGCTGGAGACTTTGACTCATACTAAAGGTTTTCCGACTTGAAATGAGTTGAAAGGTATTAAGTGCTTAAGATGTGAAACGAAACGTTGAGATTTAATATAGTGATAAGGGATTACATTGGTGACACAGTGTAAGCTCTCATAACCAAGAAGAAATAATGTGAAATGTACACATGCATAAAATATACCTTTCGTCAAGGGCATGGCACCAAATTCAGAGCCCTGTGCGTCAGTACCCCCTAAGGCTGTTGGAGGGCCTGCCATGTGCTTGGGCTCTGGGTAATCAGTTTCACTGTTCACCCAAGTCTGATGCAGATGTCTTTGGTATGCATCCTGTGTGTTTCGTGAGTTCTCTCAGTTGATACGATGGCAATAGTTACCATGCGCTTTGTGAGTCGCGCCCACTTTCTGCCGTGGGCTCGCCAGGGGATGTGTTGAATGTTGCTCTGTACACATCCCCTTTGGTTCATCAGGCATGAGATAGCTTTAGTGGTGGGCTTCAGCCTCAGCCAGCTGGCTTTCATTACAGAGCATCTCCTCTGTGCGAGCATGATCCAGCCTGCTGTGCCTGTCCAGCCCCACTGTCTTTGGGACCCACGTCGAAAACAACATGGCGAGGTTTCGTGAGAAGGAACAGCCAAATGGAGCCTGTGTGTTTTTGGTGGCACTTTCGGGAGGGGGGGTTAGCATACTGCGTGTGCGTTTTCTCATTTGCTTGGAGGAAAAGATGGAACCATGCTGTGCACGTCCATCAAACGTTTGACATAAAAGTGTCCCAGAATTCTTTCAGTGATGGATTTCTGAGTGGGGACCTACTCAATCTTTTTTGTCAAAATGACATTTTGACTTGAAGTCAAAGATGGTGTTGTAATGCTTTATAAAAGCTCAAATCAAATGCACATGCAGTGTTTAAAGGCCAGAAGGTTTTGTTTGCTTTGAATGTAAATGTTTCAGTGTTTGCATTTCATCACCTCAGTTTCATATGACACACAATTGGGAGTTAACCTATAACAAAGCTTCAGATAGTTGTTTACTTTCAGTAATGTCCTGCAACCACTCCACCCACTTAACAAGGTCAGGTTATATTGCGTTGATCACATTACTTTCTGAATCATAATCCAAATTGCTGGGGGGGGGAAAAAAAAAAAAACTGCCCATGGAGTTTTACTTGCACCAAAGGTAAAACTTTTTTGTTGTATTTTTTTATAGGTTTGATGGTTCTAATTCTTACAGTTTCTGTATCTGCTGAAGTGTACAATTGGGGACTTCCCATTAATACACATTTTATGAATATTTGGAGGTGGGGAATCTGTTTGGATCAAAGTATATTTGTAAGGTGTAGGGCAGGTGAGTAAGGCAAATCCCACACATTGCCTTGGACTCCACAGATACCGCCTGGCACCGGAGCACCACTTTCCCATCCCCTTCCAAGATGTGTACCGGGCTGTGAAGCACTTCCTCCGGAAGTCTGTGTTGAGCCGCTATGCAGTGGACCCAGGTCGTGTTGCTGTGTCCGGCGACAGTGCCGGGGGCAACCTGGCAGCAGCCATTGCTCAGCAGGTATTTCTGAAGTCAGGATGCCCCTTTCCTGTTGCAGATTTCTACTCTGAATGTCATCCACAACTTGTCCTGACCTTTTTTTTTTTTTTTAACCCTTCACCTTAATTCTTATATTCACGTTTATCTTCTATTTTTATCCTTTGTACACACACGCGCGCGCACACACGCGCCATAGTAAGAATCACCGTTCCAGCAGCTTGTGCTGACAGCATGCCATTTCAGCTGCAGCGGGATCCAGAGCAGGAAGCGACACTGAAGGTGCAAGCCCTGCTGTACCCTGTGATGCAAGCGCTGGACCTGAAAACGCCTTCGTACCAGCAGAATGAGCACATGGTGATCCTCCCCAAAAGGCTGATGGTGCGCTTCTGGAGCGAGTACTTCACCAGCAACCGCGCCCTGTTTGCTGCCATGATGGACAACGCTCACAACAGCCTGGAGTCTGCGGGCCTGTTCAAGTATGTCAACTGGAGCGCCTTCCTGCCGGAGCGGTTCCGAAGTCCGTACAACTACAGCGTCCCACTGGCCACTGACGGAATGCCGTCCTGGGAAGTGGCGGCTTTGTCCGACCCTCGCGCCTCACCACTACTGGTGCCTGATGAGGCACTGAGGCCACTCCCCAAGGCCTATGTGCTGACATGCCAGTATGACGTGCTGCGGGATGACGGGATCATGTATGTCACACGGTTGCGCCAGGCCGGTGTGAGTGTCACACACCAGCACTACAACGCCGGCTTCCACGGAGCGCTTATGTTCACCATGTGGCCCACTGACTTCAAGATAGGACAGCAAATGATGGAAAACTACATTCATTGGCTCAGAGAGAACTTGTAGGCAGCCATTTCTTTGCCCCACCCCCCATCCCATCCTTATTCCCATAGCAACCATATACACTTCTATGTACATGTTTTGCTTTTTGTTTTTGAGTGGTTCTTGTGCACTGTTCTGGTTCTGTGTTGTTTTCGCTCATTTTTGTACTGGCTTCAGGTTTTAAAAGAAGCTAAACTTTTGAGGTTTCTAAAGGCTGATATAATTC
Organism: Chitala chitala; assembly: GCA_025773905.1. Lineage (NCBI taxonomy): Eukaryota > Metazoa > Chordata > Actinopteri > Osteoglossiformes > Notopteridae > Chitala > Chitala chitala. The sequence continues at coordinate 514,004 of JABJVR010000032.1, forward strand.
CCCATATCTAAAATGTCAATGTTATGAAGGATCAAACATACAGATAGCATGCATTTTTTTTTTTTTTTTTTTTGATACCACCATTTTGTGTTGTGGAGCCATCAATTGTGATTTAGATCAGATGTTTCAAGATCGAGTGATCATGTGACCGCTTCACATTGCTCCTCAAGTTCCATGTACATGCATCTCCTCACTTGGTGTGCCATTCCTTGGCTCCAGCCAGACTGAACTTACCTGGTTCCCATGAACTCTTAATTCCTCATGAAGGACACATAGCAAGTGTAGAATTATTTTAATTTTTTAGACCTACTTTATACAAGGGTAGGTGATTGGTGCCTCATTCTCCACAGCGTGCATTTTGCATGACATCACAAATTAATGGGTCATCATGGAAATGGGCGAACGTATAGTCTAGGTGTCGAGTGTGGCAGAAGTGACAGGGCAGTATGATGCTGAGAAAGATACCGCACACTAGCCATGGCCTGAGAGATGGTCACAGGTAAAATGGAAGCAGCTGGATACAGCGAAGCAGGGGCCAATTTGTCAAACGACCCCACTCAGTTTGACAGTCAAACCTCTTTATTTTTCCTTTCCTTAAATGTGCGTTGTTGTGGTGTCTTGTGATAATAAAGTCATCTTGTTGGCACCGCTTGCTGTGAGAGTGGTTTTCCCATGATGCTGACAGCATATTCTTGACAGACTGAGTACCAGAAAGTGAATGCCGACACACAGCCGGGTTGCATTGCTGCTGATGCCATTGAGACTGACTTTTAATGAGGGAAAGAAAACCTTAATTTTTTGGCATAAAACAAAAAGGGGGAAAATATAGGCCTAAAAGTGGCTGTAGGTCATCTTCAAAGCTGTCACTTTTTTGCTTTGGCTGTCTGTGGAACACTTGTATAACTGTTGATGGGATGTTTTATGCTACATGATGCCATATTGGAAGTATTTCTTTTCAGAGATGTGTGAGCTCCAGCCCTCCTTCAGCACAAAGATGAATAATATTGGGGGGAGGGGGGTGGGGATTGGTAATCTGAAGTGCATGTGTGCAAATACTGTTTACCACAAAAATATAGAGACACTTGTACAATAATGTGCAATGCCCAGATAAGTGCTAAGGTCATGTCACTCAGCCTGGCTTTGCTGTACACGCACAAAAATATGTAATGTAAAATATTAAATTGTGCTGTGTCCCTGCCTTTTATTACATGGGAAACATGTAATAACAAACAGTCACTATCTTCTAATAACTTGCTTTATGAGGGATGTGATGTGCTTTGTTGTGCCTCATGTTTGACAGGTAAAACCAATAAGTCTGCTTCTCTGTGGGGTTCCCACCCTTGCTTCCTGCACATAAGTTCTATTTTGGTTACTGTCAACAAAACACAAATGGAATACATACTTTAGCGTACTCAAAATAACCTGTGGAAACATGAAAATAATGAAAAGGAGATCGGTCCGCCACAAACAGGATTTAACTGTAAGTGCAGTTGTTCTAGTCTTCTGCCCCTAACCCTTGCCAATGTAAAAATTCGTAACTAATTCTTGACCCCCCCCCCCCCTTAACCCAGTTTGTTGGCCCAACCAAAAAAGTGTATTTATTACCAATTTCTAAACAAACAGTACTGTTGTCACAAACTTTCTTCTACAAAGCATCTCTAGCAAGTCCACCTTCTGTGTCAGAGCCATCACTTAGGGACACTGATTGGGAGTATAATGTTCTGGACCCTTTATTAAAATGCAAAATTAATGTTTAACAGCTGTGAAAAATTTAAAGACATAGTATGCACTAACGTTAACAAATATTAAATAACATTAATATTTATATATGATTTTATATCATACAAATCATTTTCAGTAATATATTTTTTACTTGCGTGTCATCTTCCAGTTTCTGCGATATTTCAGCAAGCTCCAGATAATATTGCCGTTTAATTTTTCATGGCCAAGTTGTGAACAACAGAAGCCATGAAAGTTAAGTTCACCAGTGTGGAGGGTGATTGTAATGTCTGTTATGGTTTACCATATTTTCTGCCAAAAGCTCAACTTGTGACCTTCATGTATAACTGACTACATAGATTGTATCTGTGCATTGTGTGGTGTGTCACACACTGAAATACTTTTTCTCCCACTCCCATGGAAGATTAGCAAAACACTTCAAAGAGATCACATTAAGCGATAAATTGATAATCTCTGATACAGTACAGAATTTCTACTATAAAAGCATAGCTACTGCCAAATAATTTCAGGAATTTGTTTTAAGACTTTGTGCATTTTACAGTACAAGGGAAAAAAAAGTCTTCCCAGACTTTGACCATAATAAGACAAGTCCTCTTTCTTGTCTGGGTTTCCACTTTAATCACATTTTTATAAAAGCAACAGGTTGATGAATCATTCTCGCAGAAGTCAATGAAGAGTGCATAAAACAGGAAAGCACTTCTTAGGAATGTAAACCGACACCAGTTGTTTTCACAATGATCTGTAGAAACTGAAAGGACACGCTGATTATACTAACAGGTGTAAGTCATTCACTGTTATAGCTTCTAGTATCAGGCCCAAAGAGAAAGAAGGATTTTTGTACTTACAGGTGTTGTGTGTGTGCTAGATCAAAAATGTATAGAATCCTCATCTTTACTGCCTTTGATGCTCTGTTTTCCCTTTAGGAAGGAATTTAGTCATTAATTTTTAGACAACCTTAAACTTTTAGGTAGGAGTGTGGTTTACTAGGCTGTCAACACAGCAAAGAGTGCATGTTGGCCAAGATTGTATAGATACCCCCAGGGCCCCAATGACCTCTACTGAGAATAGACTTTGTTCCACACATAGCTGCAGTCTGCATGTATACCCAAGGTGTCCAGAAGAGTTCCTTAAAAGCAGGAGCTTCCACTGCACCAGTATGTGCAACCCAGTGACTTACCTCTTGGCCCACTCTGGCCATGATTGGCACTCCAAAATTGTACCCTGCTTACAATTTGTCTGTAATACACAGTTGTCAGTAAATACCACATAGACACTCTGACTGATCATGCACGTTTAATTACATCCCTCTGGAAACACAAACGCAAGTTTAGTTAACAGCACAGTTTCAACAGGAAAAAAATAAAACATTTGTTTTTCGTTATTGTAAATTTTAAGTACATATGGAGCAGGATACAGCTGGGTTGGAATCAAACCCTTCAATGTTATCTGATGCATGTTGTGCTAAGAATTAATCAAACATAAGCATTTTGAGTGTTAGTCAGCCATTACATAGACACAATATTACAAAAGTTGTGCATGCAAAATAGTAAAATACGGCAAATGTATAAAATAGTAAAAAACACTCTGAACACTTTGGTGCTGAAAAGCATGAGGCTCTTTAACTTTATGGGTACGCATGCAAGGTAAAACAGAACTGAATCTGTTGTTTGTTGTGTTTTGCTTTCTGCTCTTTCAGAGCAAGGACCCATGTTGAAATGGAGTACTAAAGAATTGTTCAGCAGGGCAGTTATCTGAGAGTGGTTTATGCACTGTATAACAACGTCCTAGTATGGCTTCATATGCAACAGGTCCAAGACAAGTACATTGTTGTGCCTGGTTGAGTTTAGGAGCTTTATCGCTTCATCTGTAGCCAGCCCAGGGCAGTACAGAGTCATAAGAGACACTAGAAAAAAGTATGGCGGTCCAGCTCCACCCATGTGGAGATAATGCCCAAGTTTGTTCTCCAGGATCAGGTGACTGGGTTCTCGCATCAGGTCAGCTGCCATGTGGATCGCTTAAGCCCGGTGAAGTTATCAGATTTATCACTGACATTAAACAGGGCCAAAGTACCTTACCAAGCCTTTGGTAGGAGGTCACTGCCTCTCCAATGGCATTTGCATCACATTTAAACAGAGCCAGAATTAGGTGACCACATTTAAAAAGTTTGACAAAGACACGTAATATCCAGTACAATAGGCAATGAAGAATGCAATGAAGGCACCATTAATTTTTGCCTTGAACAGAAACACTCCCCTGAAAGTGAAATATGTGAATTGAATACAGCACAATGATAAGAGTGTGTGTTTCTGGTTGTAAGACCGGAAACACAGAGAGCAATAAACCACACACGAATTTGTAAAATTGCAGTATCTAAGCAAACTTTGACTGTTATAGAACTTACATTCAGTATACACCACATCATTTTTGCATTTCTGTTAAGCGCTGGTTACTATTGTGTAATGTTGAAGTGGTAAAATACTCAGAACAGTGGTTCTACATGTGTTGTTCCTGGCTGCCAGTACTCCATGAGTGTGCACCAACTATTCTGTAGCCTGTACCTCTTTCTTAAAGTCCATGCCATATAGAACAGGAGTAAGAGGGCTTCAAAAATGTTAAATAACTGCCAAAGTATATGATTTTGTTCATAAAAGTGAAGAACCACTGAGAAACACTTGGGCTGCAGATCATCCCTTCAAAATTTCAAAAGTTTGTTCTCAGGCCAGGCTGTTGAAGTTCAGCATTCAGCATCAATCTGCATGATATAATGTATTATCCGCAGAATAACACTTATCAACAGATGCATCAACTAACGCTAACATTAAATATCATACACTTTTTCAACATTTTCAAAGTCAACATTTAGCTATCTTAAGATCCATCTTATTACAGAGGAATGTGTACTGAAATGAAGAAAGCATTAATTAACCTGTCAGCATTCCTTAACTGAATTTAGTTAGCCTCTCTGCATTCATGTCATAAAAGCATGTATGCCAAACAGATGCGTGGTATTCACCCTCTGTTAAGATTGGAATGGAATGATTGATAATAACTTGTTACAGTACTTAAGTATTTTTGGGGAGTATCTGTACTAGTTATAAAAATTTCTGTTGCATTTAACTCCACTACTTTTATTAAATAAAATGTATAATAATAATAATAATAATAATAAATAAATAAATAAATAAATAATAAAGTAAATAAATAAATAATAAAGTAAATAAATAAATAATAAAGTAAATAAATAAATAAACCCTCTTCCAAAGTTTCGGTTTTCGGTCTGAGTTTAGCATAACAAGCTCAGGCAGGTCAAAAGAGCAGCAGAAAGAAGCTATAATGGATACAGCAGCAGCATCCTTCTCTAACGGCAGTGTTGCTGCTCCAACACCTGCTACATCTGCTACCATAACTTCTCCAACAACACCTCCTGCTTTAAACAAGTCAGACCACCCATGGCAATACCTCCAAGACATGTTCTCCTTTCTTGGCGTGAAGGATTCGTCATATCACATGAAGTGCCCCTCCCGCTTGCCAAAAAGCACTGATATTTTGGCGTTCAAAAACTACCTGTCGAACCTCAAAAAAACACATTGAGGTAAGTTAAAACAAACATTATAGAGTTCTGTAGTTAAGGTATTAAGCAGGTAACACCTGTGTCATTAACGTCTTTATCATTAACATAACGTCATGCCAGTACAGTGATTGCGTTACGTAGTAGCCATGCTGCACTAAGGACTATGACAGTTTAACCTTAGCTAGTGTTAGTTGGTCTCAAAATGACCAAAAAGAAACATAAAAAAAAAAACTGTACCGGAATGGCCCTACGTCCCTATTTTAACGTTTTTATTATTATATTTATTTGCATTAACAAAGCGTTATATGAGCACTGTGATTGTGAATAACATTAAGTAAGCCACGTTTTAGCAGTGCTGCATTTTGCTAACATTAACGTTTTGCTAACGTTAGCTAGTTGTAAATAAAACTGAGAAATTTGTCTTTAGTGGTGAGCTGCTAACGCTACCCACTGGTCAGTTGTAGCATTATTATCATTTATTATCATTATTATTATTTTTTTGTAAAAACATTGAAATTAAGTTCAATACATTACAGTTAATCTTTTCTTTACAATTGCATAAAATTAATTAGCTGTTTACATTACAGAAGCCTTTTCAACTTGCTAGTGAGATGTTTTTTTATTTTATTTTATTTATTATTTTTTTTTTTTTAGCAATATACAGATTGTCTATGGTATGGTATGTCAAGGTGATGATTAAAACACAAAAATCTATATTCCTGAGTCATTATAGCTATGCACATTATTCATTAAATCGAAGGTAGTCACAAACCTGAGTACAAACTAGGGCTAGTTAAAGTTCAGTTAAAAATAGTTGAACATCAATTGTAAATTCAGTTCAACTTCATTCAATTTCGTTGTACATGTACAATGAAAATAAAGATTATTGTGTTCTATTCTAATTGGGAAGAGGCCTGCTACCCAGCATTGGGAAAAGTAAAAATTACTTCCCTTTGTAATGAGGACTGTTAGTGTTTCTGAGTGCCATGAATTCAAGTTGTTAAGGTTTTAATCATGGATAGATTACTGAACAGGCTTTTTAAAAAAAATACTTCTAATATTACTTCAGTACTTAAGTACATTTATTCAAAAAGTACTTTTGATACATACAATTAATAACAGATACTTTCATACTTAAGTAATATTACAATGGGTGACTTTGACGTTTACTTACGCCATTTTATAGTGAAATATCTGAACCTATTTTTAAGTTTGGCTTTCAGGTACTTTACACAACACTGCACATTTGTGGGAACTTCTGCAACAGTCTCGGAAAAAACTTTCTAAACAATATATGACTTCCATTGTAGTAAGAATGGCACGAGTGTGTTTAGCTGTTATATCGGCAGAAGGTGGTTACTTTGATGAGTCAATAATTTACATTAAATTTTATTACAGAAAACGATTCTGTGATTTCTTTTAGATATCCAATTGTTTATTTGTTCTGTGCTTTATTTTCATCAAGACATTAAACGGCATAAATTTAAGTAAAAGTGGAAAAAATGGGGGTGTTGTAAAACTTTTGACAGGTAGTGTACATTTCAAAGAGTGTTTACCATCTTACTTTGATTCTGGTACAGTGCAGTTAACTGTTGAGCAACCCTCTCATTTTGGTATGGCTGTCTGTGTATTCTACAGAAGAAGCCTTTAATAGTACTATTTAAAAAAGACTTGTATTTGGTCAGCAACATTTTGAAAAAGAGTGATATGCACAGCAGTTTTACAGTTGTCAGTATGGGCACATTAAGACATGAAAGCCCCCTGGGCACAAACCTGTCGAGGCCCAAACTGTGATCCACCCATGGCTCTCAAATTATGGAAATTATTATGCAGGATTAATTTTCTGTATTAAACACACACACACAGTCCTTTTAAATACAAGAAACATCAGTGTTTATGGAAGAAATGTAATGATTTAACCACTGCTAACTGATTTAGCAAAGAGATTTATCGGTGACCATTATTGCAAGCTTTTCAGAAAGTTTGCAAAATAAGGGCATTGGAAAATTTTGTCCAAAGGTTGGGATTATGCTGCCCTCTGATGCCACACAATAGAATAGAATAGAATTCATGTCAGTTTTTAAAGAGCAGTTGTGTCTATCAACATGTCATTCGTTTTTTTTTTTTTCTTCCGTTGTTAAAATGAATTGGCTTCCTAAGACTTAGCAAGGGTGAAATTTCAAATAGCTCGAAGTAAGAAACTTTATCGATGTAAAATGAGCTAAACTGTGTATCTGTCATATTGATTACGTGCCGTCTTTTTCGATAACTTAAGAGTTTCCAGTTTCATTTTTTGCTGATTATGCTCCGAGGAGCAGGTTGGCTCATTGCTGCGTACCTCACGCAGGGTCCAGACAGTTCACCCTTAGGTTAAGAGTGTGCATTACTGACCCTCTCCTGAGACTTCGCCTACCTAAAATAGAAGCTGCATCTGTACAAATGAAACCGACGGCACCCACCGCTGCTGCCCAGGGTCAAGTTTCGGTAAAAGCGAACTGCAACCTCTTGCTGGCTCTACCCTGGGGTCTGTAAACATATGACAGGTGCAAAAGGTCACCTGAACCTCTGATGCACACATGGGGGGGTCTTGAGGCCAGCAGGTGGGGGATAGTGTGTTAGACATGGATGGATACAAAATTGTGTGAATAAAGAAGATGACTCACCCACACAGTGAACACTATATCCTTTAGATGACATAAAAAAGCAATTCAACTACTCTAGTTATGTGCATTTTCTACAGGCTCACTGACATAATGTAAATTATTCTCAGGGTTAGCTCTGGATTTTTGCATATAGTCTGCTTATAAAATAGGCCTGGAGACTTATATTTTATATATTTAAGTCATAAAGTACTACTGCTGCAAATAAGAGAACTTTAAGTCAAGAGATAATGTTTGCAATATTAACTTGGCTATATGGAGAAAGAATTTTTGATTCTTATGGTAATGTGTGCTGTAAGCAGCAGAGGGCAGTGTAGCTCAGACCATGAGATTGTCTTGACGCTGGTGATTAATTGTTTATGCGGTTTTACAAGGAGTCAACAAACCTAAACTGGAAGCCCTGTGAAAGTGAGTTTATGAGACGTACGGTTTGCATGGGGGACTGAGCACGTCTGCATTCCACTAAGTACTGACCTCTGAGTTTGAAGGTGATGCCTGAAAAGATGCTGGTTAAAAAGAAGTGTGCAGGCAGCTGGCCTCTTTTTAAGTGAGCTGAAGTTAACTGAGGAGTGCTGTCCATGCAGAGGCCATTTAAGTTCACCTTTAGCATTACTGCACCTGACTCACCTGTTCTGCTGCTGAGCGCCCTAACCTCAGAACGCTCTTGTGCTGAGCTGCACAGTAGGTGCTCAGCTCCTCTGATGTTTGCTGGAGAAATACAGCAGAACCTGCAGCCACTACAGCGATCAGACAGGCAGATGGAGGGGGTGGAGCCTTCAAGAGAAACACAAAAATACAGCTGACAGGACCAGGGGTGGGGTATCACGTAGATAGGTGGGATGGGGTTTGTTTAACTCAGAGGAGATCCTCTAAATAGGAGGGCTTTTGAAAGCTCAAAAGATGGCTGCTTAATGCATCCACTGAGTCTGTCCTACAGAATGAAGCTCTTGTTAGTGTTCGGCTGACAGCATGCTGGTGTCGGTGTGTTTTGTCCTGACAGGGATGAGGCTACCTGTGTTGACAAGGGCAGTCCTTGCTTTTCATGAGAACTCGTTTTCAGCTCGTCTGTACCTCTGTGTAAGCACTAAATATCTCAGCGCTCTAACCTGCGCGCCTGCTTCCTCCCCAGTGGCACACTGGAACACACAAGCCTGCGCGTAGCCTGACTCCCACCTGACCAGAGCCATACCGCCAGCGTGGTGATGCTGTTCAGCCGAGTTTGGGGGGAGGGGGCTCCTGCCTGTGGGGTGTGTGCGCAGCTGTGACCTGTTTGTTTTTCATGCCGGAGGCTTATGTGATGTCTGTGCACAAGGTCTCGGGGCACGCTGTGCTGCTTGAAAGAGCCCAGAATGCAGAGCATGAAACTTTTTCGGTTGGTGGCAACAGCTCTGAAAGCGGCCTGTGGTTCTTTTTCTGGCAGGCCATTCACACCTCTCCTGTTCACACACACTTCCTTGCATCCTCAAAATATATGCATATATGTATGCACACAAAACATTGATTGCGTTTATACTTACAGATACGTGGATGAGCTCACACATGCTTGCAATGGTGTTAAGGGTAGCAGACGGTGTTCAGCATTTACCTGGAGCAGTGTACACTTTTTTAAAGGTACAACTGGCAGTGCCCTCCTGCACCTGAGCTGTGAGCAGAATACCACCTGGTGCCTGGTTCACTTGACACTGCGGCGCTCTGCTCCAGCCTTATGGCGTGAGACGTTGACACGCCTAAATGACCCAGTTGTCCATCAACACTGGAATTTGATTGCTTATTAAATCTAAAAATAGAGCTGAAACTGTGTCTGCAGTTTAGCTGCAGACTAGAAATTAGACACCCACCTCTTAAGAGAACATAGCTGTAGTTAGTGAAATATGTCTTTTTATGGGTAAATTTTCAATGTGTATCTTCTGGGAAACATATTGCCTTTTCGATGGTACTGGGGACCTTGTCACAGGGATTGTTTGGCAAGCCTTGTTCTACCATTAAAAAAAAAAAAATTTAGCCATTTCTTTGTCCTACTTATTGGATTGACACACTTATAGTTATGTAAGTTATATTAGTATGATTCTGTTTGAGATACATGAAAATTATTTGCAAATAACTTGGCTGGGTTTTGTCATGTGTTTATTTCTTAATGGGGAATGACCGCATGATGATGTGCTGTTTGGTCGCTGAGTAACAGGAGAACTGTGTGACCTATTTGCAGGCAGGATGCCGGGACAGCGGGGTGTGGGAGGGGATGTGTGCAGGGTCAGTACTGGTGTGTCACTGTGGTTGAAGACAGTGCCTTTCACCTTTACACAGCTGGAGGAATCGTGTCGCTATGCTGTCGGCTGGATTGTCAGTTTAATTAGCACAGGGCATTGTGGGAGGCACCCCATGGTGACCTGCTTTCCTGGGTAGTGTAGAAAATTAAGGAGTTGTTCCTGGTCTTTCACTTCCTCAGAAATGGAGCAGGTTATGGCCCAATGTCATCCTGCCAGTTCCAACATCAGCTGACTCCAAATCAGACTGAGGCTTCTTTTGAAATATTTACCATGAGATTAAAAACCACCACAGACAAAAAATATGATAGAGAATAAAGATGTCTGTCCCCTGGCTTTCACTTCCTCCTATGGCGTGAAGATGATGTATCTTGATGATAACTAGGATGGAGGTGCTACACTGAGGATGAGGGGGGTAGTGTCTCGTGATGGTCATTCAGAATGTCATAATGTCTCCTGCACATGGACAGGTTAAGGGTCACACACAAATCCACGCTGGAGAGAGGGCAGCAAAATACAACGGTTCTTCTTGCCAAAGTGTCGTTTGCCGAGAGCTGAGACATGAGATCGAGAGCAGCGGTGTGTGAGAGTCCACCTGCAGATGACAGATGTTCAGCAACAGTTGAGCTTCAGGATGTGGGGAGCAAACTGGGGGGGAGGGTGGCCAGAAAAAAGGCTCCCGGTGTTGCATATGCTTGATATAGATGCTGTAAGCTGCCACTAAGAACTTCATAGAAGAGCAGGGACCAGGTTGCCCAGAGATAGTTTGAATAGCTTACATTGAGCTTAGTAATAACTGGACCTGTATACCCCCTGGTGTTGTTGCATATCCTTAGATTTTGTACCTAAATGTACCTGTTGATAGAAGGGCTGCTTGTCTTTGGTGCTGGAAAGTGCAAATACTCTGCTGCTGTTTCCCAGAGCCCTTTGCTTCAAGCAAGAGGCAAAACACACCCCGCCTGAAACGAGTTGGCGAATTGCCCTCGTGCCCCCCTGCGTGCTTCACCGGGGGCAGCTGCCGCGTGTCACGGCCTGGCCCTCAGACAGCGTTCGCTCCACTGTTTATGTACAAAAAGATGTAGCCCATTGTGTATGATTAAATGTTTCATGGGAAAAGATGTTTTCCACTGTCTGTGCCACCTGAAACTGACACCTAGTAACCCCACATAGCAAGCAGTCACTCTGACCGGCCTTGCTGGGCCTGTGATACCAGAAATGTTCCATTTTTGTTACAGTATGCTTTGCGTTCACATTTAAAAATTACAGGTTGAGCAATGCTGGCCTTCTCTTGATCTAATAGCAGCTAATAAGTGGAATACTGTCCTGTTTATTAATTAATTTTTTTTGTTTTTCTATGTGGGTTTTCTGTAAGGTAATGTCAGTGCTTGTAGAGCAGCTTTAAAAAATGCTCATTGTTTCATTGTTTAGTTGTCTTTCCTACCGAGGAAATGGTAGAACAACAACCCAGGAAAGCACATGCCAAAGTTCATAGCTGTTTTTTCCCCACCGCTTCTCACTGAAAATTTTTAGTCTTTACTAAACAGTACCTTACATTGTTGTTTCCTTGGCTCAGTTGTTGTTTTTACCCATGATGCCTCACTCGGTGGCAGGCAGCTAAACACAGCGTGAACACCAAAGGTGTGGGAGGGTAGACTAGAAGTTCAGAGAGGTACACAAAGAGTGAGTACATTAACACTGCCTTGCCTACTTTTTCAGCTCGATGTGAGGTTTTATAGGGTATGTTGGCCAGTAAACGACGCTGTACAAGTTACAGTCCAGTACAGTTCAATGGCGGCCTTCATCCTGTGAGAGAGTTCAGCACCTGCACCTAAGATAAAATCTGTCCAAATGGGCCAACACAAATTAGTCCCGTTTAAGTTAGTCCTGTTCATATTTTAAAGTGGTCTTGAAGCAGTTTTAGCTTCCATTGCTCTTTGTACCCATTGCCACTACCACTTAAGTGTGAACTAATTTGTACTCAGCCATCTTTTTTGCTGTCCTTTAACCAAGCCTGCATGCCAAAAAGGCAAAATATCCCATCAGCAGGAGGAGGTAACATCTACATATTGCCCTGTTGCATTAGATTAAGCTTGAGTAATGTTGTTGTTCCTTTGGAAAATCAATGGCAGACTCCATCTTAGTTAATTTGGTTTTGTCCAGTACAGAATTCATTGTTGCACTGTTGCTAGGGAATGATAGCACTTCACCAGGAAATTAGGAGCAGCGCATGTTCTCTGTAAAAGTTTCACATGGAAAATGCTCAGTCTGCTTGCCAGGGTGTAGCAAAATGGAATGAGAGGCAAAGGTATTATAAAAGCAAACAAGACCTTAGTGAATGTTGGACCTTTAACACGCGTTGGAATGGATAGTTTGCTGTGTGCAGAATAACCTTCTGGTCTGAGGAGACGATATGCGATCAGAGAGAATGATGAACAGCGTGTGTCATGGAGCATCCTCGGAGGCGGCTCACTCTACCTTGTTTTGGAACTCCAAAACATTTACTGTAGATTACTAATGGTGTCAGTGTTCATTATGTCTTTTTGTATTTAAGGTTATTGTGATGTTTTTTTTTGTTATTGGCCTGTTCATTTTGTTGAGTTTTTTTTTTTTTGAGTGTGTAACGCCAGTACTTCGGAGCTAGTGTTTTGTGTGTGTTGCTCTTTTCTGTCTCCCTTGATGGACTGAGGTATGCCCTCCATTAACACACATATAAACAGACAAAACCATTTAAATCCACAACCGCATAATGCACATACATAGTACGTAAACTAAAGAGGAAATTTATGTCCAAACACAAAGGCGTACGTAAATATATTCACAGGGCAAGTGGTTAGACCCTCACACAGGTGAAGTGAGTGTTTATACAGTCGTTTTGACTAAAGCAGTCCTTTAAGTATGGCGATGTAGGAAGAGGTGGTGAAGGGCGTGAGGGCTGGATACCTCTTCATCAGCCCTTCACTTGTTTAGCTCAGACCCTGGAGCAGCAGTTTTGTGTTCTGAAAAGCACGCAGGTCTACATAACCTCACGGGACGCTCAAGCACTGCTGACAACCCCCATGTCAGTGCCTTTGCCCTCTGCCCACCCTCTCGTCTTTGCCGTCTATGTAAATGCCGCACCTGGAAGGAGCTCCGGTGGACAGCTATCGACAGCCACGCTTCCTACTTTGACGTGTGGCTTTGGGTGAAATCGTCGCTGCACTTTTGCTAATTTGCTTCAGCAAATTACCCACACTCAAGGATTAAGAAAGCAAAATGCTAGCACTCTAAGGGCAGCTGCACTGACTGATGGCTCACACTTTGATGAATTCACTGGGGAAAATTCCTGACAAAGCAAGGGGCGGTTTGTTGGAAACAAGGTTTTTTGCTCATTTTAACACAGATGTAGTTGATATTTCAAATGCATTTGGAAGGAATTTAATGGCTATCAACATTTTTTTGCAACAAAGGATTTTTTAATTAGTATACTTTTCATTGAAATTGAAATTTTTTTATGTGCTATGTTATAGGATTGCCTAATATTGGTGACTTCCTGCAACTGTCAGGTAATTGCACCTTCACCTTATTTGAAGTGTTATGTTGATAGGGAATCATCACATACAAACCTTTCAATTCTCTTTTTTAAAAAATGAATTACATTTGGACTAATGAACCCAGTGACCCATGTGTGCATGCATGTGTGTGTTTGTGTACATGTGTGCATGACAGAGGGAAGTACGTGTTACAGCATCATTGCATTTCAGATATGGAACAACGAGGATCCACATACAGGTAAGAAAAAAGCAAAAAGTGTAATGCAAGATAAAACACAGCCTACATGTCACTGATGCTAGCAGAGCAAACTGAACCAACAGGCCAGAGCACAGCACAGCACAGTATGACAGCCAATTAAAGAACAAAGGTGAGCGAGAAATTCACATATGAGCTGAAATCAAGGCACAGCGACAGAGCTAAACAGCAAAGCCAGGGGCAGAGCTTGTAAGAAGGCTCTGAGAGGCAGCCTTACAAAGCTGGGAACGTAACAGTTTATGCGTGTGGCAGAGTGTCTGCCCGAAAGAAAGGCTTTCCCTTTGTACAGCCTTAATTGTGTTAGACCTCCTGCCCTGCAATGTTGGTGCTCTTACTGCAGTCTTTTGAAAGGCAAAAAGTGGCATAAAATTCTCTGAGTTGGTTCATTGGCATTTATTTGTTTAGTGAGCATTGTATCCAGAACAACTTAGCCATTATATACTGTGTCTTATGTATATATAGCAGCACATTTTAAGTATGCTGCTTAAAGACCTAGTGTTGTGTTTAATTTTCAGGGACATGAACCTTCAACAGATGGTTGCCACACGTGACACTTGGGAGTGGGTGGCTAGGGTGCTGGAGGAACGCTGAGATCCAAACAAAGCAGCCAGGCAAAATGTTCATACTTAGCAGAGTATCTTTAATCCTGTACTCTGAAGGCTCAGCTGTGGGACATCCAAGATGAACACTGCAGGTCAAGTCTGGGCACTGGGTCTATGTGAGTGGAGCACGGGCTGTGGGAGAAAGTGGCACCCTAATGTTGTTACCAGACTGGAAAGTCATACCACAACTGCAACTGAACAATCCGTTTCCTTTTGCAGTACTTAAAATGGTTGCTCAGCGATTCAGGAAGCCAGTGCAACAGTAGTACCAGTTTTCAGGCTTAACTGATTTTATATCACTTTAAAAGGGTTGATCCTTGTCTGTGTATGCGAGAGGGGGAGGATATGATGTGGTGTGCTGAAATTGTCTCCATGTGGCAGAAAACGTTCCTCTGACTTGCCCAGAAACACACATAAATGTGGAGTGTGAAATAAGGGGAACTCGATGCTCAGCCTTACCTTCAGGAAGTGAGCCATTCCTCATATGGCCACCCTCCACGTCGCTGATCCAGCCCATAATGAGTTAATAACAGTCCCGGTGATGCCTTTGCCTACCCCCCCCCCCCTCCGGACAGTGTTTGCTTATGCTCTTGTTGGAATTTGCTGTTGTAGGCAGTCGAACCGCCCCCATTCTGCACGCTCATTACATCTCTGTCTGCATGAGGCTGATGGCTGTAATTATGTCTAGAGCTCAAGCAGAGTTAGACTTAGTTTGACTGGGTTCAGTGTTCTCTGTATTGCAGTTGCTTGGATACAGTGCATTTGGCCTCTGCATCCCTCCGTCTCTGTCTAATGGGGTATTGTGGGAAATGTGGTCTGTTAAAAGCAGCTGGACAGGAGTTCTGCTTGCTCTTGGACTGGAGTTGGACTCAAGCTGGAATGGAGTTAAAATGCAGTAGATGTATTTGCATGAAGAGTGAGAGAATTGGCCTCGGTTCTGTTTTTGCTTTGCCCCCCCCCCCCCCTCCCGCCATGTCTTCTTTTTTTCTTTCTTGGCACTAATTGTATTTTATGTTTCTGAGTTTCAGTCTGTGACATTGTTAAGATGCCCGTGTTCAGTATGTCATTACCCATAATGCCCGTGGTGGACTTCGTCCAGTATTCAGAGGCCACAGTTTGGTTAACGGTTTTGATTCCCTCAGCTTGTGGTAGAACACACAAAACAGCAGGGGGTGCTAGAGAGAGCTTGTTGGTGTTGACGGTAGCATGTTTTGCTAGACATGTTTATATTCTTTCTTTTGCTTTGGGATGTATGCTCTGCCAAGCCCCCGATCCCTAATAAGCTTATTTATAGCTTAGCCTGGTCACTCCAGGGCTGTAACACCACACCACATGGACCAACAGATTTCTGCATCCCTGCAGAGTAAGCCCTCCAAGAAAAGACACCCCACTTCATTCACACCTCGCTCCTCAAACTCATATGATACATCCATGCAGACTATAACCTGTGCTGTGTATCCCCATACACACCTATAGCCAAAATATGCAGCCACCATTGACACCTCCCCCACCAGACACTGTAGCCTCCAAGACTGCAGCTTCCTTCAGCACATCTACCCAGCCTTCATCTGGACCTCATCCCATAGATTGTGACCTCTGTTCACAGCCCCCCCCTAGAGTGTGGATTTTTGAGTGGGGCCAGAGGTGTTGGTTAAGGCATGGCCCTGTGCCAGCTAGTGTGCATTGAGACATAACCATGTTGTCTTTTTGATTCGGTTAAATTACCATCTTGCGCCTTTAATGAGTCAGTAATGAAATCTCACTTTAGGCAAGAGATCGGTGTGTGTGTGTTTGAGTATGTGGGTGTGTGTGAGAGAGTAAGGATAAAGAGTGATATGCTTGGCAGATGTTGAGGGATCAGACAGACCAGGAGGCCGTGTATATGGTGAACCTCAAATGTGTTTCTTCAGCATGGTGCATGTATGATTGATGATGATGAGTCATCCTTCCTTTATTTTGTGGTGCACTTCCTGTGTGTGTGTGTGTGGCCTCCGCAAATCTTTGAGTACTTACCTGTTCAGTAAGCCTTAGCTGGTGCCCTTCTTTTTCACTGTGTGATAATTATGAGTAGGATCAAGTAAAGGATTATGACTCCTGACATTCCTAGAGAAGGCAATGAAAAAAACAGTCACTGTCACATTTGCTTCTAGAGTGTTTCAGAAACATGTGTACCTGGGATTTCAGCCCTGACCTCCTCTTGGTATAAGAAAAATGTGTGAATCCTTCTACTGAATTCCTGTGCCTCCATCAACTCATCTTTGTGTCATCGGCCATGATGGCAGAGCCACAGAAAAGTCTCAAAATTACTTTTTCTTGTTCTCCTAAACTCCAGCCATTACTTGCTGTCTGTTTGGCTTAGATGTGTGGCTTGAAGTACACAGCAGCAATCCCTCCTGCCATTTTAATGTGAATTAATGACCAAAAATTTGTAAATGCCCCAAGACAGTCAAGGGCTTGTCTATATTCTCTTAGTTGTGATAAAAAAGTACACCTCCACCTAATTAGTAGACTTAGCCTCATTAAAATTTACTGTCTGTGATCTTTGGCTCATTGTATTTTAACCACATGAACGGTGGGTGTGCTTAGCATGAGATTTTTACTGACTGAAGGTGTTTACGAAGTTCAAGCTCAGAAAACTGGCTGTAAGCTACACACGTCAGGTTCCAGGCTGTTGAAGGAACAGGATGCTCCGCGGTATCGTATCTTCACTGCTCTTTGTGAAGGCTGTACAAGCTCCGAGGCTTGAGTCACACTTGCTGCTGCCGTATGTATGCTAGTGGACGTGAGCAGAAACATCCACTTCCTTCGTTTGCTGTGAGGTGACACAGACCTGCCGGAGTAGGAAGATTTGGTTTTTGTAGTGTTTTCACAATAAGGAGTTGTGTGGGGATGTCTCAGTATGTCAGGAGGTCAAGGGTGAGCTCTGAGTAGGGATAATGGTGCAAGGTTGTCGAATGACATTCCAGATCTTGAACAACCTCCTGGATAAAGGCAAGAAAGCCACTACCCTTGTTGGGTCCCATCATTTACAGTTATTTGTCTAACTGTAAGCAGGACGAACAGCTGAAGAGCAGATGACGAATTAGAGACTGTGATTCTGGAGTAGGTAATGGAAGGAGGAGGGCTTGGGGAGAGAAGATTTGGGATTGGATATGATAACGTAAAATAGCGATGAGCTATCTAATGAATGTGACACTGTGTATCGTAGGGAATGATGAGATTAGAAACAGAGTTTGGTGGAGGTTCGGGGTACATTGCATAATGAATAGCATTTATGCTTTGTACTACATGCAATGTGTTTTAGCGTTGACAGAGGTCCCCTACTGCTAGTAGACAGTTTGTGTAAGGTTGTCACATCATACCCCCTTATCCCATAATATTCTGCAATCCACAAGCTATCAGTAACCCATGAGAGTCTCAAGCAGCCTCCCTACTCTTGTGTTTATGACATTACTTAATTGCTTGTTGAAATTAATTATCCACTCATCGGAGTGCATCTGAATCTCAATGATGAACAGGCTGCTTTCGTTTTTATCTTTCACAGTGTGCAGTGTGAACATCAGGGGCAGCCCCCGAAACCAGCCGCTGACACTGCTCAGTTTGTCTGTTGACACCTCTGTCCTCATATGACCCCAGTCATATAATGCCATGTCTAGGTGTCACATGTTTTGATCTGAAACATGGGCAGAGAGGAGGTCTGCTTGAATACCTGGTTATGCTGACCTGAAATTAGGTCAGGAGATATGCTGTTTATCCTCAGCTAAATGTTTGCAATGAGAAGCTAATTACAGAAGCCTGATCTGGTGACTAGAGGCTCTGCGTCTTGCCATTTTTGTCCTGGGACGTCATGTTTGGAGAGTGTCTTTGTTGAGCAGAAAGCCATTTTAGCCATTTTATTTATTGCCGTCATAAAAATGTTTGCGTGAGATTTTTCGGCAAATGTGGGAGACAGATGCTTTAAGGAATGGAGGCACTGGCGAGAAGTCTGCATTCATACACATTCAGATGTTTCAATTCCTCTTAATCGAGGAGCAAGTGATTAGTCTCAGGAAAACTGTGAATTTAACTCTTAAAGTCTTTCACATGCCTATGTACTGAAAGTGCTGGATTGTTCTGTGCTTCAGCTGTATTTATGTACAGTTAGAATTTAAAAAAGCTTATAACATTCCTATAATGCTCTGCCTGCTCCGTGTAATAACAGACTCTGTAGGATTGTGCTGTGGACCCTGTTGTTGGATGGGCACTGCAGAATGACACTGCTACAGGACACTGCATTAGGACACTGTGCTATATGACACAGCTGTATGACACTGCAGAAAGACACTGTGCTAAAGGATACTACAGTAGGATACTGTGCTACAGGATACTGCATTAGGACACTGTGCTATATGACACAGCTGTATGACACTGCTCTGCTGGACACTACAGTATAACATGGTGCTACAGGACACTGCAGTAGGACACTGTGCTACAGGAGAATGTGTTACAGAACACGGCGGTAGGACACTGCACTGCAGTACATTGCAGTATAACATTGTAGTATAGGACACAGCTGTATGACACTGGTACAGGACACTGCAACAGGACACCACTGCAGTACATTGCAGTATAACATTGTAGTATAGGACACAGCTGTATGACACTGTGCGACAGGTCAGTGCACTGCAGGACACTGCAGCAGGACACTGCACTGCAGTACATTGCAGTATAACACTGTAGTATAGGACACAGCTGTATGACACTGTGCGACAGGTCAGTGCACTGCAGGACACTGCAGCAGGACACTGCACT
>JABJVR010000032.1:548321-605042 GCA_025773905.1 Chitala chitala
TGGTAGGTACCGTCCCAGTCATCCACCTCCCCCCGCAGGCTCTGCTGCCCCACCGCCCCCATGTGATGTCATTGGAAGCACTGCTCCCCTGCCACCCCCCCCCAATTAAAACAGTAACTGTCCACCCTGTCCACCGAAATAACAAGAGATCTGCAAGTAGTGACTGTCTATTGCTCTGACTGCTGTAGAGGTAGATGCAAAACTGTGTGTGTTTCGTACCTACTGTAAAACTCAGTATCAGCCGTTAAAGTTTGACAAACTGCATTTAACTTGAGCAAGAAATTCATGCAGGTGCTGTTTAGTGATAATCAAGAGTGATTTGTGCCCTTATTTCTGAATTACTATTTGCTGACGGAAAGCGAACTGTTCCAGTGTCTGTGATGTTGATGACGCTATCTGTAAACGACATCAGGCCTATGGTCTGTACAGTAACAGCAGTACAGTAGTGCCTTTACAGTGCATGCCTAGTCTTGTTATTCGTTGTATATTGCATTCCGATGATTTGTTTTTTTTATTTGTTTTTTTTTCTCACCTACCCAAACTGCACTGCTGCCCCCATGATGCACCTCTGCTTGCTGTTTATGTTAATGCGCTTGAACCCCATTGGCCCATTGCCATCATGTGCTCGCTGCCTGCTAATTAAGACTCAGTCGGCTGTCAAATCACTGAAGCGACCCCTCGAGGCAACCTTTGACCTGGTACTATGACCTTTCACCTTTTAGCTTGGCATGTAGCTTTATTGTAGAAATAAGTTTTAACTAAAACATTCAAAAAGTAAATTTATTTCTGTTGCTAAATTTTCATTGATTTGGTGGTAAATTGATTGTGGTGTGATTAATATATTTATGCATAAAATATACAGTGTCTACAAATTTGCCCAACACAATTCCAATTTTAAAATTAACGAATACTGGCAAAGTATTCAATAAGAGCCACAGTCAATTAATCACCTATAGTTTATGATAACTGTAAATGAAGAGGGCTGGTAAAGTGTAGTGATAAACTCTGTGTGGTGGCATGACTGTTAATACACACAATGTAAAGTACTTAAATATCTTGCATGTAGATATTGTTTTGAGTTTTGCATGTCTGATTTGGGGGTAGGAAGGGTGTTTAGTGGGTTGTTAGTCCTCCTAATGAGGGAAGGCTTTACTGTTCCTCATGGAACTAGCAGTGCTGCTTCCTTTTCTCAATGCCATTTCCGTTGAAGCCTCTGTTATTATTATTATTATTGTGAAGTATAGTGAGATATAGCTCCAGTTCACGATGAATGTGTGTTAGAACAGTGCTTGCTTTTTTATGTTAATACATGTAATGTTACTATCGTTGTGTACACTGTCAGTAGATCTGCTGATGTCATGAATGACGTTTTGACGGTTGTTGTTGCTTTTGAAGTTGACATTACTGCTATCAGCACCACTGTCTTGCTTTTTTGGAGTAGTTCAGAGCACCGCCTGCTTGCCGGTTGCTAAAGGAGGTGGATACTCTGTGACGTCTTCTCCCTCTGACGGTGTGCCTGTTCTCTGTTCTCCCTCTGTTTTTGCTCTTACTCCGCCTGTTTCCTGGTCCTCCCTCCCATGTGCCCCCTCTGTTCTCCTCTGACTCTCCTTGACAGGGAATCCCCCCCGGGGTCCTGCCGCCCTTACCAAAGAGACCGGCGCTGGAGAAGGCCAACGGAGCCACCGCCATGTTCAACGCCGGCGTGTTGCAGTACCAGCAAGCCCTTGCCAACATGCAGTTTCAGCAGCAGGCTGCCTTCATCCCTTCAGGTAGGGAATACACCCCCTACCTCCCACGCATGCCATAACTGTCACATGATAATGAGGTGGTGCAAGCTTCAGCCTTAGCTGTTGTTGGCCAGTGAACTTTACACGTGGTGTCAGTGCTATCGCTGTGACGCCTGTCATGATCACGCTGTGGTGATTTTATGGCAGCCCATGATTTTCCAAGACGGACACTGCAATTGTCTCAGTAAAGCTTTCCTGGTAGAGCCATGTTTCACAGTGCACCCAGTCAGAGATGTGCTTACTGAGCTGTCAGCTAATGGCTGTCACGCTTATTGAAACACTCACCACTTGGAAGACATGATTGCTTGGTAAAGCATTATTTACTGCTAAGATGTCAGACACGTATTTTATTGAAACACTACTCAATAATAACTAGATTGCACTATTTGCACTATTTACTCCTGGGAACGAGCTGCGTTCAGAGTTATTCCGTCCGTTGTAAGTTGCAGTTTTGCAGTATGTCCACCCTATCCATGCAGGTTTCGTACAATGTGTGTATTGACCATTTGCACACAGATTTCGATGGGTTTTACCTAGGTAGCTAAACTCAGGGGTGGGGGCTGAGATGCAGTAAATGTGGAACATTTGTGTCTTGCATGGAAACAGGTTTTTCATAAACAACATTACACTTCTATATGACAGTGCACTTTAATGTGAATGGTAGCTAGACTTTAGTCCACTTCCACAAACCTTTTATTCAGACCCTTGTGTTTTACCAGTACTGAAGCTATGAATTTAATTGCAATTGCCACCATTGTAACTGTTCTCATGCTTCCTTTCATTGCTAAATGTAACTACACACTACAATAACACTGTCCCTGTTTTGGTTAAGATATGTTAGAGGCACATTTGAATTGTTCACTGTTTTATGACTGATTTGCTTACCATGTATATCCTGCTGTTCCCATAACAACGTTCTCTTCCTTATTTTGTTTTTCATTCTAATGACACTTGTGATGGGTTGTTTCGATTCTTCTCCTTGTCCCTTTTCAATCCACTTCCTGTTGCAATGCATGATGGGCAGGCTCAATATTGTGCATGACACCTGCAACAAGTGTTGGTAGGTGACAGCCTTCCTTCTTAATTATCCTAAAGCCTTTCCAGTTTCTCTCATTCCATCATAATCCACAGCTTTAAGGAGACCAAAAAAAAAATTTTCCACACTAACCACCATCTGTTATATTTGCAATTTCACATTCATCTGACCTTTTGCATACCTAAAAAAAAAAACTACCAAAATGGTTTCCATAGCAGTTTCCTTATCAGCCCTGTGGCTTATGGTGGGCTGTGAGTATCAAAACAGAGGCCTGGTTGTTGTTCACATTTGGGAATTTAATCTTTTTTTGCCATTTTCAATATGGTTTTTTAATGGCTTGACGATATCTTCTGGCTGTACGTATGATCATAAAAATTATGGATAATATAAAAATTGTAATGTACTTAGAGTAGTCAAATGTATTGGAACAAAAGTTCATGTTTTAGCAAATTGTGTTATGTGTATAAAATTAGCAGTATATCAGTAGCTGTCCCCCTCGTGTTCCTGTGTACTTCCTCCTGTGGAATGTTGCTCTTACAGTCTGGCTCCTGCTCCGTGGCAGCATGTCACTTTTCCCGTAGAGTGTATCTCTCAGAAGTGTCACCTGGCTTCTTGCTGTTGTAACCTCCACCATGTCCCTGAATTCCATCCCCTACCTCTCCCCCCATCCCGCAACCCCGCCACCCCAGCTAAATTCTCCTTTTATCTCACGTCTGCATTCGTAGCCATGTTGCTACACTCTTCTGTCCGTTGGCTTATGTGATTTTCCCTCCAAAAAGTTCCCATGATGCACGGTGCTACGCCAGCCACTGTGTCTGCAGCAACCACATCTGCCACAAGTGTTCCCTTCGCAACCGCCACAGCCAATCAGGTTTGCTCTTTTACTGCTCTTTTACTGCTTTGTACCGCCC
Source organism: Chitala chitala (assembly GCA_025773905.1). NCBI lineage: Eukaryota > Metazoa > Chordata > Actinopteri > Osteoglossiformes > Notopteridae > Chitala > Chitala chitala. Next base: position 552,056 of record JABJVR010000032.1, read on the forward strand.
TACAACCAATCGGCGCCTCTGTCCTCTCTTCATGCCTGGGAGTGGGAGGGTGAAAACCTGACGTTTGTTGGCCTGCACGCTAGTGTGGTCCTGTGACATCATCAGTCTGGGCCAAGCCTCTTCTTCCTCTACAAGCAGAAAGCAGTCTGCGGCTTCATGACCCATAACTCACATGGCTGCTGCGCTGGGATGCTGGTGCTGATTTCTATACTGATCTCATTAATCCTGGTGTCGGGCTTGCTTCTCATTGTACTGCGGCCCTGGCCTCATAATTCGCCCCAAACCGCTGCTGTTTATTTGTGCTTTTCATTTCCAAAAGCAGAGAAGGTGCAAAGCGTACGAGCTCTTTGAGAGGTCAGCTTTCTAATTTCGTACAGTAGATGTGTGCGGAACAGGCTGTGATCCGGCTTCTGTGCCAAAGTGAACTTTTTGTGTGTTCTCGGTTTAACAATGGATCACCTGTGCATACAGGTGCCGCGTGTGTGAGGTGCGTGCGTGCATTCGGTCGGGCTTATGTAAGGGATTTGCTAACGCTCTGTGTGCACCGCTTGCGTTGACAGTGAACTCGAGCGCTGTCGCCATCCTGTAGCGGAGATCCGTTCCGTTGGCTCTGGTTCTGTTGGACTGCAGAGGTGTGAAATCTGTAATATGTGGCATAATCTGTGGCTGTGTGGAATAAGGTCACAGGTAGGTCCTGTGGGTAGCGATTTCAGCGGAGGGTCCAACTGCGTAAATACTGAACACTTGTGCTTGCGAGATTAAGTGTGGCTCGTCACGGCGTGCAGGCCAACAACACTGGATGGGACACGCATGGGGCTTACTCTTTCTTTAATTTAGCTCTCACGTCCCTGCATCACCCCAGTCTGTAGTCCAGAGAACCCTTTTAAAAGGCTTAAATCATTAGGTATTCCAGGTAGAAATGTATGTAAAAAAGGACATTTTTATTGATAACCTTGAAAAATAAGTGTTTAGTCTTGTATTGCATTTTTTTTTCATTGTCAGTTTAACACATTTTTGTACTTATAGTATTTTTCATGGACTGTGTTTTTAGTGGTTATTTGAAACACGGGTTTCCTGTGTGGGGAGCAGGGTGAGCTCATGTCAGTTTTCTGCTTTGTAACGGTGAAGTGGATGTTTTATGGTTGCTCATTTTTTCTCTAGATTCCAATAATATCTGCAGATCATCTGACTAGCCACAAGTATGTGGCTCAGATGTAGGAGATCCATCCAAAACAGTAAGTGTTACTTACTTTGGTTTAAAAAAAAAAAAACACAGCTTCCGTGCCTTCCTGATTTTAATTTCTTGCTCAGTTCCTGTGCATTGGTTCATACTTTATACATTTGGTGTTCTCACCGCTGCTGGACAGATCTCTAGGCTGCCATTCTGATGACACAGTGTAAGTCCACCCACACAAAACTGCTCTTCAGAGGACATAACTGATTGCATTTTCATTTTTTCTTCGATGTTTCAGCAATGAGACAGATGTATAATAATTTGATGCATAATTTCAGTGCTTGGTGTCATTTTTGTCTGTAATGCCTGAATGATGTTTTTTTTTGGTCTCTCCAGATCGTGTTAAGGTGTGCAGGTACGGCAGACGTTGGCCCTTCATGTATTCGACATGAATAACAGCTCAAGATGAACATGAAGACCCCCTGTCCCCCTTGCTCTCAGCTGCAGACCCTCCCTAAGCCAGGCATGCCAACGTCAGGTGGGGAGGGGGCCAGGGCTGCGCATGCAGCTCTAACCTCCTCCCCCCACCTCTTGCACACAAAACCAGGAAACTCGCACTGTGGTGTTGCCGTGCTGCGCGCATCGGCGCATCGAAAGACCAAGAAGCGCTCGTCTTTTTTCGTTCGTTTTGTTCGTTTTAAATTTAAAGATTTCTTTCATGGTTTACAGAATAACAGCAAAGGTGCACCTTGTATTTAAACTAAAAAGGAAAGAGAATATAAATGCCATATAAGATGAATTTCTGTTGTGCATGCAGTGTTCTTAAGTATTTGTACGGATTCTGTTTTGTAGGCAAATCTAGATTGTATGAGAAAAGGAGAGTGAGGTGAAGAGACAGATGAATGTTTTGGGTACGAAACACAACCGTGTCCTTCGTAAAGCACATTGAAGCTTTAATCACCCGGCTGCACGACCCAAGTGCCATAGTCTGTACAGCCCAAACTAGTGTTATTCCAACAGTGTTACTCTCCATATCCTTTTCTCTTCTTTTCCCTTTGTGGTGACTGCTTTTATCTTGATCAGAGGCCTTTATTGAGGATGCCATTTTTTGTGTTAGTTTTTTATTTTTGTGTGTCAAAGATGGCCCCAAAGACTTCATAGCCTTATGTTGGGTGTGCTTTTGTTTTTCTTCTTGCTGACATTGTAGCAGGATTTGCTTGTTCTTCTTTTGGGGCAGGGCTGGCCTGTGTGTTGCCCATGGCCTGGGTGCCCGGTGGTACGAGATTACAGGCTTGAAGGTCTTTGGGCCGTGGTTCTACCCGTGCCACGTGCTTTGAGATTCGGGTCAGGAGTTTTTTTTTTTGCCAGTGGTGGACAAGCAATCACAGCCCCCGCTCCAAAACGAAAAAAAAAAAAGCTAAATTATCTCTGCTTGTGGAAGATGTGCTGTCAAACGATGCATGACGAAACCAAAAGGCTGAGATGATGTTGAAAAGTAGTTACAGGGCAGGATATGAGTTTTATTAGCATTGTATGTGGTTTGACTCCGGTATTCTTAATATGACTTTACATTGTTGTATATGTATATATTTTTTAGGTTTAGAGAAAATTACTTTGATGCCCTTTAAGAGAGTTGTGACAGCAGAGAGGGTCATTTTATTAGTTGCCTGTGTTTTCCACACCGGCTTCAGCCGCACCTCGTTCTTACTAAAGGTCTTTTCATTTGCTCGCTCCACTTGATTAGCAGAGCTCTGCTAGATCCACGTAACGTGCACCGCGGCGGGTCTGGATTCCGGACGCTTGAACACCGGCCGCTAAAAGGGCGACGCTCGTGTTTGCAGAACCTCTGTACCTCCAAGTGCATCGTGGGTTTTAGAGTGATGGTTGGGTTGGTGTGTTGGTACAGGGGTAGTTGTTGATTTACTGATTGTATTGTACATCTATTGAAGCCTTAGATTACACCACGGGTTCAACACCATTCGAATGGAATTTCAATCATCTTGTAACCACAAATATGTTATTGTCATTCTTACATGTAGAGTTGTTTCTATATTACATTTTATTCCCATTTTTAGTTTTCTCTCATTACAGTTATATCTTTTTGTTTGTTTTCTTACATTTTGAAAATTAGAACATTTTCATTTTATACTACTTAAAGTTCTAATATTTAGTTAGTGGATTTTTGTCTTAGACTTATGATAACTTTTGTAGAAATTAAAATATTAGAAATTGTGTTCTTCATACCATACTCATAGTTTTAAATTTACATGTAGTGTCAATTTAAGTATTAGTATTATTATTGTAAACTAAATGATTTTTATTTTTTAGTGGAATGTAAGAATGTCAGTCATTTTCATTGTCTGTTTAAATTCTTTGAACAAAGATCTTTTATATGGGTATCTTACAATGAGGAAACTGTTCCTAAGAAAGGGGATTGTTGCTGTGGCAACAACTCTGGCAGACAATTGAGTAATATTTTAATGATTTATGGTTTGTAATTAGTCACTATTATAAGTAAAAAAAAAAAAAAAAAATCTAGCTCTTAGATGGTAGAGTAAAAGTTATTTTCTACTGTATCCATTTCAAATAGTGAACTATTGTTTAAATATTTTTAAAATCCCTCAAATGTCTTGTTAAAAAAAAGCTGCATAATGGAATGCTCTCTGGGCGTGACGGTGGAGGTTTGGGCGAAAGCAAGGAGACCTTATGGAGCGGTACCCTAAATGTTGGTTTAGCTGCAGGTGAGCAGGTCCTAACCTGAGGGATGAAGGGTAAATTTTTGCACTTCTGTATATAGTAAAAAAAGAGAGAAACATGTATAATATGGAGATCTTATTTTGAATAAAAATGTCTATAATAATGAGGAATTTTGTTAGGTTAATAAAAAAAAAAACTAAAGACAGGCTGAAAAAAAATGCTTGCAAAAGTGGCGTGGAGTTTGTGCGCTCCTGCCCAGCCAGAAAAGGCCAGATGTAATTCTGCTTTATGGTCAGCAGCTTGTAGTTCGCCAGGAAACCTTCAGATGGAGGTGAGCTCCGCCCTCCAGAGATAACTTGACAGGTGGCGTCCGGTCGCCTTGCCTGCCTTAACACAGGTGTGGCCGGATCACGCCAGTCCAGGTCCAACCATATAACAAGTTCTGTTTCTTATTTAGTCAGAGAGGATTGCATGTTCAGTGAGTTATTATAAAGCAAAAACAACATACAAAATTAATAAATAAAAATATAGAACAAATCATATTTAAGGTATACAGTATAACATTAACATAAAGGACAAAGAAAAAAACAAAATCACAACAAACAGTGGTTAAAAAAACTCACATAAATTTTAAAAATTCAAGAGTATTAACAAACGAACATACAACATAGCTATAGTGGTCACATGATTATTTCTGTTTTGTTAGTGGTACTTTTAGCAGATGAAAACAAAACCCAATCAGTGAAGATATTTTTGAAATGCATGTATTTAATATTCGGTCATGTGACATTTGTTCTAGGTGGACGAGTGCTTAGGCTAAGTAGACGAAAGCTCTGTGTTCCACAGTAGATCCGGTGATGTTTTCACTGGTTTGTTCTGAAGGTTTCACAGCCCAGTAACAGCCCACTTCATCTGCTCAAAGTGCACACATCTGGGTTTTTAACACGGTGTTGCCAGACTTTCATTCTTATGCTTGTAGTTGCTAAAAACAACAATGTATTCTGTCCTCTGCTGCAATTTGTTTTATGCTAATTTTATTATCAATGCTATATTTGATTCTTGCTGTTATGATTAAAAAACAAAACAAAAATATATAAATAAAAATAAAGTGGATTTGCTTTAAACTGTGCACGTTCTGTTTATTACAGTATTGATATGTTTGCGATTGATTTAAATGAAAAGTAAAACCTACCAATCGTTTTCATATAATTGTATCTTAAAATGTTTTTAAATGCTGGGATTTTACTTCCTGTCGTGCCTTTTCTGTAATAAAATGCACTTTGTATCCTTATCCCCCAATAAACAGAGGTGTAGTACTCACATTCTACCACATGGTGGTAGCGTTTCCTTTAGATGATAAGGCTTTTAAATTACAGTTCAAGAAAGGAACTCGTATCCAGATGACTTGTCCAGACATAGCTGAAACCATCTCTCTCTGATTCTGTCCCAAAATAAATAGTTACCATGTAAATTACCTGTGGCACATTTACTCGCATATAATTATTGTATTCTGCATACAACTCTGTCCTGCCCACTTCAGTACGTCCATGTTCATTATGAAGAGGTATATTTTCAAAGATGAAAACTGTGAAATGTTTTTGAAGACCTCTACTACCTGTGTATTTGTTTAAGCTTTCTGCTAATTAGACTTTTTGAGTGGTTGATTTAATTGGCTGCCTACGGAAAATTATATGCAACAAAAAATTTATGTTCGGTATTTCAAATCATCCATCCATCCATCCATTATCTTAACCGCTTATTCCTGGTGAGGGTGACAGGGAAGCCTGGAGCCCATAGGGCGCAGGGCAGGGGACACCCAGGGCAGGGCGCCAACCCACCACAGATTTCAAATCATTAATTGTAATATAACAAATTACAAGAAACTGGTGCAAATATCCTTCCATCATCTTAACCGCTTATTCCAGGTGAGGGTCGCGGGGAAGCCTGTAGCCCATCCCAGAGCACAGGACACCCAGGGCGGGGCGCCAACCCACCGCAGGGCGCGCGCACAACCTAACCTGCATGTCTTTGGACTGTGGGAGGAAACCGGAGCACCCGGAGAAAACCCACCAGGCACAGGGAGAACATGCAAACTTCACGCACACAGACCCAAGGCGGGGATTGAACCCCCTGGAGATGCGCAGCGACAGTGCTAACCACCACGCCACCATGCCACCATCCTTGTGCTACTAAAAAACCTCTTTTCTTTAAAACAGCCTTTTTGGTTTCTTTTGAAAAAAAAAAATGGAATTAAGCAATTTAAGAATCTTGATTATGCAACATTGAGCAAATGATTTCCAGATATTGAATAGAGCCCAGCAAATAGCGTTACTGTACTAGCACCAAAAAAATGACGTGTGTGTAGTCAGCTAAGTAGCTAAGATGACAATATGAAGAATGGCACACTTAGTATTCTATGGAATGCAGCCAGCGGAATCATTGGAATTTCCTTTTTCTGGAATAACTGTATTAAAACAATTCACTGCATATCACACTGGACTACGTGGTTGTCCTGATAGCCCCGGCATGTTTAGAGTAGCATCTGTGTTCTGCGTTGACTCTAAATCTTGAGATTCTCAGTCTCTCCTCTCCTCTTGAGAGAGGAGAAACTGACAGGAACTGTGAGAGGCAGGACCTCACAGTGGCGTTCACCTCCCATCTGCCAGCCACAGGCCTTGAGACCATCCGACCCTAGGACTGTACCCGCATTTTGCATGTTACCCAGTTTGCCAGCTTTAACAATCTTATTCAGTCAGCAAGCCTTGACTATGTAGCCAATGTGTCCAGCATGCCTTGCCTTATCTACCTCGTCTTAATGTATGACAACGAGCAGAGACTAGAGTGACTGCTTCCTTGTTGTGCACTTTAGCTGAGGAAAAGCGTTCCATGTGTTTTCACGTGTGGGAGCTGAAACCGATCATGTTTCGCCCATGGGAGACCGAAAAGCGAGGGTAGTCAGAAGGATGGGGAACGTGAAATCACATTAGCGCCAAATGAAAAATCAATTTCCGTACAGAGATGGTAATCGAATCTGAACCTCAGAAAGGCAGCGGATTGCATACGAAATGAAACATCAATTAAAAAGAAGCATTCATTGAACCTCCTCCCCCCACCCCCCCTTTGGGTGTGTTCCAAGGCAACAGAGAGGGAGGAGGTGTTTGAAAGCATCCGGAGCTCATTTGTCATCACCTCAACAAGGACATGTGTGATTGGCTTGGTCCAGCTGCAACAGCACTCCTGTCTTCTCCCTCCTCCCTCTGCAAACCATTACTGCACTGTTGCATGTTTTCGTGCGGCACTTCACAGCCAATTTCAGACACCCGCGTTGTGTACAAAGTGGATTACAGGATGGCTGCAAAACTTTTTTATTTTTTGACATCTCACAATGTCATGTAATAGCATTTCTCTAATTGTCCATTTGTACCACTTAGTAAACAGTATTCCCACAGTTTCCATCTACATGTTTCAGCTTGTTTACACAGTGTCTGTGCTCTGCTGTTACACTCAGTCCATTTGTAATTGTGGTTCCTGTCTGATTGCCAGTTTGGGACACCCATCCCCCTACTGATCCGCAACTGGAAAACACACCCCCCCTCCAGCTGTAGATTTTAAATTTACCCCCCCCAGAAACCTCAAATTACGTATTGACATATTTTAAAAGGACCTGTATGTCTAGAGCCCATGTGTGCTTGTATTCCTCATAACATGGCACTGCCCTTTAGGGACAGTGTCACAAGGAGAAAGAGGTTCCATGCACACCTATCACTGCAGCCCGCTTTTGGTGCTCATAGCCTTTCTCAGGCCAATCAGAACAGTTGTTCTCATGTAGCCGATGCTGTTATTTTATTTTCCTGTTTAGATAAGTTTATACTTTTTAAAAAGGTATCTATAGAGGAATTCTGACTATGTGCCTTGCACAGGTATAGTGAAAGCTATGTACCTTTCACAGGCACAATGAGAGCTACATACCTTGCATGGGTAAAATAACTTCAAAATGAGCCCTCCTAAAACCTGCAGTAATAAACCATCAGGTCTGAAGTTTTAATCACTGTAGCACAACTTCTGCAGACTGTGCTTTATTTAGCCCTGTGTGGTCTGCGTAAAAGTGTCCTGACACTTTCCTGGCAGCAAGGCGAGACCACAGCTTCTGCTGTCCTGCAAAAAAGCCAGTGCCCTCTGCTGTGCCAACGGAGCAGAGCGAGTCGGTGGACTTTCATGTTAATGAAAGATAACTCCCATGGCTGTGCAGTAATGTAAGCACGTGCCCCCCCGCTCCCGAACTTCCCCCCTACCACCCCACAGACATTGGCCCTATTTTCGGCTCCATGGAGTGTAGGGAAGGACCTGCAATGATTTTTATCTGGGTGGGAAAGCATCGCATGGCTGAGGAGGTAAAGCAAGAATCGCTGACAGGACATTATGTGAAATCAGGTGAATGAAGAACCAGAAGGTGACGTGACTCGTAAGTTACCTTGGGTTTGCAAAATGTTGTATATATATTAAACATTTTTATTACTATACTATGCAGATACTTTTGGTCATCTACCTATTAAGAAAAAAAAAAAAAACAAAAATTAATTTCAGAAAGATCTCTCCCTAAAGTGAATTTACATCTGGTCATTCATCTCTCATCATCCCGGCAAAAATTTAAAATATCTAAAATACACAGACAATAACAAATTACAACAATAATTAAGAAACAAACATAAAAAGTATAAAAGACAAAGATAACAGAATACATGAACAAAACACACTAATAACAGAATACAATAAACAGGTTTTTTAAACGTTTTTAAAATCCAGTGCATCAAACCATTTCGTCCTTAAGTTGTTAAAAGATCAGTGTGGCTGTCTGTGCCTGATAATAAATAGCTAGAAGTGACAGTTTAATACTCCAAATGGCTAAAAACAAGTTTTAAAAAGGAAAGGAATCTAAAATTTATGTAGCACTATAGGACAAGCCCCATGAAAACCCCCGACACCCATGAGACATGTACTCCACAAGTAGTGCTTCACTGCGCCCCCTTGAGAAACTGATGAGACCTACAGCTCGAAGAGGTTCTTGCACCTCTCATTCGCCTCATGGAAGCCCCACGGAGAGATATCTTGCTCCATCATAAAACTTAGATCAGCACAGACCTTTTGACACAAATCCCAGATGCTCAAGTCTGTCCCGCTATGGATGAGTGCTGTCCTCACATTCCTCACAAGTTTGTGTTAGATCTGTCCTCACAAGTTTGTGTTAGATCATGTTGACAAGCAGCCACATCTGGGACAGGGAGGGAGTCTGAGTGCCCTGAGACCACTCCGTCATCACCTTTGCCTGGGTCAACACAAGCTGTGGATCAAAAAAAAACCTGATCTTACTAACTAAAAGTGTATCGTTCTTCATATGCATAAGTGGACTATTGCATCTATCTGTTTTCTTACAGGTTATCCTGTGCAGGCTGTCATGGGTGGCCCAGAACGTTTTACACGAAACTCAGGGCACAAAGCAGGGTAAACCCTGGACAGGACATACACACACACACACACACACACACACACACACACTAAGGGCTAATTTAGATTTCTTGATCCACCTCACATGCATGCCATTGGATTGAGGGAGAAAACCCCAGCATGCACTGGGAGAGCATACAACCCCCCCCCACTCACACACAGTGCTGACAGTTATATTTTAACCCACAACCATGGAGGTCTGAGGCAACAGTGTTATCTATTGACCTACCATCTGTCATTAAAATTGTTTGCCACTCCTATAAGATGACCTGCCAACCAATTTTAATGACAACAGTTCCAGTGTAACAGAGTGCTGGTCCGCTCCATGGAATATTAGTTAATGGACACTTCAAAAAAACCACTGTACAAGTCCAAGTGTATTGAACTCTTCAATAACTTCAGTAATAAGAATACAATATAATGTAATAGTAGCTAATCATTTCAGGCTGGCCAATTGAAGTGTTATCTGATATTGAAAGATTGTTTTTAAATCAGTAATGAATGCCTGACTCAATTTATCCACCTATCTGTTTGAGCAGGAAATGTTGGGACACCCGTCAAAGGACCCAATCTCACAAGACTGCTGGGTAAAGTAGTTTAGGGCGTGCCCATCTGCTGATGGGTGAATCCAACCGGAACAGACAGGGGAGGGGGAATTGTAGTATGTAGATATTTATTTAAATGTATTTATTTATTGTGATGTATAAAGATACATGGGTTGCTTGTTGTAAATATGTTGTATGGTATTTTATCTTTACAAAATGCACCCTGTGATTGGACTCCAGTGCCAGAGTTTAGTTGGTGATAGATATTTTTTTCTTTAATTTGGTATTTTTAATTTGTTATTATTTTCGGGCCCTGTGCACTGGGTGCGTCTTCGGGACAATAAATCACAGGCATTTGGACTTGTCTGGTGAAGCAGTCAATTTTTTTGCCATCTATGTCCTTGCCACCCTGGCCATCCTCTAACATCTGGGTAAAAAACTGAAAATTTTTTAATTATAAAGGAGATATCAGAGGTGCAAGGAAGAACTGTTACATGGATTCACACGTTAATGTACCATCAAAGAGGATTTTGGCTGTTATATGAGAGACAGGACAGGGCACCAGTTCTAACTGACAACTTACCCATCAGCATCACACATCAGTGATTCGGCCTTTCACCTGTTGCATATTTATGACCTAATTTCTGTCCTCCACTCTATGTCTGTTATGCAGGTTGTAAATACGGCTTTACCAACATGTAAAATTAAAACGTCTTCCCCTTGTCTTCAGGGGCTGTAAAAGGCTTCTTCCAGGAGACAGTCCAATTTTCAGTACGTCCCCTTCTGCAGGTTTGGGAATGATTTAGTGACTGCAGAACAGTTTGCTGGCCAGAGAGGGAGGCTACAAACAGCCATGCTCTCTCATCAGTGCAAACCGCCCATGTAAACTTAAGAATCTAGACCCCTGCATAAAAACGTCTGTGTCCACAGTCTGTGTTTGAGTGTTTGTGTATGTCTGTGTGTCTGTGTATGTTTGTGTGAGTATGTTTACATGTGTCCGGATGTGTGTGCAAATATTTATATAATTGAAAGGGTGTATTTTGGAGTGTCTTTTTAAAGTTTGAGATGTATGTGTTTGTGCTAATGGTGTGTAGCTGCAGGTATGCTGTTGAGGGTTGGAAACCTAGAAGGAGGGCCCAAGATTGACAGGTGTTCTCAAAAATTAGAATGATCATATTTCATGGGACTGAAAATCTCTACCTGTACCCTTGTGCACGTGTGTCTGTGTTTGAGTGTATAAATAAATAAATCCTTTTTGAAACTTCCGTACTATTAACTTCAAATATGGCTGGTCCCCATTGTACTGCCATATAACCATTGTGATATTTTCCACTTTCAGAAACTCAGACTTGTTTGTGTGTTTGTGTGCGTGTGTGTGTGTATGTGCGCATAAGACGGTGTGTGTATGGATGACTGTTAATGTTTTAGTGGACCTGTGTGGGTATGATAATGTCAGCACACGTGTGGTACGTCTCAGTGTGTGCCTCTGAGTGTGTGTATGATGCCTTATTGTCATAATTATTTCCTGCGTCTTGTGTATCTCTGGGTTAACGGCTCATGGGAACTGCTTCTTACCAAAACTGTTTATACTTTGTTTGGGCCGGGAAACACAAAACTGCCCCAGACATTCTCAAAATGTCCTTAACCAGCCGCTTTCTCTCACTTCAGTTCCCTTCGCTCTCTCACTTGTCTTCTGAAGAGACAAGTACAGGGGAAAGAGGTGGAGGAAAGGCTGAAAAGAAATACTTTTCTGAGGCATGTTTCCAAATGCACCAAGCACAGTGTCACAGTACAGGAAATGAAAAAAGTGACTTGCAGGGCACAGTCGTCTTGGTGTCAGTGGTATTTGCCTGAGCCTCCTGCACTCTTGGCCCCCCCTTGTTTTTCCTGTTTATGCTTTCTGGCCCCAGATGATAAGGGTAGAAACAGTGTCCCAGACTTTCCTGCCCCTTTTCATGTCTTCTTTTTCTCAGTTTTCCTAAGCTTTTCTTGCAGGCATTATTAGAAAAGGCATAAATGTTGTTGTTGTTCATAAGAAGGACAACTCCAGCAGGCAGCAGATTGAATTCTGGGGTCTGGGTCACACATTTACTTTCTATTCTGCTGTACTACTCAAAAATATTGCCTTAAAATGCTTACTTTGTACTTTCTAACAGTCGTATTTAATACATTCTAAATATTAACGGACCGTTTGTTAGCACTGTTCTTAACTGATTTCTTAGCACTTTCGGGTAAATGAAATTGAATTGAACAGCTTCCACTGTTTCTCTTTTTTCAGTCTTGGTGTAGTTGAATGGAGACTCTTGACCATATATGGCAAGTGTCTTTGCTGTTTGCTGTGATTCCAAGGTCCTGGAGCTCATTGTGAGATGGTTTGCAAACACGGTTCAGGACAGCACCAGCAATCATCACAAACATGGGTTTTCAGGGCCTTGCTGCCTCAAGGCACCTTCAGTCAACAGTGCAGAGGGGTGAGGTCCAGTTAAGTGTTCTAGCAATTAGTTTCCTACAACTGAGCTCCACACAACCAATCAATCTAGATGTTCTGTAGAGATGTGCCACAGGGAGCGTTATTAGAGTGCTTTCCGTAATGTAGTAGGTCAGCACTTTTCCATCCCACATCCCTGACAGGAAGTGCTTAATGCAAGCTTTTAACGGCCAGCTCCTGATCCTATTCCTGCAGTCCCAGGACCAGAAAGTGATTTTTAGTGAGAAGGACAGTCTTCATTTTCATCTAGATCTTCTTTGTCATAAGGGCACATCTAAGCTTCAGTGCTTTGGCATCTATTCTCTTACATTGTGCAAGTCTTTAAGAGTTAGCTCTGAAACACCAGTCAATCACTTAAGTTCTTGGTATGCAAATGACTGGAGAAAGAGCCAGTGAGCTGGTATACTAGATGGATAAGAGATTAGTGAGCCAATGATAAAGGAGGCTGTGATTACAGCTGGTGTCTAGACAGGAATTTCTGGCACTCTGCCATGACAGTGCAGCTTTCAGTCTGCTCTGTAATGCAGATGGGAAAATATGATGCTGCATTCTAGAAATTGATTTAATCGAAGGGATTCATTCAGGTCTGATGAGCTTGGTACGTTAAACAGAGATGGTTTATTTAGGATAAATATTTGAAATGGAATTTGTTCCATACAGTTTAACATAAATAAAGTGCTTTGATCACAAGTGGACTTCCTGAATTGTTGATGAATGAAATGTTCAGGTTACAGCTGAAAGTATTGCACAAATGAAACCTTCAGTTATACTTAGCTGTCCGCTTTAGTCTGACTGCTCCTCCTACATGGGGGATTGAGTATTTTGGATCTGTGGAACATGCTCCAAGTTCTCTATATAGTTTTATGTATTGTGTTGATTGAGTGTACTTTCTATCAGAGAAATAGAACAGACTTACCGATTAAAAAACGACACGTGAAAAAGAAAAAAAAAACTGCCAAAAGTATGGTGTGGGATAGGTCTTCGTCATCTGCCTTGGGTTTACTCAGGGTTCTCCTCCCACAGTCCAAAGACTTGCAGGGTAGGTTGATTGGTGTCTCCAAATTTCCCATAGTGTGTGCTTAGGTGTGTGTGTGCCCTGTAGTGGGTTGGTGCCCTGTGCTACACCCTGTGCCTCCTGGGATGGGCTCCAAGCTTCCCGTGACCCTGAACTGAATACATGGTATAGAGAATGGATTGATGGTTGTGTCAGGAAGAGCACCTTGTGTAGTAACCTGTGTGGATCATTAACAGGATGCTGGTTGATCTGCTGTGACCCCCCCCCCCCCCATGACTGACTTGGTCCACCTCTTCCTAGCTCTCCCCTGATATCCCTAAAGAGCAGAAGTAAAGTCTCAACCTTTAGCTAGCAGAAAGGTCAAGAAAACCTGTGCTCTACCTGGTTTACAGGTATAATCTTTGTTATTTCCATCAACAAGCTCTGTGTGTACCTGGACCTGAATTGCTCTACTTACCTGTCACTTAATGAATGCCATTTCACCACTTCTTGTAGCTGCAACTGGAAAAACCATGTTTGTAAATATGTACACAATCTTTGAGCCTCTCTGCCTGGGGCAAAGGCCTTCATCTACCCAACACAAGAATCCAATTTCCCTGATATTCTTTAAAAGAAAATAATTAACAAACAGAGCAGCTGGTTTATCTATATGAGGTTACTAGCTGACCTTTACAGCCATGGTACACATGATGATAAATCCATAACAGGGTATTTTTTTCTTATTCGATTGGAGATGCTGGTATGAAGACAAATTGAGATATAAAGAGCATAAATGCTGAAAAAGACTTGAACAGTCATGCTTAACACTGAGTAAGAGTTCATAACATACGTTTTTCAGACAGTAGTTGCAGGTTATCACTTTCCTGGTTTGCAGAATTTGGTTATGTGCTATGGGACAGTGGCCTGGTGGCTCAATGGGATGCGGGATGCAGAAGTCTCCTGGCTCAAATCCCAGCCCAGCCAGGTGTGTTCTTGAGCAAGACACTTAGCGCTAGCTTGTTGCAACATATATGTGAAATGCTGTAAGTCACTTAGGATAAAAGCATCTGCTAAAAAAAATAAATGTAATGGATAGTGTCGAAGTCATTGTGAAGTGATAGTAGAGCATTATAAACATGTAGTAACAACATAAGGACTAATGTTTAGTAACAAGAGTCACTAGTAAAGTACACCCAAAAGATCTTACCGATCTTTTGCACAAAACACAGGATTCTGAGTGAATGACTTGGGACATTGTGTCTTTACAGTGCCGTGAAAAAGTACTTGCCCCCTTCCTGAGTTTTTAATTTTTTTTCCATATTTGTCACAGTTAAATGATTGAGATCAAACAAATTTTAATATTGCACAAAGATAATAAAATACAGTAAATGCAAAATGCAGTTTTTAAATATTTATTTCATTTAATAAGGGATAAAATCTGTCCAAACCTACCTGGCTCTATGTGAAAAAGTAATTGCCCCTAAGCGTTTGCAATAACGGGCATCGAGTCTTTGGTTACATGGGTAACAGTTACATTGTAACAACATGGGATAAACCACGTCAGCTGCTATAAATGTGTCCGTGACAGGGTTGTGGGCAGTTTACAGAGCTACTTTTCACACATGTACATCGTTTGTTTGACAGACGAATGTTTTGACGTATCCTTGCACAGCAGATGTTCGTAACCAGGCAGTTCGGCGCAGGCAAGGCCACATAAACAATGATGTGAAGGATGCTGAAACTGCAAAAGAGCTTAAATTGCCTTTTTAAATATGCAGTTTATAACTGTACCTGTCATTTATATTTTCACAGGTTCTATTTCCCAAGTTCTCCTCTGCGCTCTTAAAATGTATCAGAATAAATTTCAGTATTGATATTTTCCAGTTCGCATAATATAAGGCAGGGAGTGTCTTGGTTGAAAACATAAAGGTTTTTGGGTAGCTTTAATGTTCCACTCTGCAGATACAAAAAATAAATAAATAAATAAATCCAAGTTCTTAGAAAAGGAGTGCGAGGTCAATATAAATGAATCTCATAAACAGCGCCTGCTGTTACTCTTATGAAAAATGGCTATGAGTGACTGCAACGTGATCCGAAGATATGGGAATCACACCAGTGTAAAGGTAACCACTTTGAAACAATGGACTGGCACCAGATCAGGATGACCAGTGAGAGCTTGTGAGAAACTATGCAAGAAAAAAACAGACAGAGAATATAAAGAAGGGGGCATAAAAGCAAGTTGGGGGAAAAAAGGAAAGATGACTTTTTCCTTTCCTAGGGCAGATACAAGCAATCGATACACAGCTACTTAAATGGCAAATCTGATTCAATGGAGAAAACCACAGCGGGATATGAAAGGCCATGGACCTGCAAGTTAGGATGGACATAATCATATTAACCTTCTCAGAAGAGCCCCGGTTACTGGTACCAAGAGGGTTGCATTATGGGTATTTATGCCACTGCAGAAGCACGTCTGGGAATGTTCTGTTAGCATTTATAATGAGGCACGAATTGCATCATGCTTTATTACAAATAACAGTGTTAGCTCTCCAAGCACACTTCAGTTGGATATGGTAAAGAGTAACATTTTGACTACGTCCGAATTATTTACATAAGTAAATTCGGGCGGGTTATTTTTCCCTTTAAATTAATTTACATTTCATTCCATCCTCATGCAAGCAAAGGGTGTAATAACTTGTTAGGATGTTGTGCGACAAAATAAATAGATAAATAAATAAACAAGTAAATAACAGCTGCAATTTAAGATTAGAAAGAACGCGCTTGCATGTCAGCTGTTACTGCTAACCACTGGTATGCAGAATCGTACACAGTTACATCCCAGTTAAAAAATCAGCAGGAGAAATTCGCTCATATTGCAAAGGTAGACATTTAAAGTACTAAACGTATTTGCTCTATCTTTTTCTCCCTCAAAATTCTAAAGGACATTCCTTGCAATTATCCTCAAGTGCGATAACTGACTAAGATTTTTTATCAGCAAAAGCACGGATGCATTTTGAGCAACGTGGCACGAAATATTTGTGATGTGCGCGCTTCAGACTGAAGTTGTTAAAAGTGCACTACATCCTACAAGCAAGAAAAGTTATTTACAAATATGCAGCACGGATGGGAATGGCCAGTAATCAGCAACAATACCAACAGTTCACAATACTCTAAATATTTTCACACAACAGATCATGGTCAAGAAAGAGAAGCAATGGGATAAAGAACCTAGATGTCTTTGACATTTAAATGAACTATTATTTCATGATGATGGTGTTGGTGGTAGTATTAACAACAAAAGTACTGTTTACCATTTATAGAAGTGAAAGTATTTCGTTATTTTCTAAAAGGTGCAATCTACAGGACTTACAGCCAACGCTTGGATATAGGCTGTACACTTCTTATTTATAAACGATGTTTGCACTGATTGGACTAAGGAGTTTGTTTACTGATTGTCAGCTCTTCCAGTTCATTGGAATCAGATGTGAATGCATGACAACGTTCAGCGCCCTTCCCTAACAGTGAATCGGTGTTTCAGTTTTACATGTTGTAATAACTACTTCCAGTTTAAATCGTTGTAGTGTTTTTCCTTTTTGTAAATTAAGAGCATTATACGGATAATTTCGTCATGCCCCGATGTGATTTCGGGAACTATATTCTGTTTTCTGTTTTTGAAATTACTGCAGAAACGAAACTCGAACTCGTGTTTCCTGCATGTTGCCTTTAACGCGGCGTGAGGTCAGAATTCCAGCGAACTTCATGTGGCACGGCTGCGTATTCATAGAGTTTAGATTTTTTATTATTAATTCATCCATCAAATTTACAAGCACATACTTTGGACAAGGTCGCGGACGTCTGGAGTCTATCCCAAACCACACAGGACAAGCAGGACCCAGGGCGGGGAGCTACCCTACCTCAGTGAACACACTAAACACAGTAAAACATTTACATTTACTTTATGCTTCTTTGACTTGGATAATTGCATTTACAGGTTGTTTTGAGGAGTAACAGCGAAAGCGTAACCCACGCTTGGATGTGTACGCAGGCCCCGCCCCTCCCAAAGCCGCCCGTAATTCCCGAGCTCTGCGAGCGCTCGCAGCTGTCTCGCGCCAGTCTAGCTGAGCAGCGCGCGGTTGACGCGCGAGGAGTGAGCGAGCAAACTTCAGGAGGCAGGGGAGTAGGAGGGCGCAAGGTCCGTAGTTTCGAATGGCTTGATCATGAGCACGAGGGAGCTAATATTACATAAAAAGTAATGTTGGGATCTACTGCAAGACAATGGTAAGATCAGTCCAAATACAACCTGTAGCCCTAAGGAGCCGAGAGCATTATTTCGCAATGCATGTTTTAAACGTGTGTAAAACCGCGGGCGGCAAAGTTGCGCACTTATTGCAATGAGTGCGTGCTTGTTATTGCGTTACTTATTAGAATGTACTGCAGGGGTCTCTTATCGGTTTCCGTTGATGTATTACAAACTGCTTTCCCCCCTTGCGTTTTACACATTTCTTCTTCTTTTTAGCAGTCAGTTTACCTGCCTTTCAAAGACAACATGACAACAGACTTGAACTTTCACTCGCTTCTGAATGTCTCTGACATGAACAACCATAGCAAAGGATGTTCCCTTACAAGAACCGCGTTTCAGTTTTATTACCTCCCAACAGTTTACATTATTGTTTTCATCACTGGATTAATAGGAAACAGTTTGGCGATCTGGATGTTTGTTTTTCACATGCGGCCCTGGAGCGGTATCTCGGTGTACATGTTCAATCTGGCACTAGCCGATTTCTTCTACGTGCTATCCCTGCCCTTCCTCATTTTTTATTATTTTAACAAAAC
This sequence comes from Chitala chitala, assembly GCA_025773905.1. NCBI lineage: Eukaryota > Metazoa > Chordata > Actinopteri > Osteoglossiformes > Notopteridae > Chitala > Chitala chitala. Next base: position 570,289 of record JABJVR010000032.1, read on the forward strand.
TGACTGGATATTCGGAGACGTGCTGTGCAAGCTGCAGCGCTTCATCTTTCACGTGAACCTCTACGGGAGCATCCTCTTTCTGACGTGCATCAGCGTGCACAGGTACTCAGGGGTAGTCCACCCACTCAAGTCCCTCGGCAGGCTGAAGAAGAAGACGGCCGTGTACACCAGCATGCTGGTGTGGATCGTTGTGGTGGTGGGAATCTCTCCAATTCTCTATTATTCTCGGACGGGTTTGAAGAAGAACGCCACCACCTGTTACGACACTACGACCGAGGACGAGCTCCCGGGGTACTTCATCTACAGCATGTGCACCACAGCGTTTGGCTTCTGCATCCCGTTCATGATCATCTTCGGCTGCTACGGACGCATCGTGAAAGCGCTTATATGCAATGACATGAACAATGCGCCTCTGCGCAGGAAGTCCATCCACTTGGTTATTATAGTGCTGGCGGTGTTCGCCGTTTCCTATCTGCCTTTCCACGTAATGAAGAACTTGAACATGCGGGCCAGGCTGTATTTTCAGAGCCCAGACATGTGCGAGTTTAATGACAAGGTATACGCCACCTACCAGGTGACCCGCGGCCTGGCCAGCCTAAACAGCTGCGTGGATCCCGTCCTCTATTTCCTCGCGGGCGACACTTTCCGCCGCAGGCTTTCCCGGGCCACGCGAAAGACCTCGAGGAAGAGCGAGGGCCCCACGCACTCCAAAAGCGAGGAGGCGGCGCTCAACAGCCTTCCTGAGTACACGGAGAATGGCAGCACACGCCTCTAAGGGTGTTGCTGTGAGAGGCTCAGGGTTCCAACCTTCGTGGCCCTAATAGATCTGGTAGCATCACCGTTGCGCATAGATGGCACTAATGTAATGTACACAGGACTGGTTACTACTACTACTACTGGTGTGAAAATATGTGCAGTGGCACAATTCATGACTCTTTTAGTATACACTAACTCACTATATTATGTCTCCATAAACATGTCTTGTGAAGTATTCTGACATAACCTGCTTTGCACTGCATACCTGGGAGCAGTTCATAGAACTGATGTTCACGCTCAACAGAGCAGGACAAGCTTTTCTAGACCTTGCGTCTTATTGGTTTGCTCTCGAGCCTCACCGCGGAGATATGGTCATAAGATTAGTAAGCAAATTTCTTGCTTAACAAAGGCCAAATTGTATAGATTTGCACACTTGTTAACAGAATGTGAGCACAGGCTAATAAGACACCACTTCTAAGTCACGTTGAAAGATGCACAAATGTACAGTGTTTATTCTGACATCTGCTCTATAAAATATGTTTTTTGGACAAGTTTACTTATATATGTGAATTAAAGAAATGGGCTGATACTCACACCAGTATACTACCTAGTTTTAAACCCATATGTCTCCTTAGACGTTTTCTTTTGTTAAGCAAACTGTGTGAAATGTGAATATAAAGACAACGTCTCATTGAAACATATGAAAATAATAGGCTAATGTGCAGTCTGACTCGTGTGTTAATGTTTTTAACATTAAATGTTAAGTTTTGCATGTGGTTATTATGCCTTCAAGACTCAAGGCACCTAACAATAAATGTATTCCCCTCCTCTTGTCAGACTCCTGTTTCTCTGCTGGTCAGATTGTGGTCTGAAGTGCGGGCAGCCAGAGTTCGTTGTTGACTGACCGAACCTGCCCCCGCTGACAGAATGGTTTTATGTTAGTTTGGCCTGATTGTTGTAATTACAGGAGGTGGCATGTATTTTAAGAGCTGTAATATGAAAGTGATTTAATTGCTGCTTGTTATTTAATGGAATATTAGTTGGCGGAGCTCAAACTGATGTTAAGTGAAGACAGACTGTGGGGTTCTACTGTTCTACTCAATGGCCTGACTTTTTTATGTTTTTTTTTTTTTTTTTTTTTTGTCACTTTGGATTATTTGGTTAATTATGCTTGTAACTCCAACAGTATTTTGAAATCATGTCCAGGAAAACAAAATTTTTAGTGGCTGTTTTTTCAGGTAACGTTTTTCAGACATTAGCTGTCGCACTGTGACATTTTGCGGTAAGGAGATCAGTCAAAGTTCTTTTTGTGCCTAAGACGTCAGTACGACTGCGGTTCAGTATTTATTTCACTTGGCAGACTCAAAACAAATCAGGGCTGCTGATGTAAAGATGGCTGTTCTGAAACTTGCTTTAGTCTTGCAGTTCCTTTCTGTATTGTGATGGATTTTCTTCTTTTAATGGCGTGAAGCAAGGCGCCAAGACAGGGTGAATGGGGAGACTACTCCCCCATTCCCACCCCCCCTTTACATTTCCCAGTACCATCTTTGTGCTCGGTACAAAAGGGCCATATCTGTTGGTGCATTGCTGCTGAGAATCTGGCTACTGCTATGGGCTCTAGGCCTGGGGACCTGGCCAGGGCTTCCTCTGGGTACATGGTTTAAGAAAATGCCTTGTTTCCTGCTGTGGGTGAGGTAGTGGGGGGGGCGGTCAGTAGCTTTGTGGTGGATTGAAATGAAGTTACTGAAACAGTGGTTTTGTGTTGCTTTTCGTTATGCTTGCAATCACTGTAAAAACAGCCGTGTGATCCAGTCGTGTCTCCTGGGATTCTTTTATTATAATTTTTTTTTTTTTTTTTTTTGCCTTTATGGGAGGTCTACTTTGCAGCGTTTCAAAGACAAACGTGTGCGTGTGAGAGTTGGAGGGAAAGCCTGTGGACCTGCTCGCAAAGGGCCTGAAAGACAAAAGCTCAGCCGTGAAAGCAGACAGGCTGGGGCATGAAGAGCCGGGGCCCGGCCAGTGGCTGCCCCCTCCCTGTGGCAAGCAGAGGCCTGTACCCAGTGACCGAGGGGGAGAAACCAGGCAGCGCGTGCACGCGCACACATACACACACACACACGCACACAAAGCTGTCCCAGTGCGCCAGTACTGTCCACCCTGGCAACCGGAGACCCTGAGGGGTCAAGACCATTACCATCTCATTACGCAGTGATAAAATACCTCCCTTTGTTTCTGTTGAAGCTGCTACAGGAAAGTGGGTGGGGGTGGAGACCAGAGTGTGGAAGCCACTACAGGATGTTAAGCATCTGTCTGCTGACTCTGGGGACCTTGAAGTGTCAGTATGGGCAGCAGGCAAACATGAAGCCCACAAAAGAAAGGTGGTGTAGGTGAAAGTGAGGAGATGACACTGTGGGACTTGACTAGAGCGGCAGTACACTTTAATACAAAATAGGCGCCCCGTTTTTTTCATGCTACGCATAATAAAAGCCTAGAACAGAAAATGCTCAGATGAGCATTCATGCACCAAATGGGAGAAGCACTGGAGAATGTCTGTTCTGCATTGGCTTTGGTGTTTAGATCAGTAAGTGTGTACTATGAATGCATGCAGTGTTTCCAGCAAAACTGCCGAATTGTTCAGTTTGTCGAAAAACGGCCAGTTGGATGAAGGTGGTCCCCAGAGATGCTTCTGGGCTCTTCTGTCAGTCCTGTATCAAATACTTCCTTTTAAAGTGATTGATGAAATGTAAGGCAGGATGAAGCCTAAATAAATAAATTTAAATGCATTTAATGTGCAAGGGAAACATTGGTGTGAATTGCATAAATTAATGTCTTTCAGAGTTTTAACATGGTTACAATATCTTGCCTTGTTTATGGGTCTGAGTGTGTGTTGGATAATGGTGTTGGATATGAGTGTGTGTTGACTGGAAAACCTCCACAGCACCTATTTTTGTAAGTCTAATTATGTTATTAAGGCCGCAGCAAATTGTTTAATTGGCTTATGTGCTCTTTTTGCAGATCCTGGGCTAATTTTGGTGAAATAGAAAGATTGCGCATGTTTTTCCCTGTCCTTTTAACTGGGTTTTCACACTGCCTCTTTAATCAAGTCAAGCATCAAAATGTATTAAATTGCAGTTTGTTTTAAATTGGAGCTGTGCTCATTTGGTTTCTTTCAATCAGTTCGTTTCATCCGATTCACGGTATTTTGGCAAAATATGCATTAAACACGATTTCCCAATTTGTAAAAGTCACGGGGTATTGTGCTCTGAATTTTGCAGTTAAACGTGACTGTTGGCAAACTGTGAGTTTTGAACTCGGGGTTGTTGCCCTCAGATCTGTTTTGTACTATAATGAGATGCCTGTTAGTACTGGGTATAATAATGTGTTGCCTATTACTGTAAAGATTGGTGCAAAAACGAACTACCTAGTAGGCTAATGCCAAATGCAGTAATGAACCACCTGTTAACATCACGTTACCCCTGCAGTGAACAAGTATAACAGTAAAACTAAACATTAAGGTAATGACTTAATCATCTGGTGTCAATGTGGTATCTGTCTTGTACTTTTGCTGTTTTGTTTACTGTCCAATCATGTTTGTGGAATACAAAATGAACATCTGCGATCTGGAGTTTAGTCAAGAGCACAATTCCGGGAAATGGAATAAGTATTATTACAGTTACTGGTACTAGCTGTATGTGTTTAGATGGCGTAGATATATTTGGTTTGATGCTGTGTTACAGGGTGGAAATAAAGAGGCTTTGTGACCGAAGAATAGAACAGGTAGGTTTGGCAGTATTCTCTGTATCCCATGTACCACCGATGGCCTTATTCTGGGTGTAGGACTCAAGGAAGGAGAGGAAGGTTGAGCAATAAATGTTTTAAGAGGACTCGTGAGTAAAACTTCACTCTATAGGTTTTTAGAGCTACTACCCAAAACTATCACAACCCCTTCCATGACTACAGTCCACTTGGGCTGGTTATCTGAAGGACTGACTGGAATTGGCCAAATGGGATTGGGGTTGAGTCAAGATGTAACTGGTTTCCTTTCTGCCGTTCACACCAACAGAATTCATGAGAAATCTGTCAGGATGATGCGGTCTTAACATGTCTAATGGTGCTTATTTAAAATAAATTTGGAAGCTTTTTGTTGTAGCAAGAGCAAAGACATACTGGTAAGGCTACATTTATAATAAAACGGATGATTCCATAACATTAAATTATTTTGCCTAATAAACGGTACAGCTCTGCTGTACACCTGTCAACACCATGTGGTTCGTGCAACGTTATATAACTCAAATCGGCTTCACTGGACATTTTGTGTCTTGGTTCAGCAATTCAAAATGAAGTCACGATGGTGCCTAAATTCCCTTAACGGTGCATTTTTGCAGCTTGCAGACTGTCTCAGGAATTATCCCCACGGTCCTCTGGTAGTTTTCAAAATGATGTAATGTGTTAACATTATATTCAGTTGGCTCACCCTATCATTAAGATATTTATGAGCATTACAGGGTCAAAAACAAAAAAGCTTTTCAAGTCAATGCAGTTGATGCATGTGGTTATATAGTAAGCAAACATTTCAATTACACATCCTGTGTTTGCATGTGGGAATGCAGTTACTGTATGGGCTCCACACACTATTTTTTCCGTTCTCCCTCTTTTTCAGTAGAAGTTTTTTTTATTTTTTTCTTCCTTTCCTCCACTTCCATTAGCAGATTGAGAGGAATTCAATTTCTTTTCTGGCAACAGGTATTGCAACAAATTGGCTGAAAGCACTTGTGCATCTGTTAAACAGACATAAACAGTACTTGCGCACACAATCCTCAGTCCCCCCATACATTTCCCCGATCCGTTTCCTGAGCCTCCTTTCTCCTTTTCATCAACTTAATCTCCAGTCCTCTTTTGACATAAAAGTCTACTGAGCACGAGACTTGGTTTTCCCCCAGACACATGACTCTGCTGTAGTGTGGGCTAGAAATGCTGCCAACTTCCCAGGATGCCGCTGTGCCAATATGTGGCCAAGGAGAGCAGGTGAGAGCAAGTGAGAACGTGCTGGTGCCTGTAATTGTGCAACAAATCAAATTGCAGGAATATCTACGGAGCAGACGAGTTACGCAGCTAACCTGTCATGCTTCTGGACTGCAGTCAAAGAGCACAATCCCAGTAAAGTCTGGGGAAAAAAATACAGTGACTGCATTTTAAAACGCTGTAGCACTTGTGTGTACTGCATGCAGTTTGGTGGAGCTGAAAGCCTTTGGTTTAAGGCTCTGAACATGAGTTACAGTAACAAGTTAATGTGAAACCCACTCTTTTATGTATCTTGCCTGTAAAGCCTGATACATCAAATAACAGCCAGAACAATTTTTTTTTTTGACATTGAAGTGTTTTTTGGACCCTCTGACAAAATACAAAAAATGTAAAATGTTTTGTTTTAGGAGGAAACAGACAAGTCAAGGTGGAGCATGGAGGAAATGGCTCAAATGCTAAAATTCACCATTTTGGAGCAAAGCCTTCAATGACTTTTTGTTGCAAGGTTTCTGTAAGAGCCTTTTTCTTATGAGCTGCCCTTACAGTCCAATATTTCTGTCCTCCCTCCCCAGTTACTAATTCCCAGTGCTACATCTCTGCCAGGTGTGGTGTCAGGGGAAAAAAAAACTGTGATGAGGATGTCTAGACTAGCCAACAGCTTCTTTCTTCAAGCTGCTCAACACCAGAACAAAGACAGTTGCGAACTGAATGAGCCCAAAGTTGACCCTTCTCACAGCAGCAGCATCCAGCTCGCTTTGATGTTCAGTCCATGTCTAAAGACTGGTCACCCCCTGTTGTTCACTGAAAGTTTTAGTCATGCTTTATTATATATTTACAATGCCTGTTTTTACAGTTTCCTTTGCATTACGTCTGATCTAATAAGACACGTTTGTGTCTGATCACCCAGACAAGTATACAGGCATATAAGAATTTTATAGTATCTTTTGGCACATGACAATAAAACAGAATTTATTTCAGATTTTTGGTTGTTTCTTTGCTCACTTTTCAATGATCTGACTTGTCTGCTGATTTGGTTTGTGAGCTGTTTGGCTTTTCTGTATTTTTTTTCTGGTTAGAAGGGGCATTTGGGAAAGGATGGTCAGATGGACTGTTAAATGTTTTTTGCACTTTAGGCTGCCTGGGACGGGCTCCAGGCCCCCCAAGTCCCTGTGCTGGATAAGCTCTGGGAACATGAATGGTTACATGTGTTTTTGTTGCTCATGAATATATAATGTAGATCTTGCCACATTTTCAGGTGCACCATATATTTCCTGGCCTGTTTCTGTGTTTTTCTGCGATTTCATGCTGTTCACAGTTCACGTATTGGACATGCAGCTGTGATGTTTTAGCAGCCCTCAACAGGGTCTTATCAAAGCTTGTAGGTGAGGCCAAAACGCCCACGCGAAGACCACTGCTTCCTCTGTGTCTGCAGGCATTTGTGGGGAGTGTTTTGCAGCTGGGGTGAGTGTGATCAAACAGGGTAAAATCTCTGAAAAGCAGCAACGGCTGGAAGAGCAGAGCCGGCTTTATTTTGTGTGTTGATTTTATTCTATGGATGAGGATGAGACTTTTGTGTACAGAACATGTTGGATTTAAAGTTATTAGGTTAGCAAGGAAAGTTTAGGGTGGAAAAACAAGGTTTATAAGGTATATGGGTTGTTGTACAGAGGCAAACAAGTGGACAAAGAATAAGATGTGAGTGAGAGACTGGTAGAGGTGTATGTTGGGACAATGTAGTGCTGATTTCAACACCACATAGTGTAAAACCCCATAATGTTCACCTCAGCACGGAGTGGAATAAAACCTGTGATGCACCAATCCGATATCAAAGACATAGTAATGACAAAAGACGACCGTTTTGTTGCCTAATGTCATCTTCCTCTGGGCCAAAAAGTAGCACTTGAACACACTGCAAAGACTACACCCAATGGCTAACTCACGTAAGGTCTGTGCCTGCATGAGAGGAGATAAGGTCCGTGTATCGTATTGCTTGCAACATATTGTGTACATGTGTGCGTCACACTGTCAGACAGCCTACACTTTCTTTGTGATGACAAAAAAAAACTTTCTTCAGACTATGACTATGCTGGTTATTACCTTAAAGGCAAAATGTACATTTAAGAATCTACAACAAAAAAGCTATCTGGGCAAAAAAGGGCTGTCTGTAACATGGTCACACTTCAGCTTTGTTGGAAAATGGAACCAACAGTGTTACAGTTGACACAAAATCATTATTGTATATCTTAAAATCAGCCATCACCCCCAAATAATTGTATGTAGTGGATGTATATGTTTAGTATTTCATAAATGGGTTCAGATTTACTTTAGTACCTGTAAATGTTTTAGTTAAAGCTGCTTTACATAATGTATTGTTATAATCAGTCAGTCCTAACATATCTTCAAACCAAGAGGAAAGCGTTTTTTAACACTGTTGAAAATGTAAATTTTCACAGCTACACATCAATTTGCTGTTAATTTCACTGCCACAGCTTTGCTTTCTAGCAACTGAGCTTTATATGGTAACTGCTTAAGAAGTAGTACCTACAATAATGCAGTTTCTCTTCTTGTGTGCTGATTCACTAAACTGAACGCCAATCAGAGTGGTCTGTCTCACCAACGCGGTCCGCCGCTGATTCAAGGTACTGATTCAGCTGAAAACTTGCCAACAGAGCTCTGACTAGGGCTGACGGTGCAGGACACACTGCCAAAACTACAACAGACACTCATCAACAGCCTGACATTGGCTGACGGTTGACCGCTGGCTTGGTGTGCCACAGGCCTAAGACTCATAGTTATGACCTTCACCTTCAGGTGAGTGAGTTTACATTTTTCAGCTGTGTTACAGTGTTTCATGTCCCCAACCCACTTCCCCTTGCTTTAACAAAAGCATAGTCAAATTATGCAGAGATCATGTTTAACATTTGGGCCATAGAAATACTCAATCTCTTAAGCAGAAGATATGAATTCGATAGTATGTATCCTACATAACTCTATGCCCTTGCCCACACTCTGGTTAATTAACTAAAAACCCATCGTATAAAATTTCTGCTGAAGTCAAAGGTAATTTGGACCAAAGTCTGTAATTTAATTTTGGATTGCTTGGCAGTTTGATGTAGATGCACTAGTGGCTTTCTCCAAATGCATTTGTCAATTTAAGCAAAAAGGTAGTTCCTGTCCTTTTTGGTGCCCTAGGCAAGACCCTCATTGCCCCAACACTTCTCACCTCTGGACCAAAGGCCATTATTTCCTAAATTGCATTCAGGGAGGGGGGTGTAGTTTGTGTGTAATCAGATGCCTTGATGAGGCCATTTCCAAAAATGTAGACTGGTGGAGGTAGATAGTGGTGCACAATGTCTTGCAAAGTGAACCCATTTCCAAAATTGCTGTCAGGGGACACGGGGATGTCCATTAGGTGCCTCCCCACATCTAGGTGGCCTCTACCTAAAACCAGCATAGTTGTCAATTCTGTGCTGCAATCAGTACCTTCACAAAAGTGATACAAATTTCAAAAATACAGTTCCACCTGAAATAAAGCAAAATTTTATTCACACCACACTCCCTTCATGTTAGAGGGGAATCACAGTAAGCCATCTCTTTATTCCTGCGTAACTTTGGACAGGAGCAGCTCAGGTTCTCTAGAGCAGGGCTTTTAAATTCCTGTCCTGGGGAACCCCTGTGAGTGCAGGATTTTGTTTCAGCCAATTTGTTTTTTTTTTTTTGTTTTTTTTGAATCTCAATTAGACATTAGACATATTGACTTTTTTCTGTAATCACTGCATCAGTTCAGAAATTCATTTTTCATTTTTATTCATTTTAATAATTTTAAAAGCACAAAAAGGACTAACTGTTGTTGTTTCTTAATCTTAAAATTTTGATGTACTTTTAAAATTTTTTAACCATTCTTGTTAATCCCTTAAATCACTGTTCCTAATTAAGTATTCTTTGTCATTGGCACCTGTTTCTGTTGTTCACTGATTATTGCAATTTGAATACAATTAATGATTACTGCTTTGAATGAAACACCATACCTGATTATCCAGACATTTCATACGCCAATTCTGCAGTTAGATCGACACTGTAATGTGTGGTTTATACTTTTTGTTATAGATCTTAAAGAGTTTTACTTTCAACTTCTTTGTAACTCTTATTTTCTCTAAAATTAAAAACTAAGTGCAGACAGATGTAAGTCAGTTCAGGAAGAATGCAGAGAACAAACAATGTAATTTACATTTAATTAAGACAGTGGCCAAATTTAAGTTAACACATTTTTTTTGGAAGAAAAACCTGCACCTATGGGGTGCCCCAGGATTGGAATAGAGAACCCCCGATCTAGGGCTCAGTTCCAGGTGCAGAAATGTTGTGGTGAATTGCCAACGGACGTAACGTAGTTTTTCATCAGGGACTTTATCCTGAGGCTTTGAATTTCTTTCTGCAGGTATAATCCAGCTATTAAAAAAAGACAAAGGTGTACATATGTTAAAATATTAAAATACTGTTATTGATACTAACATATGGCTGACAAGACTCATGAACCAGTACTATATTCTGTATCAGCTGTATATCTATTCAGAGTTAATTTTAGGTTCAGCATTTTGAATAAGTCCAGGAACTGTAACTGGGACTACTGGTCCAGTGTTTAATTCTTCAAGAAATGGCACAGTGGATCATTTTTGCTGTTGGCAGCTGGGTTAGGATGCCCTGCATTGTGACTGGACTAGAGGGGGTGGGAGGGTTTACTATGAAAGTTGATATCTGTGCCCTGAATTCTCTACTATAATTAGCCCTCTGTCACCCTCAGCGAAGCATCTGCTAATTTTGCCTATGTCTGTAATGAAGTATAATACACATGTGAGAGGGAACACAATGCCTTCTTACAGTGCTAGCCTGTGACACGGTCACTTTGTCTAAGAACAATTACCCCTATCAGTGTGTTATACTGATACAAGTGACCACTTATGACTGGTTATAAACAAACTCTACCCATTATCTATATATGATTACATCTGCTCTAAATGCAGGCTGCAATACCTGCTATAGGAGTGTTGTGTAGAGTGTTAAGGAAATCAGACTGCCTTCTGATCAGTGTAGAGAGGACTGAGGAGTGTGTTAGAATTCCTGCTTCTGTTACAGCAGGCCCTCGGTGGTGAGACATTACATTCCCTTGTTTATGTGTATGTGTATAGCCAACCATGCCCTTAACACTGCCATGAAGAGGCACACTGTAGCTCTGTGCTTTTCAGGATTCTTTTTAATTCTGACCCTCCAACACTCAACTGATACAATGGCTGCCGCCGGTTCCGTGCCTTCCGCAAGGAAACAACACCCGAGAAGGTTTGGCAAATGTCAGAATGCAGTTTAACAATGACGATGGTGTCTCTCTGGACGTGTGATAATGCTTCCCCTGTAGGTAAATGTAGAAGTCCTGTGTCATAAATAGCAGATATTACTTGACCTCTTATTTGCCTGATCTTGTCTGAGATGTGAAATGGTCACACTGTGTTTTCAGTTTCATTTTGTGTGCCCTGTAATGTTAAGAAGCCATTCAGGCACGTGATGGCTGTATGCTTTTGAAGTTATAACACTGAACAAATTAATAAAGAATTTCTGAGTCCTCGGCAGTGTGATGTATTTTTGCCTGCCTGAACAAGTTTCACTAAAACTTCACTGAAACTGGTTTTCATTTCTTATTTGTACCTGGGTACAAAAGGGCAATACCAGGCATAAGGTATACTATCTGGGCGTGTTATGAAAACAAGAACAGTGGTGAAATTATTTATTTTTAGAATGGCTTAAGCAGCTTATGTATACATTAGCCAGTACGTTGTACAACCTCCTTCCTATTTGCTTGGCTGGTGTGTGGACACAATGTGACTGTGCAAACACTGGGAATGTATACATAGCTATGCAAATTTGTGAGCATAGACACTGTGTCGACTTGGTTCTTGTGTTATGTTATTTTTGCTTGCTGTGCCAAGCAATACAGACTAAATTAAAAGCCAGTGTTTCCCACCTTCTCACATCAATTACTTATGTATATTTGTTATATCCTATACTCTAACCTTGAAGTAGCCAGTCTCACTATCTGTAAAAACACATCAAACTTCATTGGTTCGGTGGTTTTTCAGCACCGGAAACAAGCTCTCTGCGCCTTGCATGTATTATTAATGATGATTTAAATGCCATATGTGAAAAGGGATTGTGGGATGGATGAGACAGGCGTCCCCTTGTGTTGGGTCCAGCATACAGGAATACTTGGTCCGGGACAACAGGCCAGCTGTGTGTGGTGGTGGGCTGCCCTCTGACCCTAGCTGTTCATAGTTGAGCTGACTGTTCAAAACTCATTCTTTGTACAGACCCCTGTACACCACACACCAGCCAAGCCCCATAAGGATTTCTTATTTACTGCCATTGCCAAAATGTTTTTTACAGCACAAAAGCTCAATTCTGTTTTACAGCTTCCTATTATTTGACTCTTGTAGAGAGATGAAAGCTTAACCAGGAAGGTAAAGGGTTCTGCACTACATGGGACTGCAGTCTCTTAGGGAATTGGCAAAAAACTTCAATACATGTGTGCTTATAGCATGCTTCCAGTCCACTATTTGCATTAGGAAGGAAGTATACAGTTTCTGTATACAGCGGTCACAGTGATGTTTTCAAGGTTATCCCTGGGTTATATAGGTCTGTACCTGCTGTTTTTATTAGCATACACACAATAATGGAATACACACACACACACACAATAAAAATATTTTCCACCTTATACTACAGTGCCACCTTATGGAACAAATAAAGTGCAACATATTGGAGTGGGTCAAATTATTTTATATTAGCATTACAGTAAAGGGAGGTTAAATATCCCTTTTCAGGCGTATATCTTATTTGCATGCACATCTAAGATCTAAGTGCATGAACTAAAAGATATTCAGAAATACAATAATGAAGAGATGAAATTGTCTAAATGGTAAAGTCAAATAATAAAAATTATTAAGGATGGCCAAAAGTCACATAGCAAACAGGAACAATTTTAGATTGATAAACTGCAATTGTCATTGCGGAGAATCACCACAAGAGGGACTTGTAGTACAGGTTTAGTTAGGCAACTTGTATTCCCCTGCGCTACATGAAAATGGCCTTAGGCTACGATATCGAGTTAGTCTTTCTAATATTTTTTTACATAAGCTTTTTAGTTTGGGGGAAAAAAAATGCATGACAAAAATTGTCATAAATCCACAAAAAGGAGTGGTTATTATATCTAAATTTACAAAGTAGAACAACAGTTAAAACTTGTTAATACTTTTCAGCATTATAGTGAGTAAAATAAATCAGTTGAACAAACTACATTAACCACATTTCAGACTTGTTAAATGTTGATGCTACATGTTGATTTGACCGTGAACATATTAACTCCACCCCTTAACTGCAAATGTACATGTTCTGTCTGCTGTGAAGCAGTAAAGGTTTGTTTCGTTATTAAATTATTGAATTTCAAAATATGCTAGTGAAATATTATTATTATTATTATTATTATTATTATTAATAATAATAATAATAATAATAATACATTTTTTACACTGATCAGTGTAGTGGTAATGTGAAACACAAAATTCAGTACTACAGAATAAATGCTAATCGAAGTGTTCGAAGTTAACACTTTGTAGAGCAGAACAAAATGTTATTTGAGACGGTGTTAAATTTGAGTTAAATTAACACTGCCAATTTTTTTCTGTGTTTAGCCTGTTTGTATGTGTGGGCAGCGAAGCAGAGAAAGTGAGAGATTTCTGGCTTGAAGAACTGTTTTACAGGCTCCTTAAAATTGGCGTAGGGGGTTAGAACTTATGATATAATCAATAAGATTTACACAAGAAGCAAACGCAGAGTTATAACCAGACACAAGAGTGAAGTCTTCATTCAGGGAACTTAGTGTCCAGCACTGACATAAGACTGTCTAGTGTCAGACTATGAAAATTACCACAGGAAATGACACAGCAGTATTGTACAAGGTGCACTTGTTTGAACCTGAAAAATCAACTCAACAGGGAAGTTCATCTTGACAGCACATAAACCGAGAAGGAAAGGAATGAGGAATCTGACGTTATGAAAGAAGCATTAGTAATATGCTGAGAACTTGTAAATAAAGCAACAAATGTCATATTATGCACTCATACTTCTGCTAAGATGTCCTAGAGATGTACAGAAAACTGGTCATGACATGTGTAACCATTAGGGAAATTTTCTATTGGCAACAATAGGTATAAGACTGACAATACCCAGGAAAACGGTCAACTGCTCAACTACTGCTGAGGTTGCCATAACACATTTTATTCCTTTACTGGACAAAATATTAAGATAAAACAGAAACACAAAAGCACCAACACTAAAGTGGGTGAGACACAATAACCAGATCTCCGGCCCTAAAACAACACAGTACTGTTCTAAGCAATATAGCAAACCTACCTGTTTACTTTGTATGTTACAACCATGGCAAAAACATCCATTCTCTCTTACCTGTGAAGGAAGACTTGGAATGTTATCAAATGGGAGCTGGAAGTGAAATCTGTTTTTATGCAACCGTCAGCAAACGGTGAAAAGAAGCTGATCAAGGTCAGGCTTTATACTCATAATTGATCGCCATGCTGAGTTTTACTGTATGCTGTTGAATAGATGCGACTCTATTTTAAAATGCCACTCTGGAGGCCTTCTCTCTTCGTGTTCCACCTCCGTCCCCTGGGAGCGTGACTGAAGAAGCTCTCTGTGCCATAATTAATGAGCTGTTACCTCACAGACGTGGTAATTACAGAGTCCCAACGGCTCTACCCTCTGCTATTAGCTCTTCAAGTTAATGAAGCTACTGTGTAGAGCTGGTTTCAATTTGCAAATGTCAGCAATAATGCATATTCCGAACAAACGTTTTGCAATTCTTCAAGAGTAAATGTTTGCCGTGAGGTGACTGAGCCTTTCAGCAGCCACAGGATGGTAAACTACAGGTAGCCGGTGGTAACTCATGCTACTACACAAGGAAATAGAGAAGAAAAAAAAACAGGACAAAAGGTAATTTGAAAGATTATACTAAATCAACGATCTAAGCGCACACACACACACACACACACACACTTGTTGATTTTCTTTTTTATTCTCTTGGTTTTTTAAACAAGGGCCGAAAAATCAAAAGGATCATGAAGAAGAGCCTTTAGATCATTAACCACCTTCACACAGTAAAGTTTGACATTTTAAACTATGTTTCTGGATGTATTTAAATAAGATCACTTATACAAGAAGGAGGATTTAATTGCCAAGTAAAAAGGGCAAACATCACAGTAACATAAAGTGGATGTCCAAGAGTCTTTTGAATGTACAATTTATGCCCCTTTGGTAGAAACCAGAATGTTCAAGGGAAAGTCTTGGTGAAGTCCCTCATATTCTTCCTGCTCCCCTCAAATGTGTGACATTTCCTTTCCAAACAAGGAGCCTGTCCCACTGTCCAATCCACATCCAATCCACAAGATGTGTTAGAAAATGGCCTGAGCATAGTGTTGATTAGCCAAGGGGTGAGGAGAGTCGATCGTTCATTAAAACACCACTTAATGGAAGGCAACATCATCGGGGGACTGGGAGTGGACTCCCCAGTGCAGGAAGGTGGGGGAGGTCTGTATTTCCCCTGGACTGCTCTTATACTCTTTCCTCTGCTCTATCCAAGTTTGCTAACACATTAGACACACCTGGTACTGCTTGTCACTAAGTGAATGAATGAGAGAAATTCCACACTGCTGGAACAAACCATGTGGATTTTATTTTGCTCTGTGCAGAAAATGTATGCCAAAAGTCCACTATGACGTAATGAAATGTTGCTTAATATGAGAAGTTTTTACCGTTGGTGATTGTTCATCTAAGATGAGTTTTAGTCTGTGGGGTTGTTCAAATGTGCATCCAGGATAAATTCATAAATTCATAAATGTGTCAAATTAAGAGAAAACGTAGTCAGGACTTTCCATAATATGTACTTTGAAAACACGAAACTAAACCGATGCCATCATTTACAATAAACATATGAATCAATTACGTAATTGCCACATCCTTGTTTGGTACACGATTTTCACTAATTGACTAATATGCTTGATTGTATGAGTCATGCATTTTATACACAAACTTAATGGATAATAACAGTGGTAACGTAACTTTATATGTTGTTAGGTTTTGTAAATGTGTGTTACACAGGAAACGCACACCTTGTGATATGTGTGACCTGCTAATTGTTTAACTATTATACACCAGACAGAAGATAAATCAACTCAGGTGTTGTTTGTTGCATCTAAAATTTTGACCTTGCAAACATGGTTTAAAATCCACTTCCGACTGTGTTTCCTACAAAGTCTAAAAGTTTAGCTTAATGTTATAGCCATCAAAACTGGTGTTTTGCCATTCAGCACAGAAAGGCTGGAATTTCACATACTGTCTTGGAAATTCTGCTCATTTGCATTTTGAGGCTAATATACAGTGATAATGATTTATGTTCCATAAATAAACAAGCACAGAAGTGGGAAATAAAAACACTTCATAAATTTCTATGACTGATATTAATTAATAGTACCAGACATACAAACAAGACTACACACTGTTAGTGGTGTCGATAAGGTGATAAAACAACTTTCACTATCTCGATATGAAATCTAAGATTAGCAACATAACTATGCCATCTGATAGTAATACGAGATAAACATTTTAAAGCTGCATTTTCATCTCGTACACTTACTCCTTATCAAATGAACAAATTAAATTACGTCTAGCTTATGCGTAAAAGAATCAAGAACTTGTTGCAGAAACAACACATTTAACTTTAATGTAAAATAATGTATGCAAAATGTATCTTGTGGCTGTATTGCGTAACATTTATTTTATACCTACAACTGAAGAAGTACTTTAACAAAGCATTTCTTTTTTGTTGTCGCGTGTTTGTACAATGTACATTTTATACTCCTATTTTTATCTGCGTCTTACAGACATATCTATAACGACAGACTTGAACAATGAACCATAATTTAATTATACTTAATTAAATTATTATTCATACATTAGATTAGATTAACAACTTTTTCTTTTGACTGATGCTGGGCTCCGCGTGACTATCTAAGTGATAAATGGGCCAAAGATTGTCAGTATGAGTGAATTGGGGAATTAGGCGAGTGACAAAGCGGTGAGTCAGGCGGCCTGAGCGCACGTAGGGCGGGGCGTGGCCCTCACCTTCCCGGCTGCCGCAAAAGTCCATCGGCAACAAAAAGCGAACAGCGCCGGAGTTCGCTTTGCGGAATTGGTGCGCGCGCGCCTTTAAGAGAACAGACGGCGTCACTGGGCTCGTGACGCGCACACGCTGCGCGCTGCAAATGTGGGCAGGAAGAGCGCGTGAGAGCGCACCGATCACTCCCTGCGCGGAACGCGTTGCACAAGGAACGGCGGGGCCGAACATGTCATATTTCTAATGCTGGGGCACGCTCGGAGACAACCCCACTCGCATCCGAAACAGCGATCGTGCAAGATCACCCCGCAAACCCGAAGAGCGGCCGCCGGAGGAGCAGATCTGCTGGCGGTTTGAAAAGGTCGGGGCGGCCAGCGGGTGGCGAGCGCATTCGAGAAAAAGGCGAAGGGAGAGCGGCTGTTGCTGGAGCCATGAGAGAATACAAAGTAGTCGTGCTGGGATCCGGCGGAGTGGGCAAGTCGGCGTTAACAGTCCAGTTTGTTACTGGGTCTTTTATAGAAAAGTACGATCCGACGATAGAAGATTTCTACAGAAAGGAGATCGAAGTGGACTCCTCGCCCTCTGTGCTTGAAATACTAGACACAGCGGGAACGGAGCAGTTCGCCTCCATGAGAGATCTCTATATCAAAAACGGGCAAGGCTTTATTTTGGTGTACAGCTTGGTAAACCAACAGAGCTTCCAAGATATAAAACCAATGAGGGATCAAATCATACGGGTGAAGAGGTACGAGCGAGTGCCCATGATCTTAGTCGGGAACAAGGTGGATTTGGAAGGCGAGAGAGAGGTCTCTTCCGGGGAAGGCAAGGCGCTGGCGGAGGAGTGGAATTGCCCCTTTATGGAAACTTCAGCCAAAAATAAAGGCTCGGTCGACGAACTGTTTGCAGAGATTGTCAGGCAAATGAACTATGCTTCAGCGCCAAACGGAGACGACCGGTGCTGCTCCTCTTGTGTCCTTCTCTAAAAACGCGCTGTTTTCTATATAAAGTTTGCAACGGCGAGCGACTCTAATATAATTAAAAGCAAAACAGAGGTTGGAGACTAACAAGTTTGCCTGAAAACAAAACACAAACGCGCTCTGGTGTTGGTTGTCGTCAGTATTCGAGAGTGTCCTGCTGTCTTGCACACTTTTATCTCACGACGAAAGACAAAAAAACATAAACCAGTGTTTACATGCAGAATACTTGAATGTTCTGGGATTTTAGGAAAAAAAAAAAAAAAAACTTTCAACGGACCCTTGCATTTTGGAAACTTGCCCGGTGCCTCGTTATATGGTGATATTTACAGTTTGACAAAGGACATTCGCTCGTTTCATCATTTTATTTTTATTATTTTATTTTTTTTTTTTTTTGTGGAAGTGTGTTGCAGGGATTTTTTTTCACCGAGGTCTGCGCCTCTCCCTCCGGCTTGGGACGGATCAAGAGAACTACTTTGAGAGGGGAGGGGGACAGGGACGGGATGGTCCCTCCACGGAAACCCCGGAGCAATGGATGTCCCTTAAGGAATTCAGCCGGGATGGAGTATTTCTGCAGCGCTCTCAATGCGCACCATTGATGTCTTTAAAAGTGGCAGATCTTGAACTCCAGCCCCAACTTGAAGTCGCGCTGGAGCTCAGCCACACCGCGGACGTGGGTACCAACGTGTCTGTTCGGAAGGGGGGGGCGGGGTAGAAATGTGATCAAAATAAGTTTTTCTAAATACCCCATACGGTTTGGATTGAAGGACAGAAGAGGTATTTTCCGTTGCTAAATTTAACGGGCGTAAGACTTCGTTTTGAAATTGTCCTCGTAATGTCAGCGTAAGAAACGCTTGTGCTTGATGAGCGCTGCCCCTCAGTGTTCCCCGGGACCTTACAGTAGTGACGTGGGGACAGCGACAGTCCCACGTCCAGTGCCTTCCAAAAAAAAATCAGCTTTTCAATTTAGTGCCAATCTCAGAGTCCCTACAAGAATCTCATTATATGGCAATCCACAAAGTACTTAACTGTTTCACTTTGGTTAATCTCATGGGGTCAGGGACTACACTTAAAAGCCTGTTGTGAATAAAAGGCAGTTTTTTTTTTTTTTTTTTTTTTTTACCCTCTCATTATGTTTGGATTTTAAAATACAGGTCGTATGTTGGATTGAGGTATGGCTGAATTTTAAGAGAAATTCGCAGGTACTGGAATACCCTGACTTCGCAGAACCACTCCTCACCCCAGACCAATTACAGCAAAGGGTTTTTTTTGTTGTTTGTTTTTAACAATGTGATGTACCATTGGAATTCTAACCAGATTGTAATTCTAATTTCAGACCAGCCTTTTAACAGCTGTCTGTCTGTTTTAAGACTTTTAATACAAATTGCATTTTTAAAAAAAGCACTATGGTGTTCTGGCTTCATTTGGTGTGCAGATCTCTCTCTTTCTGTGTACCTGATGTCAAGTATGTTTTGTAAGTCATGTCGGTGTGGTGTTTGTTTCACTTTCTTGTGCGTTACTTGATCTCGGGCGACGTGACGTGTGACCCAGTAACAGATATGTTATGTGGTTTGAGAAGCTACATATGCTTCTTGTGTGGGGGGCTTCTGTTCTGTTTTGAAATGACGACTTCATGCTGACAGGTTTTTTTTTTTTTTTTTTAATGTCAGGAAAATAACTAATGGCTGTATGTAGGCTATTAGGACAGGTCGCACAGACGTGACAGGCTGTCTACTGTCACTGATAGCAGAATCTGCAAGTAGGTGTTTTGATGTTCAACTTGCTGGTAATTAAGAGGCAAGTTAGTCTTGGTCTTAATTGTGCTGTGTTGGCAGAATGTCTGTGAAGATGTTAATTACTACAATGGATATGAGAATTTGCTGTTTATGGTAGCTATGTTGGTTGTGGTTCTCAAACTGAAGAACCATTCCACTGGTTACCATGTTAGGTCAATTTTTTTTTTTTTTTATTTTTATTTTTTTCTTCCTCCATGCAGTTTGTTTTAAAAGCAGAGGATGGTGAGATGTGTAGTGGTCATGTACGCTTAAGATGTTTCAAAAAATATTTCTGTGTAAGTGTGGTAATGTACTTCATTCTGTTTTATTTATGCATTTACTTTTATAGGGCTTCATTTGCAGTTCACTTCCTGTATCGTGTCGTGGTGTGTGAGCTGTGAATCCATTATATCTAGTGTGTGCATGTGTATTTACTTTTTTTTTTAAATGCTCAGTGTTGCAAAATGCATTTTTCCTTAGGGCTTTGGAAATTTCCTTGCTACTGTTGGGAGCAGCACATAATAGTTGCTTGTACCTGTGGGCTCTAAATCACAGTTTGAGTTGTTGGTTCTGCCTGCTTCAACATATAGCTGAGCAGGAATTTTTCTCTATGTGAGTGGAAGAGTCCACAGGAGGGAAAACAGGAATGATTGCTGCCATCTGCTGGCAGGGTTTTTGATAACCTGGTTATTTTGAAATATTGTTTACCATTAATTTTTTTTTTTTTTTTTTTTTTTTGGTCTTGTAGGATTTTATGATAGATTTTGCCTGTTTGAACACGTGTGGTGTACTCTGCTGGACTGGCTGTTAACAAATGGTTACATGTTTTTAGTCCTGTGTCCAGCCCTCCGTTTGACTTTTTCCATTACGTTTTTTCCAATTGATATGATGCTGGTAAACGTTCACCTGAGTGTGTTGAATGTCGCTGGCAAAAATGGGTAGTTCAGAGGCAGATGCTTTAAAGTTGTTTATCCTGAAGCGTGTTGAAAATGAGAGAAACAATTGTGTAAAATGGTTCCTGTTTTTCTGTGTGACAGACTACTTCCTGTTGCCCTGCTTCTCTGAGGCAGTCCTGAATAAGCAGCTGACAGTGGCTGTGCATTGAGCTTGATTACCTCTCGCACTCTTCCTTTTTCTAACAGGTGTAGTGTCTACAGGTGTGAACTACCCCAGGCGTTCAGCCCTGCAGCTTGTTGCTTACTGGTTGTGATCAAAGGCGTGTGTTGCAGGTTTTGGGTCCTCGCTTTCTACGATTGTGGACTCTGAGTGTTGACAGGAGGACGGGCCCGCGGAGAGCTCTGTCCCTTTAATAACAAGTCCGGAGGAAGTGTGACATGTACCAGTTTAGGGTGCCTGTGTCCGTGAATGAGACGGGAAGGCAGCGCAGCCGACGTGTGTGGGTGGTGATTTTTGTGTGCTGTAACCTCTTTTAAATCGCAAATTCAGTCTGCGTTGGAATTAAAGAGCTTGCAGCTCTACCATGTTTACAGCACAGAAGGCTCTGGCCAGTTTACGTGGTAAACGGTTCCCTAAGTGCTTTTTGTGCTAGTTTTCAGGTTAGCGCACATTGTACTGTGATAATGTGCTATATTTACTTCGCAAAAAGAACTACTTTCTTTTCTTTTTGCTTTGAACCCAGTTTATTCATTTAGGGATTTATAATTTTTTTAAATATACCCCTCTCGGTATAAAACTTTAATGGCACGTGTGTTTTACTTTTCAGTGTTCTGGTTTTTTTTTTTTTTTTTTATACTGTCGGTTTAGTACAAGGCCTGAGTCATTTGTGTTTATTATGATATGATTTCCATCAGTAAGTGGTCTTTTTAATATATTGTCAGTTTGCTTTTCCCCTGAATTTGCTTTTCAAATAGACTGCCTTCTGAAGAATATTAGTGAAATCTTCGAGTGTGCTTTTGGGTAATTTCTGACACGGTGAATACAAATGTCTGGTCTTTGTCAGGTTAAAGGAATAACATCCATAGTTACGTTATCTCCCCTCTGTAGTTAAGTGTATTGGAGAAAAACCGTCGCTGTGCAGACTGAAGGCAGAGCGCTTCAGCTTCTGGGGTTGTTAGCCTGGGGCAGGGCAGCGGCTGAGTGCTGGGAATATCCCTGCATTCCTGTCGTTTTTCTCATGCCGCGCTGTTAGCTGCCCGGGCCTGTCTGAAGCCTGGGTCTGTGGCAGGCTTGTCCAAACACAGCACGGAACGGAGCGAGGGTCGCGAGAGAGGACCTGGCGTGCTTGGCATGGCGAGGGCGTGGAGTGCACGTGCTTTGCCCACACTTGAGCAGAGTCACAGCAGCGTCACTCCTTGCCTTTTAGCTGATACGGTGCATTCAGGGCCCTGTGTTGGGTTATTGCGCTGGGGCATGCGAGCGTTGTGTCTGCAGTGCAGGGATCATTACCCAGCCTTGTACTGTGCGTTGTGTAGCTACAAGAATATAATTTATTTATTTATTTATTTATTTTTTTTTTTCTCCCCCCCCTTTCTTTCTCTTCAGGCGTAGGTGTCTATACATCCTCCTACTTGTCTGTCAGTTTGCATGTAACCAGTAAATGACAAAGTATTAAAGTTCAGTTCAATTTATTTTTAAAATGTGCCTATTACAACAGAGTTGCCCTAAGGCTGTTTTCAAGCTCCAGAATACAGAACAATACATGGGTTTAAGACATGACAATTCAGGTAGAGGAACAAAAAAACTTCAAAATGTGGAGGGGGGGAAAAATTGTACACTACTGGAGGTTAAAGGTCATCTGTTTGCCCAACCTCTGTGGGCCTGCTTCCATACATGACAAAATCAAACTACGAACTATGTAGTTCTGAACATTAACATGAAGTCCCTCCATCTCCCAGATCTAGGTGTACATTTCTGTGTGCTGACAGGACCTCCTTGAGTAAAGGACCTCTTGGGTCAGTAGCTCTAATGCAACATCTTGTAAATATGTTGCCAGTTTTTTGTTTTCTTCATTTTATTTTGAGGGAGATTAATTAAACTGGGAAGCAGGTTAATGGAAGAACTCAGTACTGAAGTTCGCTGTTTCTGGTGAGTGCTTCATTCTTTCTCAGTGCAAGTTTCCTGCCTGAAGTTGGTATTTATAGTAAAGAGAAAGGTGGTCACAGAAACCTTCTGAGATTCTGTTTTGTCACATTTGTCAGTTGAAGCCGTTACGGGTTTAACTACTGGGACAGAGCTTTGTGTGGGAGCAAGATGCACGAGGCCGGAACTCGGAAGAGAAACAGGAAGGATTTGGACAGTTTTCAAATACTCTGACAGGAAGTGACTGTTACTGCTTGACCTTTTTGCCCCTCCAATACAACTGTACCAGAACAACTTTAGTGCTTAGTAGCTGATAAGATGAATACATGCATCTTGAATTCTAAAAACTTTTTTTTTTTTTTTTTTTAATAATCTAAAAAGAGCTCAAAAACGGTGAATATTGAGAGCTGCTATGCAGACCTCAGATGGTTGAGTAATTAGTTATATTGTGTCTTAATTGGAGACAGCATTACTTTCCCTTTTGGTTTCGAGACGCTTGCCTAGCGGTTCTGCTGGGGTGGAGCTTGAACGATGTCCACTTCTCGCATTTGGCCTGTCTCCAGAGATCATTGCAAGAGCCGCAGTCTAATCTCCAAATATTGATCAAGTAGAAATTATCTAAATTTGGAAGTACATGGACTGGAAAGCTGGTTGCTGGCTGTGCGGCCCAGTGGGGTCACTGCCTTAGTTTGTCTGCTTCTCTTCTTGTTTAATGGCTATAAGGTTAGACACTAGCAGTGTTAAGTGATGCAGGTCTGTTTATAATGTGGTAAACATTAAAGGTGTCTGGGGTTTTGGCTTTTCCTGTTAAGAGTATATTTAATGACTGTATATGGGCTGGACCCTGTAAGCTATGTTGTGGCTGTATCTGGTCACATGTCTTAACTGTCATGCCATTGGCTCGCACTGTTTTTCCAAATAGGCAGCCGTAGTAATGCACATAAGCCTTGTGGTAACAAACAGGTCACTTTGCTTTTAGCTGTGCGGTCTGATGTTGTAGTAGCAGGTGTGATTGTGTGTGAGTGAGAGAGAAACGGAGAAAGATACATTGGATCTTGTTTCTCTGCATGTCCGTGTAGGTTCTAGCTATAACTGCGCAGTGGAGCATTGGTATGCAGTCGATGTTTACCTGCAGCATGCAGTTTGATCAGCTGTGTGTGTGTAAATGCATGTCATTATGCTACATTGAACATTCAGAACTCAGTGCCACTTGGAGAGACTTCTTCCTCCAGCAGCATTTCGTTCTGTCTTTGGTAGTGTCCAAGTCTTTTAAAAATGAACGTTTTTTTTTTTTTTTAATCCCCCTGCCCTAACTAGAACTTTTAATCTCAAAGAAAAAAGCCAACTTTTGAAAACCTCTTTCTCCGAATACAATCACTCCATAAATACATTAAGTATGTGCTCATATTGGCTGTAGTGTTCTGTTGATGGTAGTTTGAACCTTGATGCCTAAATAGGCAGTAAATCACTTGGGGGGGGTTTGTGTTATGCTAAAAATGGCAGCTTTGTCTAAGCACCTTCTTTTCCTTGAGTTTCCGGATCCTCTCCGTTTTGCCTGTGAAGTTTCATTAAGCCTCGCAGGATTTCCAGGATTCATCCGAGCTCCTATTGTCCCTCTTTCAGATATGACTCATCCAGATGACATTTAAAACCGCCTCCTTCCTTCTCAGCTTTTTTACACCTGAAAGAGGTGGGCTTCTCTTTCTTTCATATGCAGCGTACACTTTACAAACACAATGCAGATGGGTAGGGGTGATAATGTGGCTTTATTCTGTTCTCAAGCCCGATGTCTTATTGATGGTGCTGTTCCATATGGCCGTATGGAGACTGGGAGATCTGTGTGTGGGGCTGCATGCATGATTGTGAAATACTTGTGTTATTTATGCAGACGAAACAAATAGTTCAGTGGACATCAAACAGTAAAACGAAAGTTTAGTGGATATAAAAACAAGCAAAAACAGCCATCGTATGTACAAATGTACATGGTAATCTGAGTTGGTTCAGTACTGGGCTGTAGTAATACATGAAAAATGACTTGGAAAGGTGTTGGAAAAAAATTAAGGCGTGGGTGTGCCTAGTTTACACCTGGCCTCAGTGCCATTTAACCCAGATAGATTGTGGGGCCCATGTCTTTCTGAATGTCATCAGTGCCATACCAGCCATGCTGTAGTTTCAATATTTTAAGAGGATGTTGTTCTGTCCCGTTGCCTACTTTTTCTCAAGCAATATCCAGATGGTCAAGACATCTTCCTCACAGCAGAAATGCAGGATGGTGCTACATGCTTCGCCAGGCCAAACAACTGAGCCTTTCCACTCGTTTCAATTATTTTAAAGTAGAAAATTACTTGAGGTGACTCTTTTGTTTTTAGTAGCTAATTTATGTTCCGTACCTGAAGTGGAGTGCTTCAGGTTACAATGGGATCTGACGTATCCACTGAAACAATGGAGGTGTCTGCAGCGAGTTCTCTGTGCACACACGCGCGCACACACACGGACGCACATAAGCCGTGAGCACTCAGTACCTGGAATTGTGCACCTGGCTGAAGAGGGAACAGAAGCGTTACGTTGTGCAATTTTTCAAGCAGAGACCTTTGAAGCCCATTAGCGGTTATCCTTCATCAGGAAAGGACTGACAGCCTTAGTTGGCACAAAGCAGTCTGATATCACAGGAGTCTACCGTTTCAAAAGGGGTACAGAGGGGGGGCTCATGCAAAGTAATGAATTTCAAAACTGAAGATAAACAATATGGTTATTCAGCTGTATTGGGGAAATCAGGCGGCTGTCAGCTCACAGAAGCAAAGCTTGATTCGGTAATTTTGTAGTAGTTGGACATAGACACAGCAATGGCACCAATCATGGGTTATATGCATGTCTGTTTCCATTTCATTATGTTCACAGAAGTATGCATAACTGTTTTCTAAAACCCCTCCGTGATCATGTTTCAGTTTCATCACTGCATGATAGTTTCTGTTGCGTACGTGTGTGCGTGCGGGCACTTGCGCTCAGGGAAGTTCTTTTTCATGTCTACAAGTAATGTTTCTCAGACGTGAGCAACTACCCTCCAGCTGGGTGGAAGAGGTGGGCTCTTATGGTTGGTGTTTACCCAGCAGGCTCTTAGCAGAGCCACACCCAACCCAAGCCATGGTGTGGGCCCCCTCTCTTGTTCTCGAAGCTCGACAGCAGCAGCGCTGCATGAACAAAATGCATTGGGGTTGGGGAAATTGCCAATATCAAAATGATGCCGACTGTGACTGAGATTGCGGAAAGGTGACTCAGAAGTTTTTATGCATTTCCTTTCCAAAGGAGAAAATTCCACATTATATGTTGATCCAGCAGGCACCCCCCCACATTACGAGCTTAGTTTTGGACAGAGAGCCTTTTGTTTCCTGTCATCCTTCACGTCATGCAATGACACCGCAACACTGATTCACCCCAGAGGTTCTAAAACTCGGGACAGGAAAAACAAACCTGCGTGCTTCCTTGCTGAGAAAGAGGACGGGCCCTTTGCATCACTTTTGCAAAATCATTGTTCAAGTGAGGACAGTTAACTGTATAAGCAGGATAATGCCTTTAAGAGTGGCAGTGCTGAGGCGGTCTGGCACTGGCTCGAGCTCTGTGCTGTGGAGGTTTCTTGCGTGGCGTTGGGAGACGCGCCTCCCCTCCTTGCTGAGAGCTCAGTTCTCTGTGCCACAACATGAAAGCGGGGTGACTTACACTGTGCTTTGCGGCTCACGTCCTCTTTGATACAGCTGTGCTCTTCCGGTGTCCACAGACAATTCTGACAGAGCTGCATGTCTCAGTGAACTTTTTTTTTTCCTTCTCTCTCTCAGAACTGCCTGATCTGTATAGTGTTTTTTTTTTTTTTTGGTGTCTCTCTCTGTCGTCCCCTGATGCTGCTGTGTCTCCTGACCTGCCTGTGCTGCTCTCTGTGTTCCCTGGTGTATGGTGGATTGCTGTTGTGCCACATGTTGAGTCTGCCTTGCCTAGCTTGGGGAGCACAGTTGTCTGACAGCCAGGCAGGAAGGAAGGAAGGGTGGGTCCTTCGGGGACTTCCTGTCATGCTGCAAGTCAGCGCAATGTTGAGTCTTCTTACTCATCTGGAGGACACACACACACACACACACACACACACACACACACACACACAGACAGTTGTTTCTCAAGAATTTATGCAAAGATGCTTGCGATAACAGTCCTGAGGATAAAGGTCAAGGATCTTCACAAAGGATGTTTGTGAAAAGCTGGCATTTTTTACTGTTTTAATTTTAAAGTTGTGATCATTCTGAGTAAAGTTGTTTTAACTTGGAGAACACGTTTTATTCTGCAGAGGAGCACAAATTGTAATTGTCTTAGCCTTTATATTCCCTAAGATCTGAAGGATAACTAGAAAGCGGATTCTTGAGAAATCCTAAAGCATTATAAATTCATACTTTACTGTAAAAATGAACTTATGTAAAAGTTAGGAAAAGAACCCAGTTGACTTTTTTGAAGTGAGAAGGAGGAGCTGGAGTACTTTGCAAGTGTATGATTTGTCCCAGAAATTGTGATTTGATGTAATCTCATCAAGAAGGAGAGCTACGCAGGTCATATGACACTTGTTCTTGCTGTACTTTTTATTTATGCTTCTGGTGACCTGGAGGACTCTTGCAGCAGCCAATCACGTGTCTCCTAGTTGTTCAGACTCCCTGACGTGGCCTTCCTCAGATTCAGACTCAGGTTAATACTCCAGCAGTCAGCCTTTATAAGCTTTTCTGCCATATGCACAAGGGGTTTTATGTTACAGTCTCACCCCCCCCCTACAGTGAGACCCCTGCGACAGTTTTTATGTAGGGACAGGGGTCAGCAGGGGACTGGGGGGGGGGTTGGGTGTAGGCCCACCGTGTGAGCTGGTCTGTCTAGTCTGGAAGAAGGAATAATCACCCCTGACTTTTGTGTTTTGTTTTGTGTATCATCACTGAATAAAAAAAAATGTATATATTGATTTAGTTATTGGTTAATGCTGCAGGGATTAGCCTGGTAAGGGTCAATGCCGTGAGTTTTATGCCACACCAGAGGTATTCTAGCTTAGTTTTGTTCTTCGTACTTATTTTCCATTGAAGATACAAGACGATGACGACAAGATGGTTCTCTGTAATCTGTGGGTTCTTTACTAAAATACTTTAGCTGTAATCTTCAGGGCTACTGCTACATCTCATCCACCCAGTGCATGTGCATGTGCGTGTGCGCAATTGTAAGTACGGTGTGTGTAATTGTGACGTTTTGCCTTTGGAGCGATCAGAGTGCGAGTCAATACGTCCCTTCATCTACACACCTGGAGCACAGGTGCAAACTTACAGGGCTCTGAACATGAGCAAAGGCAGCTGGGCTCAGCCATGGCCGTTTCCCACAATGCACTGAGGCTACTTTAGCTCTGTTGTAATCTCCCAGCTGGACATGTTACCTGTTGGTTGCATGTGTACTGTGGCCCTTAACATGTTTCTCCAATTACATCCTCTGCAGCATCCAGCTACAGCAGATAAACCACATCTTGGAGTAACATCATCTTTAGCACCTCCTTGCGTATATACACGCATACGCTTCCTTTCTGATTGGCCAGCGTGAACTTTTATTTTTGCCTTTTTGCAGTTCATACCACATCTGGCCAAACCACTGGATTCCAGCTAGCTTTCTGAAACACGTTATTTGTGGACCTGTGCTTTGATGTGCACTTGTTGATTAAAGCCACAAACTCGCATGTGTTCACGCAGCCGAAAGGGCGAAAAAAAAAACACTACACTTACATAGACTAGGAGAATACGTGCAGAATGTCAGCCGATTGACCGCAGAAGCTGTTTTGTCAAACATGTCACAGACAGCATGCATAAAAGTACTACATGTAACATCCTGGTCCACTGAGCAGCTGCTTTTTAGTTTGAGATGTACAAAATATGTCTCTAACAACTATGCCCTCTCATCCTCAGATAAAGTAGAAGATTCTACATTTGACAGGAGCTCTTAACAAGCCGCTATAAAATAATTATTTAAATTACAAAATAATTGGTAATTGAAGAACATAAAGTAGGGTTTCATGTTGATTAGAGAAGGGTAAAGACTACTGTCATTGGTCTTTTCATGAATCTTTTTTCAATCCTTCACTTAAAAGACTTTTTTCAAACCCTGTATAGCATTAGTTTGTGAGCAAAGCTACTTACAATGTTGCTTCAAAATAATGCTTCATGCTAAAAATTCAGCTGAATAGTAGTAATAGTAATAATAAATCACATTTTAATAATTCTGTTATTGTTCACTTCTGGCATGTCCTACTGTAAATCCAAAGTTGTTTAAATTTAAACTATAATTTTCAATGTTTAATAATTTTAATATATATATATATATAAAAATGAATGTAAACACTGGTTCTTTAATTTCTGAAAAATGCAAGGGAACACCTTATTTTTAAAACTTTTTAAAAATCACTTATCCAGCTTTGCAGGGAGCCCTGACTCAGTACAGTTTTACACACAGTAAAATATGCTAAAAAACAGCTTTTAGGAGGATGTGATATATTGAGGTGAATACAAAAAGTAATATTAACAATGAAGTCACATGTTTTATATTTTAAATATTTATATGAAAACATTTCTGTCCATTTATTTAGCTAGTTCTGCATTTATTACTAATAAAGTCTTTAAGCACTTCTTGGGATGGCTAATCGTTAAATGGAACGTAACAGTGTATTAGTTTTTTGTGGGGAAAAAAGTGTTGAATAGTCAAGACGTAACAAGCTCTGCATTCAACATTTGTGAGACTTCAGACTGATTCATTATGTAGGTTTGCTGCTTTGGCCAAAACATGATTTTGGAATAGACCTTCATTCAGCAGATTTTGTCTGTTATAACCCGACTCCAATAAAGGCAGGTCCATTGAATCAACAGTCTAATGCACAGTAAATTAAGCAGCGGGAAAATAAATCAATAAAGCGGGGCGATGTTATCCACACTCTGTGAAGTTGCAGCAGCTTTCAGCTCCCTAAGGACTCCTAACAGACTTGACTCAACAGTACTGGAATCCCTCAAAAAGATGCATGCAGGGTTTAGTAAAACAAGTAGGTTTGCAAGACAGCTACGTGTTTCTGTAGTCACTTTATGATGTGAGAATTCTGGGAATCGTGATGAATGGTGTGTTAGCTCAGCCAGTCTTTATAGAAGCTGACTTTTGTAAACTGCAACTTTGAGAAAGAGGAAACATAAGGGAAGTCAACAGGCTCTGGGGAAAGATCATCACCCCCCCCCCCCCACCACTTTCTTTGGTCCAACTTTATTAAAACTATGGCTACAGCCTGGAAAGTAATCTGGTGGGCATGGAGCATGGGCAAGTTTTTTCGAAACAAACGGCTCTCAGAAGAAGCACACTGCTCTGCTTCCTAAAGCTTTCTCAGTAGGGGCAGTTTTCCTGCCTGAGAGGTCCATGCTGACTGTCAAAAGACAGAAGGAGCTTTTCCTCTATTACAATGTAAGCCTTGCTTTTTTTTTTTTTTTTTAACTTATTGTACCACCTGTGGCTTTGGATTTTGCTGTGAGAGTTTCCCACCTTCTTCTTAAACAGCCTGCGGCACTCCAACATCACAGTATGTCTGCATGATTTATCTGAAGGGATGTGGTGCAGAGGTGTATAAATTTGGGGTCATTTTAAACTCAGCTTTAGTGTCGCTGTAGTATTAATTGACATGTATCTATGTTTCTTTTACTGGAAGAGAGATACATTAGATCAAGAAGGCTGGAACTTTATAAGAATGCCCATTTAGCATCGTACTTTGATCTCAGGTGGGATTAAGTGTTCCACAAGCTATATGGCTGTAATATAGAAACCTTTCAGTTTTAATCCAAGACCACACATTTTACAAGTGTTATAATGCTTGCTGGCAGGTCCCATTTTAGAGCAATTTGTCATGTATGTAAACACCCTGTTATTTGTTCACCGACAAATTTTTGAAACGGAAACCCTTATAAGACACATATAAGCAATACTCAATCACTCTTGCAAGAGAGCACCACTTGAAATCAGCAGAACACGAATGAGAAACAAAGATATGGAATATTTTCTTTGTAAAGAAAATTACGTTTCCTTTAGCGGGCAAATGCTGTCCTGTTAATTTAACACAGGTTATCCTTCAAAAGCGACACGCGAGGCGTGCTTTTAAGGTGTTCGTCTACAGAAACCAGCGAAGTCCGCCACTCCCGTTGCCTTTCTGTTGTTGCAAGTGGGGGGTGGGGGAGGACAATAATAGTATAGGGTTTTCAACACAAAATAGCAGTCTGGAAATGCTTGTAGGACAGTTGCCGTGGCAACGCCACAGTAAGAAGAACATGTAGGCTGTCTGATTTGGCTGGTGGATATGACTGGCTGATGTGTCTCTGTGTGTTCTGTGTTCGTTTGAAGTTGGTGATGACAACGTTCTCATGAGCACAGATGAGGGCATCCCGCAGTTTGTGAACCAAACAGGCAAATGCATGTATGCATTGTTTAAATAGAACAGTAGTGGAACATAGGGTGAAACTGGTGTGTCTCTGTTTCTTGATGCATGCATGATGTCACAGACAAGTGGTGTCCTCTCACCCAGAGAGGTGGGCGTAACACGAGTATCACAGTTGATATTTCCTGCCAGATTTACCTCACTCTCTGTCTTTGATCAGTGTGCCGCAAATGTGTGTCATCGTTTACAGCAAATCCAAGTATATTTTGATTAATTTGTTTTATTTTCTCTGAGCACTTTAGAAACAGTAACTGAATAAAGTTGTCTAGAAAGTCTACCGACAAGTAGGATAAAGAGCATTTTGTGTTAATTTCATGTAGTAGTGGGTATGGAGGGGAATCTATAATGACCAATAAAAAAATTTACACTATGATTCATAGTCACATTTAGCCTCATGTTTCAAATGAAAAGCATTTCTAGAAAGTAGCAAAGAAAGTTCTGAACCTCTGAACCTTCAGTGGCACATCCAGTTCTTTACTCACTAAACCCTTAAATGTTTAAAGCTCACAAATGCTCATTTTACGGTTAGCCTGTTGGCACAAATTTCCTCAGGGGTAGCTTGTGAGAGCAGCTTGTCACCATGGAAACTGAATATTTCACAGATCTTCATTTCCTTTTTCCGTTGGTACACAGGAAGTGGTTTTGGCAAAACATTCACCTTAAGGTTCAAATAGTTTATTCATTTCCACATGCCTATATTCACACAATTACATACTGAAGTTCTACTTACTTCCAAATTTCTGCTTTATATAATAATATTAATAAAACCAAAAAAATTTTGAAAATATTATTTTGTCACTTTTCTTAAATAGTATGGTTAAATTTAACATACAGCTTCCTGCTTGGTGATTTTCAGACAGAAATAAAATTGAATACTCACAAGGTTTATTATTTATTTGTTTGTTTATTTATTGTGAACTAAACTGTGCTCTTTAAGAGATGAACAGTCAGCCTTTCTAACAGCGTAACTTTCGACCTTGTTTTGTAATCAAGATTTTAACATGAAGTAGCGGCGTGATTTCAGTATTTTTCTTTCCTTTTTTTCATTGCTGAATCTGTTGACACAGCATGGAAACTTGTACCTTGAAGGCGTTTGGCTCGTTCCAGTGAGAAGCTAAAAGGTCTGCGATGTGACATTTTGCTCTGACATCAACCTTCTTCATCAACATTCTGCAAAAGAGTTGGGTGTTACTACATGCTCCACCAGGTAATTTGCCTCAGGGGGAAAAAAAAGGCCCAAGACTGGTCAGAGCAGGAGGCAGCCGGTTCCGCATTAGCGTGGTGCTGCATGTGTGTATGTGTAGGGCCTGCTCATTCCTGCTGTTTGCTCTCGGGCCTTGTGCCTTTCCTGTAACGTGTTGTGTAAGAGGCTCTCCCCTCCCGTTACTGTTCAGCCTGATAAAACAGCCTCACAGCTGCAGCTGATAACATTGGAACTACAGAGGAAACGGGCTGAGACACCTTGTTTTTTTTCTTCTGTCTTCTCTGACTCTCTAATGTATATAAATATGCAATATATAAATATAAATATGTAGACACACACACACACACACACACACACACACACACGTTTACTAAGACATTTTGCTTCTGAAGATTCCCTCAAAAATATTTCCACCAAATGCATGTACTATTGGGCTAAAGACTTTGGCTGTTTAATATTGTAAAAAATAGAAATGTCAAACATTTGTTGGGCTGACGTTACATAGGGATAGAGATCGAACATGACATTAAGTACATACATGTGTGTTTCAACTAAGTATACATGAATGAATGTGAATATATACAAGTTTTGCTAATGTTTCCTTTGCTCTGTGCATTTCTTGTACTCTGTGTTTTCCCTATACTGTGCGTTTCCTGTGCGTTTCTTATGCTCTATCCTTTCTCTATGCTCTCTGTGTTCCCTGTGTTCTATGAGTTTTCTGTGCTCTGTGCATTTCCTTGTGCGGCCTTTTTAGGAAGTGTTAAGGACAGCACAGAACAGCCCTGCACCATTGTCCCAGCACAGATAAAAGGGCTAGTGACCCTATAGACCCTGACCCCTCCCAGCACCATTGGGGCATTGCACCACCATGTCTCTGATGCAACAGGACACACAGTGGTTTGTTTGTGGTGGACTGTGTGTTTGTGTGTTTGTGTGTGTGTGTGTGTGTGGGGGGGGTGGGGGAGGTGTTCACACAGGGACTCTCCCTGCTCTGACTGTCTTACAATCAGAGGGTATCATTCTACAGCACAATGCACAAAGAATGAGATTGCACACAGCCTGGGTGTATTATGTTATGACAGAAGGCACACTATGTATACAGTACTCAAAGGATACGTCTTTCACACATTCTCAAAAAGGTTTTTTTTTCAAATATTTTCAGTACTCACATTCAGAAATAAAGAATTAGATGTCTCTGGCCTTGTTCAGGAAACACTAAGAGACAAATTGAAAAACGGTCTTCATTTCAACATTAGCTTTACAAGGTAGTGGGGAACTAAGGTTATGTAATTGTGCAATGGCTGATTTCTTTTAGCATAAAAAATTGAGAAAAAAATAAAATTAAAAAAACATTTCGTTTTGTGCCCCTAAGCTAGCAGAATTAAGCCTGTGTCAATCAGTGAGTCACTTCAGGATTGCAGAGCTGCAGCCTTTCATTAGGGACCAGAAATAGCTGACTACTTTTTGTCTGCTGTGAGCACAGCACAGAGGGGGCGGAATAGCAAGGTCTTGGAGATGGAGACTTCCTTTACACTGGGCTTGTTTTATTTGCTGAAGTGAAAGGATCTATATGGATGCAGCATGCACTGAATTTGTGTGTGTGTGTGTGTGTGTGTGTGTGCGCGTGTGCGGCAGGCAGTTTAGCTTTTAGGTGGCCACTTCTGAATGCATAACACATGCTTGCCACAAAGGCCATCTGCAGTATGACGCTGCTGATTATGGATGTGTGTTTTTTTTTTTTGTTTTTTTTTTGTGCAGAAGTGATGGGCTGATGTGCACGTAACATATGAGTGTGTAAAGCTAAAAGTGTGTGTGTGTATTTGTGTATACCTTTTGGGAATAAATTTTGCAAATAAAATAAATAAATAAATAAATAAACATTTCAAAAACCTAACCAAGAAATGGGACCTTATTACTCATTACTTATTTTTTTCTTTTTTTTAAACAAAAATGACAACAAAACATATTTGTTATAGTTTTTTTAAATTCTGCTGGTTTGGTCTTAGGGGTCATTTATTTAATGTGTGTGTGTGTGTGTGTGTGTGTGTGTGTGTGTGTGTGCGTGTGTGTGTGTGTGTGTGTGTGTGTGTGTGTGGAGGGGGCTAAGTCCCTTCCCCTTGTTCCCACTACCTGTCCTCGGTTCTCTTTCCTCTGTTTTTCTATCTGTTTGTGTCTTCTGGTCTCTCTCCCTGTCCGGGGGGGGGGGGGGGGGGGGGGGGGGGGGGGGGGGGGGGGGCGGGGGGGG
>JABJVR010000032.1:617298-636948 GCA_025773905.1 Chitala chitala
AAACTTATATTTTATTTATTCATTTTTTTTTTTCTCTGGGCTGTGGCCAATTTTTGTATTGTTTTAAAATCGGGTTTTAAAAAATTTCAAAATTGGGCATTCATGGGCCCCCCCCCCCCCACAAAACCCTGCCCGTGTCTTTCCATGACCTGGGAGTATAACATTAACAGCGTCGGCTCCCCAAGGGTGGTAGCTTAAAGCAGGAACTGCTCAAGCGTGTTCTTCACCATGCCTACTCATGTGATGTCCTTCTGGATCCATCTCTGCAACATCATGGAGCAGTTCTCTCTTGATGCCTTGTTCAGTCCTGTTCCCATCACCAACAGAACAGCTGGTTGATTGTCTATGACGTTTTAAGTAGTCAAAACCCATGATTTGAATGGATTTTATTAAACTACCTTTCTTTTTAATGTCTTCAGTTTGGTATGTCTATGTGAGTAGCCTAAGTGGTTAGATGTGCTCACCTGTCTCACTTATTTACACGCCGCCAGGTACATACAGAGGCGACAGCACAGCCTGTTAGCTGATGTCTCAAGGGTTCTAGGCAAAGGACAGTTTGAACACACTCAGTAGTATCTAATTAGTGTAATTACTGTGCTGCATTAGTGAACTCTGGAGTACTCATTATGATTGAGCTCTGGGGCACTGCAGACTCCCACATGACAGGACGAGCAGCTGTGTTTAACCAGACGGTCTCATCCAATCCTCTCATATGAGGAAGGTGGCCAACGTTCTGTCCTGTTAGGTAGTAAGTGATAAAATTCTGGCAATGCTTCAAGCAATTCTGTGCATTTACATCTATGTTTCAAACTTAAGTTATAAGCAGCGTGTTCCACTGCAAGGCTTAGGAATGATAATTATCTAGTTACCTTCAGGCTTTCAATGATCCACGTACCTGACTTTTCCTCACAGCCTTTCCCACTGGTGTCATCGTCCCGCTGGCTAGTGAAACGTGGAGAGCTCACTGCATTTGTGGAGGATAGCGGCATCTTCATGAAGCGCACATCTCGCCAGCTGGTCTACCTCTTCCTTTTCAACGACGTCCTCATTGTCACGCGGAAAAAGAGGTACGCACACGTGTCCAACCGCGCCACCTGCGGTCAGGAACTCT
The DNA here is from genome assembly GCA_025773905.1 of Chitala chitala. Classification (NCBI taxonomy): domain Eukaryota; kingdom Metazoa; phylum Chordata; class Actinopteri; order Osteoglossiformes; family Notopteridae; genus Chitala; species Chitala chitala. The sequence continues at coordinate 618,410 of JABJVR010000032.1, forward strand.
GGCCTTGAACATCAGTGGTATGCTGCGTTGGAGATATGAAGCATTGTGATGAGGCCCAACAGCTGTGTGTCAGATGTGAGCGTGTGGAAGAACACTGGTGATAGATACTGTAAGGGTTATACGGAGCATGTCAGCTGTTAATGAGGTCTGATAGAGGAAACGGAAGTGCTCGGTCTGCAGACAGAGCAGATATCCTGTTGGGAAGTCTTTACCATATGGTGGGCTGTCTGTCAGGAAGGACCTTTGTCACGGTGGCCATGTCAGGTGGGGGGTGTTTTTGGAATAAATGGTTTGCATTTCTTAGTACCGTTTCATGGAAATCAGCTGTTTGCTTCTTTCGTTTTTTTAAATTTTTTATTATTAGATGTTGTTTCAGATTTGCGGACATGCCTCAGGTGTAGGTTGGGGCTGTTGCGCAGGAGGAGGCAGACTCCACGTGTGTGCTTGCGTGTGTGTGCGCGTGTGTATGTGTTCCATTTGGACTCGCTCAAGACTAACAGATACGGTTAGGCAGAATAAAAGCTATAAACAGGAAATATACTGTGACGCTGCATATTTTCAGAAAGTCTTTTTTCCCTTTGGTCATCCACTTAAGACGATACAACGAGGAGATTTATTTGAAACATTATGGTCATAAATTGCACAGACGTTTCACAATCTCTCAGCTGCGCTAGGCACATTCCATTACTTTTTCTCTGTTGATTTCCCGGAAAATAATAAAAACGTTTTCTCTGAAATTCGACTAGCCAATTCAGCGCCTTCAGTCAGTTTGGGTTTTGGATGGTGACGTGACAGCACCCTAGTGATACTCTGCACTCAGCTCCACACTTCTGTTGCTGGGAACAACAGGACAGCCATGTGCATACATGTCGTCTTTTTAAGAAATCCAAGAACATAACGGCGCATTATGTACTCTCCGAGGTCAAGTCGGTTACGTAACCGCCAGTAATGAGCAGTAGGCTGCCTATCAGTTGTTGTCCTTGGACGCGAGTTCCTTTCAGTTTGCTGTGGACTGCTTTTCTCCCCATCCCCCCTAGTACAACATGGCTTATGTCCAGACCTTCCTATACAGTGTACCTCACAGAAGCTGTTAGCTGGAATGAATCTCAAGAATGTCCTGATTCTCAGGGTGTTTCAGAAAAACCTTGTGTGGTCTGATATAAACTGAAGAAGCGCATTATTAACAGATACTGTCGTAGCTCCTACCATGAGTGTCACACAGTACGTTTACGGCTAAAACACTGGAGTTTACATATCAGTAAGAGGCAAATAAAGATAAGGTGGATAATGCTTTAATGTACTATGGTTTGCATCAAGCTTCCGTTTCTGGCTGTATACTCGTTTTCTGACCCAGACTGACCAAGGTGCTTAAAGGTTCTTTTACTGTCCACAGTGCATTTGGCACAGAGCTAGGAAGGACTAGATTTGCTGTAACGTACACAGCATCTGCTCCGGGGCAAGGGAAAGATTGTGGTGTTTCTCCTGTTATCCAAGAGAGATGGTTTTCATTCCTTTAGAGAGGCGTGAGTTTGTATGTGTGTGTGTGTGTGTGCGCATGCACACATGCTGTTTACAGTTTCATTTTTAGTGCAAGTTTGTTAGCATTTCAGATATGCCTGGGATTATCATATACAAGAATGTGTTCAATGATTGGCTATGCACTGGTAGCACAGCTGTGTGTGTGTGTGTGTGTGTGTGTGTGTGTGCATGAGTGCACGCATGTGTGTGAAACTGAAAATTTTATAACATTACGTCCTGTTAATGATTAAGCCTCGGTCCAGCTGTCCTCACCCACTCTGGTATCGGTTTTGTGCAGCGAGGAGAGCTACACTGTGATGGACTACGCCCTGCGAGACCAAATCCAGGTGGAGCCATGCCAGCCGGACGGGCTGCACTTGTCCCCTGTGCGAGCCCCTACCACCATGCTCACCTCCCGCCACCCTGCCGCCAGTCACCTCTTCAGAATCCAGTTCTGCAGCAACCACTCCCAGGAGCAGGTTTCCATGGTCCTCGGAGCTGAGCATCCGTAGGTGCAATGCTCATATCAGTCTGTTTGCATTGTGTTTTCACTTTTGTTTACCTGGCTCGAGCAAATGTGGAGTCACGGAGGACTGGGAGGAATGTGAAAGGTGCAAAAAGGTCTTGGTCAGCTTGTTAGTGGGTGTGAAAATTCAGCTGTGCATTCTGAATTTTGTCAGAATTTTCTGCCCTGTCCTCTGAGACATTTGAATGACCTATTAGTGTCTGCAGTTTTCCAGAGAAGCTCCATTGTGTGTGTGCATGTGGAGCAGAACATGACTTCATTCTCTGTGTATGTCAGGGTGGTGGTAGTGGTGGGGGGAAGTCAAGGCTATAAGAACAGGAAAAGCCTGAAGGGATGATGGGTGTGTGTAAGGGGGTCCATTTGTTTTCCAAGCTGTGCAGCAGACAGCTATGAGGCTTTAGGTCAAGTTCTTGTCTGTCGGTCAGTACGGTACAGTCTGGTGTGGTCCGGTCGGTCTGTTGGTTGATCTGTCCATCCTTCCGTTCGTTCAACTGTCCATCCGTCCATCAAACATCTGTAGCACACTAGGCAGCCCACTCTAGAGGGGACTGTAATTACATATGCATTTGCTATTGTAGTATTTTAGACAGGATATTTTAATTTGTTTTGCTTTTGTCATGTTTCGGGTATCTCCGTTTGTAAGCAGTTTTGGTGACTTGTATGTCCCACCTTGTTTCAGGTGCTGAAATACGTAACTTTAGAGTAATACTCTGATAATGTTGGGGAGAGGGAGGGTGCTTCACATCAACACACTAACACACTAAGAACCCAAAATTCACCATATCCCTCTGCTTAATTCGCTTTCCGTTGTCTGGCCGCACTGTGCCATTGCAATGCTCTGACGAAAACTTTGCTGTAGCACCATGAATGGGTCGTGTTGTTATGGTGGTTGTTAGGCAACCGCCCACTCGTTGACTTCCACCTTTCCCAATGCCCCCCGCTACTTCTTTTGAGGCAATTGGTTGCATTTCTGTGCAAGAAACAGTAGGTTCTTTTTCCAGTAGCTGTTTTTTGAATCATGAACAAAGCTTATGTATTATAACATATTGTAAAATGATATGGTGAAGTTCACTTAAACGGATACCTGATAAGTGTATACTTCGCTTTTGTAGTTAGCATAGTCATGGTACCATTTTGCTGCCATTGGCATGTGTTCCATGAAGTGGGTGCAGAGTAAGTGGATAATAGGGTTTACTAGATAAATATTTACCCTGTATGACATACTCTTTTGTTGATGACACTGGATAAGTGCATACACGGATTTCATAAAAGTGGTCATTAACCACAATCTGGCATGACTTCACTTGAGGGTTGCCAGGCACTTTAGCATGTATGGTAGTCATCTACATCATTAGATGCCAACCTGTCATGCTGATTAATGACTTTGTCAGCCAGTGTCAGTACTCCATCCCCCACGACTCTACATGTACTCACTCATGTGCTGTTGCAGTTCTTTTTCAGTAAGCATTCAGCACAATGTCACAGCATCACAATGTTTCAGCTTATGCATGTAACTTTATATCTGAGCATGCAGAGAATCCTCTGCTAAGGTGGTTCAGTCATCTCAAACCTGTTAGCGCGTAAAAGCGCAAGTTCAGTTAAGTGGATACTGGGTGTAAATGGACACGGCGTGGCCGGCTTCCTGGCTGTCCACTAACGCAGACTCCACTGTAGCTGTTCGGAGTAGCTGCATCTTGTCAGGAGATAAATATATTCTAGAATAATCAGTTTCACAACTTGACAGAGGGAGCAGACGTTGTCTGCGGAACCTACAGCACCTGTCTTCATTGCTTTCACATGGGCCTAAAGTCTTATTAGGTCACCATACTTGAAAGAAATGACAGTCAGTCCATTGAAAAACAGGAGCACTGTGATTAGTATTATGGTATGCATTCCATTGATCTGAAATGTCTTTTAAAAAGACTTTTTTTTTTTTTTTTTTTTGCTTTGGACAGTTGTTGGATTGACCCCTACCCTGTGATTTCATCCTGCTGGGCTTGAACACCATGTTTTCGTTTTTCCCTAGTCAGGAATTCCCCATAGTCTGGGTTTGGGCATGAGTGGCTCTGTACTCAATTTGGGTCAAATCCAGGCCAGTGAGTGGGATGGGGAGGGAGGTGCGCAGACTCTGATAGGACGGGAAGGAATAGACTGCTGATACAAGCCTTCTTTGGACAGAACTTTGACTGACACTCAGATGCATGTGCGTTAGAGTGCATACACACATGCACACAAATGCACCGAGCTTCATGGACTTTAACCTCAGACCTTAACAGATGTCCTCCTCATTCCGCACATAGCCGGTAAATCATTGCCGTGTGTATGCCCCAGTGCTCTTATTTGTCAGTCCTGGAACACTGCCAGTAGCACCACACACGTCAGCACCTGTGACCTCTCACACATATGTTAGCGTTCGTTTGGGTGACGTTGCACTATCCTTCTGTCTCTCTCTCTCTCAGACAAACTCAATCATTGTTTGTTCTGCCACATTAAGCATTAAAGTATTGGGGATTTGGAATTGAATACCTGAACTAACTTTGTGCTACATATGGTGCACAACGATTCTCCTTAGACCGCTACATTGTAATAAGCGGTTTTCCTTGTAAAATTCTAAATTCTTCTGATTTTAAAATGGATATTTGCATAAACCATTGCATGCCAGGGTAATACACTCCCTGGCCACAAAAAGTCATGTTGTGCCTCTGGAGGCAGTGTTATTAGCTGGTATTGCTTCAAATGGTCTGAGCTCAGCAATGTTATGGTGGCAATAAAATGAAGTCAGCTGAGTATGTCAATCTACTGAATGCCCAGGTTCTCCCATTAGTTTTCTTCCCTAACAACACGGGTATATTCCTGGCCGACAATACCAAGATTCATTGGACTAAATTTGTGAAATGGGTTTAAGGAGCATGAGGAATCACTTACCCACATGAAGTGGCCACCACAGGGTCCTGACCTTAACCCCCTTGGAAGTCTTTAGGATGTGCTGGAGAAGACTTTGGAGTGGTTTGACTATCTTTGTCATCACTACAAGATATTGGTGAAAAATTTATGCAGATGTGGATGAATATAAATGTAGAAATGTTGCATAAGCTTGTCAGAACAATGCCACAACGAATACAAACCGTAATCAGAGCTAAAGGCTGCCCAACAGAATATTAGTTTTATTTTGGGCAGGCAGTGTATTTTGTGTGTAAAACATCTAGTTTGCATTAGGTCACTTCGTGATAAAACCTTTTTTTTTTTTTTTTTTGTAGTAAAGTGTGTAACGTGATAAATGATAAAACATCATGAGCTGGAATAGTTCACACTGGATTATAATGTTTACATGTTTTAAACTGTTCAGCAGTGAGCTTTATACAACAGAAATACTTTAACTGTTATCAACATTATTTGCCAGCATGTAATTACTGACATAGACCGTAAATAACATGGTTGTTCAATGGGTCCCCAGGAATGCCACTGCTTCCTTTTTAAAATAAATTTCAACAGAAAAGTGTTTTTTTTAAAGATGTTAACTTTTATAAGCATGCATTTTTTGATTTGGAAAATGTCTTGAGTGCAAACATTCCTGAACACAAAATGCTCCCCTGTTCGGGAAAAACAAGGGAACAATTGACAGAAACAGTCGGAACAGCTTTTGGTATCTCATCCATTGGAAGGTATCGCTAGGATCAGGTTCACAGGTAACTTTACCTGCAACCTCGCTCCCCTCGAGCGTGCCGTGAGAACCAGCCTTCTCCCCAGTGAGAGGCAGGCCCCTGTGAGAACAGACATTTTGTTGTGGGACTACAGCTTGCCTTTCTCTGTGCTGGACCACCCTCTTTTGCTTGCCTGTAGGAGGTGAAACTCAGCGTTGATACCTGGGATCGGTTTTGCTTTCCAGGTGACGTGAGGTAGCACTCCTTACTGGACCATAAATTTCTGCTTTGTTCCTGTTTGTGCCAGGAATGAGCGCGCCCGCTGGATAAGCACCCTTGGACAGAGCAGCAGTGACAGGAAAAACACAGACAGAACAAGTGAGTGCGGTTTGTGCCTGCGGAACCCAAACTTAGCCTCATGCTGCCACCTTCTGGTTATGCAATGTAAATGCACCCTTAAACTGTAACACTCTTTTTGTCAGTTTTTCCTGAACACCAATCATTACCCATAGAGCAACACGAGTTTTATGGTTTATTTGTATCAGAATTTAGTTCTGGATGACGCGTTTGAAAACCGTTTTTGTTTTCCTAGTTTAGTAGTTAATATGTCCATGTGATGTTGAAGCACGTGTTGAGCCAACGTTATTTACCACAGAACTGAAGCAAGTGGAAGTGACAAGGACATACACAGCCAAGCAGCCCGACGAGCTCTCTCTGCAGGTGGCCGATGTGGTTCTAGTGTGGCAGACTGTCGACGATGGTAAGTGAAAGACACCCTTTCTCTTCTTAAAGAAAAGTGCTGTTTGGACACTGTCTTCCACAGGCAGACTGACTTCAGTATAACACCCCTCTATCCAAAGAAAGTGAAGTTTAATTTGTACATGTAGCTTAGAATGTCTGTTAAGCAGATAGAAGCAAATGGTCAGGTTCCACCTAAAACGAGGTTCAGCAGTTAACATGAATGTTTGTGCATTGAATGAATGAGCCGAGATTGTGGTGGAGCCTGTGTACAGGTAAGCTAGTGTTCATGGGGGTCTTTTCTTGTGAAAAGGGCAACAGCACCAGAATAGACAATCAAAAGGGCCCCTGAATCCTTTATGAATCATTAAATATACAACAGAGTACTGAGAATGGACCTCCCTTTGAACTGTATGCTGTGGACTGAAATGCTTTTCTAGCAGCATCACCAGTCAAAACACGCTACTCTGTTCAGTATTTGGCTTCTCTACTGCAATTGGCAGCACTGCATAGAAACTGACAAATCTTCACTGGGAATGATTTTTTTTTTTTCTTCTTCTTCTTCTTCCATCAAGCTCCATTTTAGTGTTTTAGCCTCAGAACTCCAGGGTGAGGAATGCAACCCTCTGCACTGTCCATTAAACAATGTTCTCAGGTTTCCTCCCATGGTCTAAAGATGCAGGAGAAGCGCGGCTGGTAAACTTGTTTGCGTGCATGTCTGTAACTTGACCATTCCTCTATATCCCCCTCCCCCCCAGGCTGGTATGAGGGGCAGCGACTCCGGGACGGTGAGTGTGGCTGGTTCCCAGACGAGTGTGCGGAGGAGATCACGTGCCAGGCCACCATTCAGAAGAACATGCAGAGGATGGACCGTCTGCAGGGCCTAGAGACCAACGTGTGACCTTCACCAGATTCCCAGCAGAGCCCCCATCCTTTCTGCTCCATTTGAAGGAATTACCACAGCTATAATAAAAAAAATAAAAAAAAAAAAACTCGGTGCCACACCTTTCACTCATGTTTGAAGGGAAACGCTATAATCACTATACCTAAACACTACTCAAGAGGAACTGTTTACTTCTTAAAAACAATATTTAAATGCTACAACAGCTTTTAAAAGAATATTGCCATCCTAACTGTAGGATGCCCAGTTACCCTCAGCCTGTCCTGGAGGACTTCTTCAGATGCATTTTACATTAAAGCGCCCTGTACCTTTCATTGTGGGATTTCAGATGATATCCCATAATAATAGCAAATGGGAAAAACCTAATAGCACTTCATGTAAGAATGGGCTCATAGCAGTCAAACCATATTAGAATTAAGGAATCTGCGGGCTTTATAATAGAGTTGTATTGAAGCCGACCTGGAGCAAACATCCGGTGCTACAGCTAATTTCACACTGAGCATCTTGGGTTCTCCATGGTTTCACCTCTAGCAGAATGATTAACTGGTTAAATATTGACTACAGGTTCCCCCCCCCCTTCAGCACATGTACAAATAATTGTAAATATTAAAATGTACTCCTTTTAAAGCAGATTTACATTATAAATGCAGTTGGATGTTTATTCCATTATATTTTTCAATAAAGTTCCTTTCTAAACTTGGCTGCCTTAACCTCTAACATCCCTCAATGGTATTTAGCACTGCTCTGAAAGTTAGTTTAGTAACAGCCCAGTCAGACACTGGCTTTGTGTGAAATGAAATGATTATAACCGCCAGACTGTGTGGCCTGCAGTTCTGTTTTAACTGGATGTATTTGAGCCCTTTTGTTCACTGCTAGTGGCACTTTTAAGAAAGCCTGAACAAGGAACTATAACCATGTGGCAAGAAATATTTCCAATCCAATTTGTTCGAGGGAAAAAAGTACCCACAATAAAATATACGTTTTTTTTTTTGATGCCAAACGGGGGGGGGGGACGACTTCATTCTGTGATTAATTCTATATAGATATCAATAACTATGCATGAGCAATTAAATCAAAATGATATATTACTAAAAAAAAAAAAAAAAAAAAAATCTGACTGGAAAAGGTGTATGCAAGTCATTCACATAACACAACCACAAGTTATGCAAAACAAGGTCATTAACACAACGTAAAAAATGGAATTCACCAAAAAATTGTCTTCTGCACAACTTTACAACTTACACCTGGAACCAAAACGCTATTATAAACAATGTTGCTTGTGACAAGTAAGATTTAAGTGTTCGGGGAAGGGGTTCAATCAGTACCGCTCTCCCCCACGAGCCCCCGCGCCGCGACCTGCATCATTCTCCTGTGTGGTGATGAGGTCGATGATGGCTGAAATGAAAGCACAGTCCTTGGAGTTTGAGTTGCTCCAGTCCACAGGCTGAGGATTTCTGATCTTTTCCTCTAGGAGGGAGTCGAGTTCCTTCTTCAGATTCTGAACACACAAATGAGACAAACAGATGTACCATGACATCTACTCTGACACGTGGTCAGCCACGCCTCACTGTTAGAACAGCACCTTTACCTTGACCAGATGGGCAATGCGAGCCGGAGACTGGAACACAATCCACTCGTCCACAGAGATGGTCTCCTGATCCTGATCCTTCTGGATGGAGATATCGCCTCCAAAAAAGAGCAGGGAGAACGGAGATACCTCTGTGCAGTCGTAGAGGAAGATCTGCAGAAGGAGACAAACTGAAGATCCAGAGCAGTACACGAGAACAATCTGAAAGGTTTACCTCGTCCCAAAATGACAACAGATCTCCTCACAGTGAGCCACTTTCTAGTGCAAATGTGTCCAACTCCGAAAATAAAATTCAGTGGTAGAACAATGGATAGCAACAGAGGAAGGGACAAGGAGGTCTGATAGGTGTTGGGACTCAGCACTGGAGCTGAACACAATCATTCGTTAGTGCCCACAAACGCACCATCTGGAAGTGACCATTTCTCTCCAAGCCTCATACAATCCTGCTTCCTTACCAAGCCACGAGACCAGCGAATCCATATCACCCACAAGCAGGCTGCTTCATGCTAACTATAAGCAGAAAAAAAAAAAAAAAAAAAAACCTAGGCTAGCCTACTGTGTAGCATCTGTCCAATTCACAGTCTGTACCAAGGATGATTCGAATTTGCTTTAGCCATTCTCTGCCCACGCGCCACCCTGATCGAGACATGATCCCGAGAGGCTGTGGTGCAACGGTGCAGTCAGCTCCCCGTGCTCAGACCAGCTGACATCAATGGCGAGCGCGGGCCAGCTGGTAAGCTGCATCTCGGACACTCACGCTGCTCGTCTTCATCTTCAGGTGGTACATGAGCCATGTGTAGTGGAAGTCCGATTCCTCTGCGTTCACAGACTTTGGGTGGATGTACACCCTCCCGTCAGACTTTGTGTAAACCTTCACACTGGACGACAGAAACAGAAGAGTGAAACTACGACGAATACCGCAGGGATGGTTCCGGGCTGGAAAAAGATGAGTGTTGAGTGGATAGTGAAGGTTGCAACTGACCCTGGCCTTTTCTTGCTGAAACTGGGTCGGATCTTGGCCACTTTGGGGTAAAGGCCAGCTACGATTACCGCTTTGATGAGCTTCTCGTTCTCTGCGGGGGGGAAGAAGGCACGGTCAAACACAAGTGTACACCTGGAAGGAAAGCGACGCAGACTCGCAGAATGCTCTTCACCTGAGTTGGTGTTGGACCCGGGATCTTTGGGGTTCTTACTGCCCACGAAGCCGGCAGCCAGCAGGTGTTCTGCAAACTGCCCTTTCATGTTGTGCAACATCTGAAAGCAGCAAAAACAGTTACAAGTGCGCGCCACGCGTAACAACGGACCCCCGGAAGAACATATCACCTTATTTACTTAGCAACCCATAACCTGCCACCTGGATTAGGTAACAATAAAATCCAACACACAAATCCATTGCAGGCATGCACAATGTTGCAAGTCCACCAACAATGGCATGTCAGGAGCTGCTGAGTAACCAGGCTCACCTGCAGTGTGTTGGCCGACAGGAAGTAGTCCCAGCAGTACTCCCGTTCAAACTTATAACCGCGGTGCTTAGCGTCCTCCCAGCCCTGTCAAGAAGACATCGAAACAGGTATCAGCTCTGGCAGCAGGTAATTCTACCCATATAAGAAAAGCACGGTGGTGAAGGGAATAACTGCAGGCCAGAGTGCAACAAGAGCAGCTGGAAGCAGGCAGCTGAGACAGAGCAAGTCTACGCTCTGGCCTCAGAGGGAGGGGAGGAGGTTACCCAGAAGGCATTGACGACTGTCAAGTGGTCGCTCTTTGAGTTCTTGGACAGGACTTTCCTCCTCGTATCCGCCAACTTCTCTTTGCCCTGAAAACACGGAGGACGCTCACCATCTGAGACCTAAAACCGACTGCTGCTGCACAGAACGTGCAAAACGTGCGTGTGCATGCGTCAGTACCAGCGGTATGACAAAAGGGTCCTTGAAGCTGAGGCTGGCAGCGATGATCAGAACTGGGTCCAAGCAGCCCAGCAGCGCCCCGAACAGAATCATCTTCCCAATGTGGGGCTCAACTGGCAGGCGGGCTAGGTGAAACCCAAGTGGTGTCAGCTCCTCATTCCGGTCCAGAGCGTTCTGATCCAAAGCACAGCAGTGGCGAGGGCACTCAGTATGTTCAATGATTTTATAATCTGGTGCCATGTAAACTAAGTATCTCATAGTCTTCATCAGTGAAACAGGCAAGACTACTGAACCCACTGCTTTATTAATTATAATTAAAGCAATTATAATGATCTTCAATTATAAAAAAATGGAAAACAGCAAGCTAACAAATTCCTTGCTCATGTTCTCCAGCTCAGCCTTTAGTCAGCAGCACCTTCGCTATGTTACACCTCTCACCAGGTCCATTAGGTGCGTGATGGCCAGCTGGATGGCCCTTTCTGACGGAGGGTCCATGACGTTAAGCAGGAATGATGCAATGCTTCCAAGCTTCAGAATCTGTACAAGGGAAAAGTGAGAGGTCATTACAGTGTCACATTTGGAACCACACGGAGAAGGAACACACATGGCAATCCACCCACCCACCCCCACCCACACTCACACACACACACACACGAAAGATCTGTAGGAACAGTCTGTGCAAGACAAACATTCTATTCCCATTTGAAGTGTACTGTAAGTTTAACTGGACCCCTACAGTGGTTTCCAGTTAAACTGGCAATTCATTCCCCTCCAACTAGCTAGGGGGGAACATTCCCCTGTCTATCTCCCCCAAATGTAGACTTTTGTCTACATCCATCTCAGGGTAAATTGTTCTGGGTGGCACTACAGCATATGGGAGTGACTATTTGTTGGGGATACCTCTCAGAATAACCTTGTCCCCATACCCCTCTCCCCTGCCACATGGACGGTTAGAGACTTCCCTATACATGTGCTTGCATGGTAGTCAACCACCTTATTCAGGGGTCCAACAGAGAAAACTGCTGGATATGTTCTGAGGACCTCCACGTCCTGCACTGCTCCCTCCCACCTTGATCTGCAGACACAGCTCCTCCAGTGGGGTCCTCTGGATCTCCGGTAGCTGGTAGGCGTCCAGCAGGCTCGCTCGGAGGCCATTATACAAGTGGTAGCACATCCCCGGGGCCACCCTGCACAGGCACCAATGACATATCTCAGAAACATCTCTAAAGTCATTCTGGATCAAAGCATGAGGAAAACCACCTCATCTAGAATGAGCATACTGTCCTACCAAACTCACCTCCTGCCCCAACTCATAAGTGTGCCACATGTACTTGCACCTTTGCAGTTACCAGGTGCTAAAAACCCTGCCTACCTAAACCAGGATGAATTCAGAAATCAGCCAGTGAGCAGCGAGAGAAGCTGCGACAGTGACACCAAACAACCATTTATTATTTTCAGACCACTTTCTAACCACTAATGCATGGATGCACTAATTGAAACTTGAAATGGAGCTCTCACAGCTAATAGCACTGTTAGGAGTCAACTTTTCTGAACAGCCTGCTGGATTCCTGATATGCCTAAGAGTAAAAGGGCAAACTGAGTTTATTGCAGACAAAAAATTACCAACAGACATATTCTGGAGCATACTGTGTGATGGATCACTTTCCTCATGAATAATACAGGCGCCGCAAGATTGCCATGGCGACAGTGCTAGCTAGTTACCACATGCCTTGTTCATCTCTGTTTCTGAGACTGAGGAGCAGGACAGGGTTCCATTCAAAGGGCTAGGAACAACAGCAGCTGTCTCAGGCTTCCTCATGTTCACAAGGTCTGAGTCACAGAGAGACACTGCACTCCCTCCTACCCTGAATATTGTACCACACACTGTGGCCACTACAAAAAAGCACAGAAGGTGCAACACTGAACGGCATAGGGAGATGGACGGGTACTTACCTGCCTGCACGCCCCTTTCTTTGCTTGGCGTTGGCCAGGCTGACCCACTCTGGCGTCATGGTGCTGATGTTGTTCTGGGTGTCAAAGTGAGTCTCTTTGATCTTCCCGCCGTCAATCACGAACACAACGTCGTCAATGGTGATGCTGGGGGAGAGCAGAGACGCACGCACACACAAAGTGTTAGCAACTTCACTGTCTCACCATATGTGTGCCTAGGAGCTTGCAACGAAATCCCACAAGCCTTCACATTAAGGCTTAACTGCTAAAATTAAGGCACAACTTGTCATAAAGTCAGAGGCAGCAGCAAGATGACTCAGCAGTGTTGTGTTTAAATGAGCTGCCAACGAGCTTCTGCACGTTTTAAACAATGACAGAGCTCGTTAGCAGGATCGTGACAGTATGATAATTAATCTATCAATCTGCCTGCTCAAATCAGTTGGTCCCATTTCAGGACTTTCCTGACTGTTATTTCAACTCCCAAACATTTCAAGCCAGAGACCAATAAGAAAACTGAAAATTAACAGCAAAGAAAACTGACAAACCTGGTCTCAGCTATGTTGGTTGCAATCACAATCTTGCGCACACCTGGAGGCGGCCTCTTGAACACCTGGGTCGGCATGACACACAAGTAAATTATTTTACGCTCTTTGCCAAAACCGTGTCAAACATACTAAAACCAAGGGATCTCCAAGACGGGTTAACCTTTTTTGTGCCACGGACAACTTTCTCAGACTGGTGAATCCTATGGACCAGTTTTTGGAATGTTTTTTTTTTTTTTTTTTTTAAACACAAAGTTACAAAGGAACCTGATTATAATGAAGTACAGTAACCTATTCAATAAACACATAAATCAATACTATATTGGCTACATTCCTAATTGAGGAAAATGCTACATTTCAGTTAGAAGTTACTGAAAATAAAGATGAAAATTTTTCCTATCCAGGTTCACAGACCATTCAAAAGCTATCTAAGAAGGCCAGGTTAAGAACCCCAATGTAACGCAATCACACTCTGTTTCCACGAGGCCAGGATCAGCACTTGCAAGCGAACGACAGTTACACACACCTCGGTCTGGCTGACTGTTGGCATCAAGGAGTGCAGAGGAATAATGACGAAGTTCTCTGAAAAACATCAGTCGACCAATATCGTGAGCAAAGCTGACATTACAGGGGTGGCAGGACAGGACAGCTAAACTGAACGGCACTGAGCACACGTGTGCTGGTGTGAATACCTGACTTGAACATTTGCTGAGCCACAAGAAGCTCATTTAGACCACTGATATCGTCCCAGCCAGGCAGAAAGACCAAGATAGCCCCCTCCTGAAATACAACATAAACATTATTTGCACGCACACACACACACACACCTGAACCATTGGGGTAAAACAGTAATGTGTGGGGTGACAAAAACTGACATACAAACCACTCCACGCTACTCTCATACAAGGAATGACAACTGACTCAAGTGATTTGATTATAGTGTAAAAAGAGAAGACAGACCACACAAAAGTGCTTTTATTTAATAAGCGTAAATGTGGCTTGTACAATGGAAAATGGTCAAAGCGTGTCTCATTGTTACAGATGCGGGGGGGAGGAAACAGGATCACAGAGTCCTACTCTAAAAATCTCTCATTCTTATTTTTAGCCTTGCACCACAAGAGGAAAATGAGTCGTTTCACACTCTCCTGCTACAGCAAGGTCTTCTGACAGAGCCTAGAGGGAGAGCAGTCCATTTTCAGGGTGTACAAAATGCATGAGGATCACCAAGTCAAAAAAAAAAAAAAAAAACCCCTAATGGATTGGAGAGGAGCTGATGAATAACTGTATTTATCTCAGGAGTACTCATGACCTACTTTCACTCACTCACTCACAAAAGCCACCTGACAGCTCAGTATTACCAAACTGCATGGCTAATTAATGGTAATCTTATTCTTCTATTCCAGAAACATTAGGGACGATATTAATGACGCAAAAGGCGGGGCAGGGAATGGGCTTTAAACACAGCATAATGTTATTTGAATTTAAAAAATAATAATAAAGTCTGAATCCCCTTGGCCCTGTTCCTAGATCTGTGAACACAGACATCTGCAAACAGAAGTCTAGACAGTATGGCAACAAAGATGGGGGGAAAAAACTGCAGAAAATGTGCAAATGTTCTTTGCTGTTAACATACAGATGCTGTTAACATATAGACAGACAAGGGTTCTGTGACTTCCAATCTTATGCACCCCACAGTAACTACAGCGGGTGGCCAAACAGCTGGGGGGGTGGGGAGGTGGGGGCTGTTAAGAGGACAAACAGCTCCTCAGGGGTGTCACATGACACCAGCGCTCTGGTCGCTCGCAAGGAGCCAAACAACCTCGGAGCCTGCAACCTTGAGGGGAACCTCTGCAGTTTAAGGTCAGAGGGTGAGGGAACGCTGGAGATGACAGAGGAGAGGTTGGGAGAAGGAGAGACGTGCTCACCACACCTCTCAGCCTGTGCTAATTACATCCCGGGTTCTGTCTGCTGGGTTATAAAAAGATCTCCCCTGATGGGATTTGACCTGAAAAAGACTCACATCTTCGTGCAGAACAATGTGTTTGATCAGCTCCACGATTAACTTCAGGTCAATCTTGTCGTCTTCATCCATCATCTCCAACACTTTCACAGTGCTTTCTGAATACCTGAAAGACAAAAGGAAAAAACAAGTTGTTAGATAAGCAACTAACAACTAAAAGGTCCTCAACAACATGCGGTATACTACAGTTCTGTCAATTCAGAGTTGGGTTAAATGTGCAAATGATTCTGGATAGTGGTGCCAATTTTAAGAGCCCAAGAGGACGAGCCTTTGTCAGATAAGAAGTTATGGAGCTTATATGCCCTCAGCATTGACTCACCGGTCCAGTAGTGTACGTGCAAAGCAGGGCCAACTCTCTCTATACTCCTCCTCCTTCTGCTCCTTCTCTGGCCGAGACAGCTGGCCCTGCATGAAGCGCCGCTTCCACCTGGGGCGCCGGTCCTGCATCTGTGGCTTGTACCTGCAGATAGAGGAGGGGCAACACGTCACCTTTGACCCCCAAGCATGCACTGTGCCATACACTGTCAGTCCACTAACATCAGGTGTTAGTATAACACAAGTCGCATAAAATAATCCTCAGTCAAGCCACAATGCTCAGCTCACCTGAGCATCTCCACAACGTCCTCCAGCAGGTACTCCTTCACTGGGTAAGTAAAGCCAGGGATGTGCACCATCGGACACCTATCTGCATAAGGAAGGAGAAGGAAATAGAGCAAAGTGGTTAAGTTCTGCTACTGTTCTCTTCCTTGCCTACAAGTTATTCTTCTACAAAGCTCTCATTGCTTTAGAGAAAACTGTTAACAGAATGTCACCATGATTATTGTAATTAGAAGGAGGTATGAACGTCACCTGGGCCCAGAGACTGGACACGGACACAAGTACAACATTCCAAACTGGTGTGCAGACCAGGGTCAGACCACTCACCAAAATATCTGGAGAACTTTTCAGCATTGAGTGTAGCGCTCATGAGGATTATCTTGATGTCATCTCGGACGTGAAGTAGATCCTTAACGATGGCGATAAGGACGTCGGACTGCAGGTTTCGTTCGTGGATCTCATCGAGAACAAGGTGGCTGACACTTGACAAGTGCCTGGTATAGGTACCAAAGACCTTTGCTAAGCTCATGTCAGATTTGACTTGTTATTGTAGCCATAATTTGGTGTAATGAGCATAAATTTAAAAATTACAACAGACAGCTCAAATGTCACATTCACATTCAGGATGGCTTTAAGGAAACATACAGAAAACTGAACAGAGCCCAGAAAGACTCCTGGAATTGTAAGACGATATTTTTATATAGCTTTAAAAAACGTATTTGAAATTCCATTCATGGTCTGATAACAGAAAATATATTCAAACTGCAGGCCTATTCGATGCCTGAAAGAATATGCGCAGCTAGAATTTCTGTCTGTATGATACTAAACAGAGTAAGCTCAGGTGAGGACAGGTGCTAATGAATATTTATTACCTGTGCGCCTCTTACGTGTTTGTTTCTGAATTAGATTAATGTTACTGCTCAACCAGAAACCACTGCAGCCATCGAGAATGTAGAAAAAAATCCATGCTTAGCAGCTAGTGAAAATTCATGAGTAGAATCAGAGCTTGTTCCTCTTTGGGGAGGCATCAGTTAATCGGCAAAACAGAGTCTTGGGCCCTGCTAGCACACCAGTTACTATTTGCTATTTTCACTAAGCAACTGTAATAAGACTTGACTGTTGGTTTTAGGGAATCATTACCGTCTGAGTTAGGTTATCAGCCTCCCTGGCCTTAAGGTGTTCATTACACCCAGGGACCAGTCACGCTTTCCAATTACACTGTTCAAATGCAGTGGTTTTGTCCCAAAACACATATTGCACTGACACTCTGAGTATTCCGCCTTTGAGAGACCTGTTATAAGCACTATGCATTTTGTAGCACCTGTACTGTTAGACTGACATTACATCTTACATCCTCACAGATCTTCCACTGCTGTGGTCCACCACATTGGGCCTCACTTCAGAAGCACATTCACTTTGCAGAGCTGACTACATGCAGTCTCTCTGTAGTCCCTCAGCGGGCACAGTAGGGCCCTCCCGTCAACGGGGAAAACAAAGGCGGCACACAACAGGCAAAAGCGAGAGACGGCGGCGATGCGCAGAACGTGCACGGGGGGTTTACTCACGGATCGGAGCGGAGCCACTGAAGAATAATGCCCGTGGTACAATACAGCACGGAACCCTGTTTCCGTGGTAACCGGCTGGAGGTTGGAAAGTGGGGGCGGGAGAAGGTGGGAGCAGAAAATGAATAAATAAAAGCGTGAAGGTCTTACTTTCAACACAGCACTGGCGGGTTTCTATCGTGGGTCACTGACTTGGAGCAGCAGCTAATCGCAACACCTCTGTGTTATGACAACATTCATAACAAATTAGCATTTATCGTTTAGCGTTAATTTAACAGTGCAGGAACTTCATGGCACATCTGTATTTAAAGATGCAAGATTACATAACTGCTATCGAAACCTGAAATCCAAGTGCACATAAACGTGCTTGTGTGCTTCCTGCATTCATTTGTAATATCTGAAAACAGTAACTATAAGGTAAGATTAGATGCATTTCAGACAGGTTGATCTGATCCTCCAAGTCTCTTAATCACGTTACTCTGACTTTGCCTTTTCCTCATGTTTACCCACATCTCTTGCCCAGTTGCTGCCTGCACACATTTCTCTTCCAAAGACAGTGCTTCCATCTTACTCGCCCGTGCCGGGCTGTTGTGAGTGACTGAGCACCGTGCTGTAGGAAGCAGAGACGCCAAGGGCTGCTGCAGTGACAGCAGGCAAGGTCACAGAGGAATGATATCACATCTGTTCTTCCTGCAGTCCTAACTTTAACTGTAGGTAAGAGGGTTCTAAACCTTTTCATGCTGTGGACCACTTCCGCAGTCTGGTGAATCCTATGGACCAGTTTTCAGAATGGTTTTAACACACAGGGTTACAAAGGAACCTGATTATAATGAAGTACAGTAACCTATTTAAAAAGCATATAAATCAATACTGTGTTGCCTATATTCATAACTGAGGGAAATGCTACATTTAAGTTTTATGTTACTGAAAATGAAGATGGGGGGGGAAAAAAAAAAAAAAAAAAAAAAAGTCCATTAAGCCCAGGTTTTTTAACACAAGGTGAGAGGGAAGCACCCACCAAACCAATGCACAAAAGACAAAGAAATTAACAC
>JABJVR010000032.1:637668-652819 GCA_025773905.1 Chitala chitala
CTGTCTGGATCACCTTTGTACCTGCCTATGTTAGTTCTCCAGGGAAGTACACTGTTGCCGTGGAGATATTTGCTATCTTGGCCTCTAGCTTTGGGCTTCTATTGTGTATCTTTGCTCCAAAGTGTTATGTCATTTTGCTAAAACCAGAGAAAAACACCAAGAAAAATGTCATGACTAAATAAAAATGAAAAAATGTGAAATATTTGAAACGTTCTATTGTAAATTTTGTATAAAGTCTATTTCCTAATCCATCAATGTCATTATTTTTATTGATATATTTATCAGTTCATCAGATGTGTAAAGATTATGGTTTGTTTTTAATTTGGACTAAAATACTTAAGAATACTACTCCAATTTTTGTTAATTGCATAAACTATTGTATGTCGTTTGATATAAATATTAAAATAAACTGTGTGTCTATTACTAAGATCATGTGCATTTGTTATCTCTGAAAACAGTGATATTGACCACAGGTTAAATGCAATAATCTCAATATTTATTGTCACACTGCATCACCCATCACTCACACCCATTAGGTGATCTACATAAACATTTTTTACTTCTGGGTTTAATTAGATCAACTCTCTAATTATCCCAAAAATTTGTATAGACCAGAGATGGGTAGAACATTGCATTCTGTGAGCAATGTAGAATGTGGCAGTCTCCAATGTGCAGTTCTGAGGTCAGTGTACAGAATGCAGAATAACTGAACTGGCATTTGAGAACTGATGGTAAAGTGTGAAAGGTGACATTCACTCTTTCTGGGAAGGCATTTGTTTCAGAATGAGGAAAATATTGGAGCTGGGCAGGCTGTGAGTTATGATGTTCTTCACTTGTTGAAGTTGAAGTTGGGGAAATAGAAAATCATTCACTAAGTATATTAAGTCATAATGTAGAAATTGGTTATATTCATTTTTGTCATGTCATATATTTCAAAAACATCATGTGTAAAATATATTTTAATAACTCCATGTCAACAACTTAATATCTGAATAATAAACGCTTTTATCATAGATTCTTATTCACAAGTCTTCTTTTTTCTTTTATTTTTCTGGCTTCATCTTTGTATCTTGTTCTGTTTTCATCATCAAAAGGAATGCTGGGAAAATGTTGTGTTCTCTTACATTTCTGAAACTGGCCCACTCAGCACTTTGAAGTGTGTGATAAGGCTGGAAAAGGCCGATGTGCTTTTACCAGCCCAGAGGAGTAATGGTCGTTATGTTGGAACACAACAGGATGATGCAGTGGGTAATAAGACTGACTCTGGATCAGTCCATTAGCTGTCACTCCACATAAAGCACTGACCTGAGGGTCCACACTTGGGCAGGACAAAAAAAAAAGCTACAAGCCCAGTCCAGGCTTTCCTGAAATAACATTTTTAAGCACCTTTCATCTTATTTTCCTTGGCCATTTCATCTTCAAGCACAGATAGAATAATTGAGGCTAACATAAACCTGAAGATGATTTGGTTTTTTTTTGGTCTTCCTCTTATTGTTTAGCACCCCCTAGTGATAATTATACGTTATTGCCATAACAACAAAATGGCATGTGTGGGGAAAAAAACTTTATTATATCATTTGATTTTAAACATAAATATATGAAATCAAAATTTACAAAATTGAGGTGCAGATTAAATTAAGTAGTTCCCTCTAATGTTTCTTTCAGCTTCAGAAAAACACCAGATACACCAGACTTAAGTTTGTTTCTTCATCTACGTAAAATCTGATTTTATAATTAAAATCCAGTACAAAACTTCAGATTAGTTTGAACAGTCTGGATTCCAGACAATTAAATCACTTTGCCATTCGCTGGGATAGGAGATGTTTTTTAGTATTTTTTTCAGGCATGAAGATGATAATGTAGCATTTTGGAGCGAAAATGCAGAAGAGCAAACCAAAGCTCGAAGCCAAAATTGCAAATATCTCCACGGCTACTGTGAACTTCCCAGGTGAGCTGACATATGCTGGGATGAAGGTTATCCACACAGTGCAGAATATGAGCAGGCTGAACGTGATGAATTTGGCCTCGTTGAAGTTATCGGGCAGCTTCCTGGCCAGGAAGGCGAGCACGAAACAGAACCCGGCCAGGGAGCCGATGTAGCCCAGCACACAGCAGAAAAATCCCAGTGAGCCCAGGTGACACTCTAGGATGACCCTATCGCGATACAGCCAAGTGTTTTTCACCGGGTAGGGCGGAGCCACCGTGAGCCACACCGCACAGACCACACCCTGCAATGCAGTGAAGATGAACACACCGAGCCGCTGCTGCGTAGGCCCAAACCAGCGTGCGGAATTGCTGCCTGGCAAGGTGGAGCGGAAGGCCATCAGCACAACCAGCGTTTTGCTGAGCAGGCAGGACAGGCAGAGAGCAAAGCTGAGACCAAAAGCAGTGCGGCGTAGCCGGCAGGACCAGTGTGAAGGGGGACCCAGGAAGGCCAGGGCACAGAGGAAGCAGAGCCCCAGGGCCAGCAGCAGAAGGAAGCTCAGCTCCGAGTTGTTAGCCCGCACCAGGGGTGTGTCTCTGTGCCACAGGAAGATGGCCATCACCACCACTGTGCAGAGAGTACCCAGGATCGCCGTGGCAGTCAGTGCCATGCCGAACGTCTCTGTGTAGGACAGGAACTCCATCTCTTTCACAACGCAGCTGTCTCGCCTTGTATTGGACCAGAAGTCCTCAGGGCAGGAGATGCACTCTGTCTGGTCTTAGGGAGAAGAGTGGAGGCTGCTAGAAGGCAGCACACTGAGGCAGAAGGGAATCTGAGTTCACTGACAGAACTGTGTGCTGTTTGCTTACCCGTGCTGTTGCTGTAGGTGCCCTCGGCACAGGGGATGCAGTCGTAACAGCACACCGGCTGGCCCGCACGACTGGCTTTCCTAGTACCCATGGGACAGCTGTCAGAGCACACAGACACAGGCACCTGATACACACACACACACACACACACACACACACACACACACACACAAATAGTTTAGCTCCAGGATGGCCAGCTACTTTGGTAAAGACAATAATAGCTGATCCAAAATTATAGACCATCAATATTGCAAACAAGTCATTATAACTTTTAAAGTTCCCTTATATTATTGAGAAAAATCATGTGGTCATAAGGTACATGTCAGCCAAACAAATCATTACAGTTAAGTATTGCCAGTAATTAATTAATTAATGTGCATTGTGATTTAATGATGTACGCTCAACAGGTCTCACCTCTTTGCGTCCACCATGCCACACAATGTCCCCCTGGCTGAGGACCAGCTGTTGGCTCATGGGTAGCGTGGCATCAAAACGACCCACCGTCACATAGGTAACTGGGCCCCCTCCTTCCTTCTGCCAGTTGATGATGTCATAGGAGCCCACTGGGTCACCGTTCTTGTCGAAATAAACCACATCTCCGAAAAAATTGGAGTAGTTCACCTCTTTCAAGTGCTGTACCAACTACAGATGTGACATAAGATTCCACAAACACAGAGCAAACTAAGACGCAAAGGCAAAAATTACAAAACACACACCATTTGCAAACATTTTCCCTAACAGCAGCAAACAAGTGAAAAAATATATTTTAGGATATAATCTACAGAATTTAGACAATGTCATGATATTCATTATGTTTCTAACAGCAGTTAAGTTAAACAGTTAAGTAAAAAAATGTACAGCAGTGTTCTTTTCCACTGTTCAATTCAGTTCAATTCAATTTATTTTTATATAGTGCCTTTCACAACAATGTGCCTCAAAGAGCTTACTGTTCATTCGTAAAAAAAAAAAAAAATGGCACTGTTTTGCTCAGAAATAAGTGAATGGTTGTGCTTTTTGAACTTGGCAAAAAAAGATTAAAAAACCTTGGCCAGTGCTCATACCAGGTAATAAAATTAATAAACAGATGAGCCAAGTCAAAAACAAACAGTACAGGCTGAGAGGGTATTGTGAAGTGTGCTCACCTGCCAGGGCTGCAGACCTTGTGGGTCGTCACAGCCCCAGTCCCTGTTGCATCTCAGCAGGTTGTGCAGAGCATGAGCCACAGAGTACACAGCCTTGTGCATGTTATAGGTCACCCTCAGCTGGGACACATCATTATAGATGTTGTTTGTCTCCCAGATGCTTTCTTGCCCCGTGCAGTTCCGGTCGTACTGTGTAAGGTCAGCAGTGGAGGCAGCTGGCATCGTGTTGTTGAAGGAGCACTGGAACTGCATTTCCCAGAATTCCCTTATGAAAGGGTTGTAGGGTACGGCCAGAGGATCTATGGTCTCGAGGAACTGCTTCAGCCCGGGAATGTCTGCCCGGCGGATGCCAAAGCCGATTGTTCCGCTCAGCGATGCAAAATTCTCCTCGGTGGAGATGAGAGTGGATGTGACCCAGGCTTCACTGGCCACCCACTGCTTACCAGTGACATTTTGATGGATGATTTCCTGGATGAGAGGCTCGATGTCCTCCTCAATGGCAAAAGCCACAATCACTTGAGCTGTGGACCTTCGGATTGTCCTTACCATCTCCTGCAATTTCTCTTTAGTGGGAAGCTTAGGAATGACCACCCTGTAGGCTATGCATACACCCAGTTTTGTTACCGCTGCTGTGAACATATCAATACCCGTGCGTCCATAGTCATCGTCAGCACCGACTGTCCCCACCCATGTCCAGCCAAAGTGCCTGACCAGGCGTGCCAGGGCTTCCGCTTGGTTCACATCACTGGGGATGGTGCGAAAGAAGTATGGGAACTGGCGTTTGTCACTTAGACATGCACATGAGGCAAAATAGCTCACCTGGAGACAAAGGTCGCAAATGAAATTTCATCAAACAAAAGCAATCCGTCAAATAAATTTTTTTTGAAAATGAAAGTACAAATCAACACCAATAAAATCTTTTCATTTTGCATTAGCTAAAAAACATTTAAAGACATTTATACAAATAAGTAATAAAATGCATAAAATGGATAACATTTGGATCCTTTGACTGTCTGAACACAGTATAAATGCCGTTTAAACTCACCAGAGGGACTCGGAAGAGGTTGAGCAGTCTGGAGATGGCCATGGACAGGGTGGAGCCTGAGTCGCCAATGATGAGGGAAACGCTGGGAGAGCCACACTGCTCCCCTGCCCTCTTCAGGGGCTGAGAGATGACAGACATGGCAGTGTTCACTGAGAGCCCCACTATGCCGCAAGTGTCATACAGCCTGTAACCCAGAGTAATGTTGGGGAGGAGAGATGGGTCTTTGTTTATCTTTTCAATGAAGAACAACATCGACTGGGCCCAACGAAACACTCTCAGATTAAACCTGAAAAAAAAATCACCACCATCACCATCATCATCACTCATCCATTTGCTCCTGTAGGCTCTGACCCACTACACCAACACATTATAACTACACCTATTCACACAGTGATAGTATCTTTCTCCCTTCACTGCTGGCCACCTTGTTCTCCCCGTATCCTTACCCTCTGCACCGACTGTGGCCTGGCGTTGTCCTGAAGTCATGCTCCACTTCCACTCCTTTGGAGTGAATGGGAAACATGCCACCCAGGATAATATCGCCACTCTTATGGACCACTGCTGTGTCCAGGTCTCCCTGCAGCGTGCAGTCGTCCAGCAGTGCTGTGGCGCTGAACATCACCCTCCACAGTGCCAGGGCAGTAGTCAGTCGGACACCCATCTTCAGGCATGCAGCCCAGATTGAGCAGCACCAGTGAACAAATGGCACTTTATAGGGTCCACTGACTGGGAGCGCCCCCTTCTGGGAAAACGACAGCATGGAAAAGACAAACACAGGCACGCTCACATGCATGTTTGTCAACACGCACGTTACACCAAACAGTGATTGACGTTTGGCAACCTGCATGGAATGCACAGGGTTAAATAATAAAAAAAAACAGTAAACACAGATATAATATAATAGAAATAATGTGTAATTAATCATAAACTAAAAATAGTACATGCTGTGGGGAGACCTGGATGCAGCAGTGGCCTCGGCGTCCCCCCAGAAGAGCTGAAGGAGGTGTCTGGGGAATGGGAAGTCTGGGCATCTCTTCTTAGACTGCTGCCCCTGCGACCCGGCCCCGGATAAGCGGGAAAAGATAGATGGATAGTTGGATGGATATAATACAATCTATGGAACATATGTTTAAAAACCCTCCATAATGTGTTTTGTAACCAAAGTGAATTACTTTGCTGTTCTGATCTTGTCAAAGTGAGAATGTTATTACACCAAAGTGAAAATATATATAGAATATATTGTCAGTGATGGGAATCAGTCATGAAACAGGTTTCTTACTCTCTGCTGTTCTGTGTCTTTTCTTGAAATTACCTTTGACTTAAGTAATTGCCTTCAATGTCGAAATAGCAGGGGGAACAGGGGGAGAAAGTGTATTTATAGTAGATTTTCCAGTTATATCCCAGCACATCTATTACATTGTGTCCTGATCGACGGAGTTGGAAGTCACAGTGTGTACTGTAATGGTCAGACCATTATGTGACATTATGGGACACCAGCTGAGTACAATGGGCACACACCCTCAGGCTGTGAGTCTTCCATGTTGCTTTCCATCAGCGTGCCAGTTATGAAAGTCCCACTTACAGTCTTCCATCTTCCACCTCACTGACACACTGTCATCACAAGAAGACATGATTTAAAATAACGAGAACGCAGACTTAACTAGTAAATAACATGCATGGCTGACACAGGATGAATGGAAAAAGACAGCCTGTTATTGCAGGTCCAGGGAAGAGGGGGTGTTCAAAGATGGGTGCGGATTTTAATTAACAAACAACGCCTGGGATTTCAGAAACTTCTTGTGGAAACTGGTGCCAGTTTCATCCCCACCCCCATTCAACCCAACCCCATCCCTGACTGATATGAGACAGACAGAAAACATCTTCAGTGCAAGACGGAGTTTATATCACAAGATCCATGACATTTTATTATTTACACTATTACTTTTTCACTCATTAAGGGTGATCAATGATACATACTACTTTACAGGAAAAAGTAATAGAAAATTATACAAGCTGTGTTTTTTACACTATAATAAATGCAATTTATTATATACGTTAATAATTAAATTACCCATTAAGTTAAATTAAGATTGTCAAAAAAACAACTGAACACAGCATAACTAAGTAAATATGTATCTGACGGATGATATTCAAGTTATATAAAAATGATCAATTTGCTAATCTCACAGGCCTTTATGATCTGAACTTTTAACTTATAAAAACAAATAATTTAAATAATTGTAAAGTTACAGTATTTATGATGTTGCGCAGCATCTCTTCTAAATAAATGCAGCAATGCAATAAGTCACAGAAAATTAAAAATTGATTTTATTATTTTAGTTACGATCATTTTTTTACATGAATGCATTTTGCTCCCATAGCATGCATTTCAGCGTTTAGTGAAACCAAAAATCAATTATAATTATTATTATATAATATAATAATTTATAATAATATAATTATTGAGACTTCTGTGATGTGGTGGGTTGGCGCCCCACCCTGGGTGTTCCCTGCCCTGCGCCCTATGTGTTCTGGGATGGGCTCCAGGCTTCCCCGCGACCCTCACCGGGATGAAGCAGTATAGCAGATGACTGACTGACTGACTTCTGTGTGCTTATTAACATTGAAAACGTCATTTTATGCGTTGGAAAGCTTTTGGGCAAAAAATAACTACTTGGGTATTTTTCTGTAGAGTCAAATAAAGTATTTTTTGAAAAAAAACCAAAATTCAGTTCATCCATCCATCATCTTAACCACTTATTCCTGGTGAGGGTTGTGGGGAAACCTGAAGCCCATCCCAGAACACAGGACACCAACCCACACACACTACAGATAAGTTGGACACACCAATCAACCTAATCTGCAAGTCTTTGAACTGTGGGAGGAAACCGGAGCACCCGGAGAAAACCCACCAAGCTAGGGAGAACATGCAAACTCCACACACATAGACCCAAGGCGGGAATTGAACCCCAGGCCCAGAGGTGCGCGGTAACAGTGCTAACCACCACGCCACCGTGCCGCCAAATTCCGGTCAAAAAATAAAATTTAAAATATACATTTACACAGAAAGAAATACACAAAAAATACAAAATTATCTTATTTTCTTGTTTCTTGATGCTGTCCCTCCTACAATTTGTGGTGAAACAATTTTAACATTGAATAAATTTGAATTACTATCATGAGTTATACTGTGGGTTTTTGCTCTTAGTTTTTTTTTTTTTTATAGGAATTAAGCAAAGTGTGCTTGCTTATATCATGACACAAAATACACCTTTTTATTCACCAAGAAAAAACCAAATTGTTTTTCTACTTGCATTAATTTCAGTAGGATGCTCACCCTAATTTGCTAATTGACCTTCAATGTCTCCCACAACAAATCTCTAGTCAGTGGTTACAAGCCAGTTCTGTTTAAAGTCCAGTTGTTGTTACAGCTTTGTACACTTTTTTTCAAAAGATTATTTCATACATACATTTGTTAAGCAAATATAACGGAAAATAAACACTGACAGGCTCACATTATATCAAGTATTTCATGTCATAAAAAAAAAAAATCAGGAATGTTAAAGGAATGAGAATTTTGCTTGTTTAATATTGTTTATCTGATGTTGCTTTTGCCATCATGCTTTTTCTATTATTCTTGTCTGGTCTTAACAATATAATGTAGCATTTAGGGAAGAAGAGACAGGCAAGGAGGCCAAAGCTGGAGGCCAAAATGGCAAAGATCTCCGTGGCAGTGGAGTACTTCCCAGGTGAGCTGACATAGGCAGGTACAAAGGCTATCCAGACGGCACAGAAGATGAGCATGCTGAAGGTAATGAACTTTGCTTCATTAAAGTTATCAGGGAGCTTCCTGGCCAGGAAGGCCAACAGGAAGCAGGAGCAGGAAAGCAGACCAATATAGCCCAACACCAAGGAGAAGGCCAGAGCGGAGCCCACGTCACAGATCAGCAGGATGCTCGCACTCTCCCGTGCCATCTGTTTCTGTGGCGACGGGGGTGCGAGGCCCAGCCACAGGCCGCAGATCAGCACCTGTACCAGGGTACACAGGAAGATGCTGGTCCTCTGCTGGGCAGGGCCAAACCACCGCATCACTTTACTGCCAGGCAGCGTGGCCCTGAAGGCCATGAGCACCACCACTGTCTTACCCAAGATGCAGGAGATGCAGAGCACAAAGGCGATGCTGAAGGCAGTGTGGCGGAGCCTGCAGGACCAGACAGTGGGCTGGCCCAAGAATGTCAGGGCGCACAGAAAGCAGAGCCCCAGTGAGCACAGGATAAGGAAGCTGAGCTCAGAGTTGTTGGCTCGGACTATGGGCGTGTTCCTATAGCAGGCAAAGACCCCCAACACCACAACAGTGCAGCAGATCCCCAGTAGGGCCACTGCCAAGAGGGTGGTTCCCATGGCATCCTGGAAAGAGAGGTAGTCCAGCTGCTTTGGAACACACTCGTCCCTCCTCTCGTTGGACCAGAACTCTGGCAGGCATTTCTCACACTCTATAGCATCTAGAATGGGACAGAATATCACACATGCCTGACTTTGCACTACTGAACATGAGGATTCTTTATCTTAATCACCATGTTATCAGCTGTTCTCTGTGGTTCACGGCTTACATAACAGAAATGGCCCTGTCTCTTTGTGAGATGCACTGTGATCACTATACACACCACAGCCTGTTTCCACTCACCGGTTTGGTTGCTAACTTCCCCAGCTGCGCAGAGAATGCAGTCAAAGCAGCAGACAGGGAGACGAGGCTTGATGGCTTTGCGTGTGCCAGGGGGGCAGCTCTCGCTGCACACAGACCGGGGGACCTTAGGGAGAAAGGGCAAAGAGGCAGACAGGGCAACTGTCCACATGAAACACATATAATAACGCTTAAAATACTACAACCAAAACAAGTAAAACAAGTCACATGGTAAAAAACCACACATTGCAACAAGCGCAACACGTCCACCCTTCCCCATACACTACACACAATGCACTGATTCAAAGCAAACATCCAGCTGTGTAGATTTTATAGAGTACGTTTCTTCAGCATTGTGGATTTAAATTTCATTAACCATAAAGCGTGTGCGTTAATGAGCACGTTAAAAGGCTGACCTGTTTCCGATTCCCATTCCAGATAATGGCTTCGTCATCGATTTTTAGTTTTTCACTGGGGCTTAATGTGCCATCGAACCTGCCCACGGTGACAAACTTCACAGCTCCGTCATTTGAGAGCTGCCAGTTAATTAGGTCATACATGGCGACAGCATCCCCATTATCATCAAACTTTATTTTTTCTCCCGACTCACCAGTGAATTCCACCTGCTTTATATAGTGGAGGAGCTGGAAAAGGAAAGGCCAGTGTTTTGCTGAAAAAAAAATCCTTACACACACGCATTGCTTGCTAAAGCAAAACTAGTATATAGGCTTTAATAATGTTTGCTTATGCAAACTAATAGCGCCTGTTTGAACAAGTCAGTCAGTTTTAATTAGGGTGCAATTTACAGCAACATAAACACAGCCCTATTCTATGTAGAAAGTAAACAATGTAAACGATATTAAAAATTTATTCTTTACCTGCCATGGCTGGATATTGGAGATATTAGGGCAAGACCTGTTGTAAAAGGGCCCTTTGCCTGGTTCACACGCCAGCATAGACCGCACAGACTGAGCGATGGCATACACTGCTTTATACACATTATAAGTAATCCTTAGCTGTGTCACGTCAGTGTAGATGTTTTTGACATCAGCAAGCAGCTCAGAGCCAGTGCAGAGACTTTCACCCGTGGGACTGCCGTCACCCCCCTGGAACGTGCACCTGAAGGTCTTTTCCCAGAACTCAATGATAAAGGGGTTGCTGGTTGCCATGGAGGGGTGCAAGCGCAACAAGAATGGTGCCAGGCCAGGGAGGTCAGCCCGGCGAATGGCGAACCCCACAGAGCCCTGCAGTATGGAGCGAAACTCCGGTGTGGTCAGCACAGATGCTGTGACCCATGCCTCACTGGCCAGCCACTGGATGCCCGTCAGATTCTGCGTCAGCACCTCCTCAAAGAGAGCCCGGGCATCCTGCTCAAGGGCAAACAGCAGCACCACACGTACCCCTGACATTCGGATGCGCTGCACGATGCTGGACATGTGGCCTGCAACGTGGTTCTTTGGGATGATCTCCAAGAATGCTATGCATGCACCTTGCCTCCCCACCTGCTGGTTGAAGATCTGAATGCCCTGCCGGCCATAGTCATCGTCACCAGCCACGGTGCCGACCCAGGTCCAGCCAGAGTGACGGACAAGAAGAGCCAAGGCATCGACCTGGAAAAGGTCGCTGGGCATGGTCCTGAGGAAGGAGGGGAATGCCTTCTTGTTACTCAAGCAGGCACAGCTGGAAAAGTAGCTCACCTGTGGGTGAGTACAGGAGGAAAGGGGAGGAGGAAAGGAAGGACATTACACATGACTCAAATACTCACAGAACGCACTTGCGCACATACACACACACACACATATATCCATGAACAAAGACTCACACCTGTGGCATTTGAAGGATACCCAGGAACCGTGCCACCACCAAGGAGAGTGTGGATCCTCCATCTCCGATGACAACTGGAACTGCAGGGCTGCAGGTGGGTTCTGCAACTCCTTTACCGCGGCCGTTCACCAGTGCCATCGTTGCCCGCAATGCAAGAAATGTCGTGCTACACGAGTCGTAGATCTTATACCCCAGGGTTATGTTGGGGAGCACCTTACCCTGGTTATTGATTTCCTCAATGGCAAAAATCATGGCCTGCATCCACCGAAAAGTTCTAAAGTTGAGCCTAAGGCGGTGATGATAGGGGTACAATAGACAGTTGTCTCAAACTTAAGAAAAATTGCAAGACATGCTTTGGTCAGAACATCCATAATATTAATATGCTAGAAATACTTGCCTGTCTTGTACTTACTTAGAGCAACGTGTGCTGGCTGGCCTGGACTCAAAGCTCTGGTCAGGCTCCAGTACTGCGTCATGGAGGGAGAACAGCCCTCCTAAGGTGACGTCCCCCTCTTTCTCCAGAGTTGGCAGTTCAGAGCTGCTGTCGATGCGCTGGCAGATCTGCTGGTGGCAGGAGGCCCAGAGCAAAGCAGAGCAGATCACCTGCAGAAGAGCACAGAGCTGCATGGTTAGGGCTGCACAGTATGCATGCCCACCTGCAATGAAGTTCAGGGTACTCTGCACATGTGCCATTGCACACTGGTCCATCTTTATACATGATGGCCAGCCTCTGATCTCCTCCCAACAGAGAGCACTTTGAAGCCCTGGAGGGGGCTGGGGGTGGGGTTGAGGAACCACTGTGTAAAAAAAAACTGCAGTTAGCAATTGAACAACCTACTCCACTCTATCTTCTACACACTAACAGAATGAAGTATCTGCTTTTGCTTTTTAAATCATTGCAACAAATGTTATAGCCTGTGCTAATTAAATGGCTTCCATAGCCATAAATGGTATTTTCTAGTGGTGATATAAAACAAAAAATGTATACACAATGTTCTCTTTCTGAAAGGACAATGCACCATATTTGGAAAACAGATATGGATTGGTAGAGCACGAAGGCACAAGTGCAGCAGAGTCCTGATACTTACACAACGCAGAAACCATGTGCACTAGGAGCTCTCAGTAGGGCAGTTTATGCTGTGGATTAATGACTCATTAAGGGTTGCTTAGTACTCTAAGTGATGCCAGTGTTTGGGAACAGGCCATTAGGGCAGCGCTGCAGGCTGTGGGAGACGAGGGAGCGGTGGCTGTTTGTTGTGCCGCCTCAGGCCTCACTAACACTGGGGGCCTGGCTTTCCTCGGGTCCCCCTAGTGGGCCACACGGAGATGTTCGCTTCAGTGCCCAGGCCCGTTGCCCGAATGCCTAGGCACATGGTCGCATGGTTTGCACATTGTGAGCTCCAACTTGTTTTGCCGCAAGCAGTCAGCCAACTATGGTGTTTCTCACACAGCTTCTCAACATGACAGGTCGACACATTTATTGAATAAAGACTCTGTATGTGAATTATAATACGAAAGAAACATAACTACAGAAAAATGGGGGGTGGGGGTTAAGCCTTTTCTAGAGGGTATCCATCAAGAATATTGTTGAATTGTCCCAAAATCATATTTATTGTTTTACTTTATGTTTATTAAGAAACATATTGTAAACAATAAACAAAATAAAATAATAGTACAGCAATCGCTTCAAAACAGAAAAAAAAAATCACCATTATTTTGAAGACGTTGAACCGAATGTTTTGCAGCTCCACTACCTCATGGCTGTGAGTTATATCGTACAAAACTGCAAATTAATCTGCCAAGCGGTCGGCATTTTCTGTAATAAAAACAATTTGTAGACTTCGCAAAGCCCTGTTTGCGTTTGGCGTGACAGTAAATGTATGTGCGTTCTAAAGTTACACCATGTAAAATAAATCTGGGCCTAAAATCTGAATGTATGGAGAGGACAAATGTTTCTGACTGCAGTCCCATAAGGCATTAAGGAACAGAACAGGTGCCTCTGACCGCGGTTGTTGTTGTGAGTCACCAATCACTGTCGAGCAAAAACAAACTGACTGTGTAGAGCCTGTGTACATGTGAAGGTTATACCTCATAGTACTGATAGTGTCAAGGATGAATTTCTCCATAGAGATTGAAGCAAAAAACAAAGATAACAAAAAAACTTGCCATAAATAAATAAACCTGTAGAACAAAGGAAAATAATTTATTTATGACAAATATTTGTTTCCAGATTTATTTGCTGAATTATTATTCCTTCATATGTAAAGTTATTAGGTTTGTAGAGACACTGGGGTGTTTGGTTTATTATTGTTTATAGTACAAATTTATTTTTTCACTGAAATGATTTATTTATTTCTGCTAACAATTTACTCCGGTATTTGCAGAAATGCTTCAGCAAAATATTTTCAGGTCGGCAGCTCAAGCATCTCACACACCTCTACTGGGCTACTGAGGTGTCGGAATACGTTTGTGGTGCTGCTGCTGCAGACGTGTACAGACAGAAGTTTGTTTGATTGTTCTGACGTTGCACCGTTTCCAAATGACTGACGAAACACTGCCAGTTTCAAAGACAAGGTGCTCATTTTTTTTATGCCTGCACTGCCGTCACGTTAATATATTTTGGTGTTTGAGGGGTGGGACAGTTTTGACTGTAATTACACAGGTTTAAGTAAATGACAATTTTAATTTTTACACATTGCTCTAAACCAAAAACTCAGATTAATTGATAAAAATCTATCACCCAGGTCAATTACATACGTACATGAAGTGTAATATACTACCAATATGACTTACGACCTACTCTATAGTGTATATATACACTATCAGTCAAATGTTTGAGAACAACCCCATTTTTACAGTTTTTGTTGTAATTTACACAGTTTAATGTCTCAATGCAAGCATAAAACAAATAAAATCATGGAATTCTGTAACAAAATGTAATCTGTTGCAAAAGTTTCCACAAATTCTTTGCACTTGTCAGTTGCTTTGTTTTCACCCTTCTGTCCCGTTCATCCCAAACCAGCTTGATGGGGTTTAAGTCTGGAGACTATGGAGACTTGTTCTTTCCTTCTAACGTAGTTCTGCCTGGAGGTACTTTTTGGGTCATTATCTTTTGGTAGAATGAATCCTTGACCAACTTTGCATGGCCCTGCGAAACGCTGTGGTTCTAGTTTTGGTTCAGGGTACCACTCACTCTATGCAAGTCACCAACTCTGGATCCAGCAAAAGAGCCCCAGATCATCATGCTTCCTTCTCCATGTCTGACAGCTGGTGTCATGCACCGAGGGAACCATACTTTCGCCTACTCGACAGCGAACAAAAACCATGCGTGATGAACCGAAGATCCCAAATTTTGATTAATTGGCCCATAAGACCTTCTTCCAGTCTTCAATAGTCCACTAGTGGTGCTTCATGGCCCAGGCAAGCCTCTTTTTATTTTTCCATCTTAGCAATGGCTTTCCTACTGCTACTTTACCTGTTAAACCTGCAGCTCGAAGTCTTTTCTTCACAGTTGAAAGTGAGACTTGCTTACTTCAATCAGTATTAAGCTGTGCTTAAAGCAGTTGTCCTGTGAGCCACGTATCATGCAAACTGTTGACTCTCAGAAACTTGTCCTCTGATTCTGTTGTGGCTTTAGATCTGCCAGACCTCTTACCATCAGTTTTG